>VDFB02379711.1:253858831-254078087 GCA_007258455.2 Sequoia sempervirens | reverse complement strand
TCCTCCTCGGATTGTGAAATTGCTTGTATGTAAAGGAAAACTAGTGGTTGAGGTAAGATTTTTTCCAAAGATTTGAAGTATCCTTTTCACAAGGTCAAGCCCATCTTCAATTTCAAGCATACAGTGAATGTTTTCTATAGTAGGGATGGCAGTAGTTGAAATGTTGTCATTTTGTACTTGATGTTGTAAGTTTGCTAGGACCTCATGAATTTAAATTATGTTTTCTTGTGGGACACTATCATTCCTTGTTTCAACTTGCATACTACTCGAAGGCAAAGAGTTGTGAAGGGTATGATCCATACCTAGTGTAATAGTGTCAATACTAGGAGTGAAAGAGCTAGACAACCCAAGATCCACAATGATTGTACTATCTTGAGATGACATGAGTCTTGAACTTTTTCTCACTACACTCTTAGCAATAGGACACCAAATACTCATACAAGGGCTATTAATGCAAGGTGAGTGAAAATGTAATGTTAGCTGAGAAAAATGAAATGCTTATAATAGAAATTTTGGAAACTAAAATAGAAAGGAAATGACAATAATCATAAACTCAAAAACTAAACTTTGATCACCAAAAAATGTAGTTCAGAATGTGCAGAGGGACTAATTCACCCAAGGTGGTGAATGAGTCCTAGTAGGGATTTATTTCAATTTTTTTAGAAAATTTCAATTGAATTTTATGCTTTTTTATGTTTCTTAATTTGTATCTTAGATGCAAATGCAGATTTTTAATGAAATTAGACACAAAAATGCAAGCTATATGAGTTTTCACTAATGCCAAATTTGAAACTCTAGAATGCCAATTAACTATTGCAAATCTTAACACAATGTTAAGGAACTCCAAATTAGAATTATAATGTTCTAAATGTAGGTTGACCAAAGTGGAAGCTCTTAAAAATGGGGAATGGAAGGAATAGTTACTACTAAGTACTACCACGCCCACTTTCAAGCTATTTAATTCAAGGATAACCCTAGAGATTTCAATGCAAAAGAGAAAGAGATATTGCAATAGGGCTATCCTAGGGGATGAAAGTAGACTAATAAGGGGTTCACCATCAAGTTTATACTTGGAAAAGATAATGAAATGCAAGATGAAATGCAAAACCCTAATTGAATGCAAAGTAACACTAAATGACCTAGAAAAGTGAATGAAATGAAATAGAAAACTGAAGACAAGAAGGTAAGCATCTGGAAATCTTTAAATGGTTGGGTGGAGGCCTAGGGTATGTGCAGGATCATCATGGAAAAATTAGGCCCTTAAGTGGCAAAAAAATCAGAAAAATTAGAGTTAGGAAACTTGATGTAAAAATTTGAATAAGTTATCTATATTATTTCAAAAATATGTAAGAATAGAATCTATAGAAAATTGAATGTAGTTTCTAAACTACTAAGTTTATTTTTAAAAAAATAAAACCTATTTGGTGAAAATTTGAAATTTCAATGCAGTAGTGCTTAAATTTTAGGGAAAAAATAAGTAGGTGTCTGTCTGACCACCCTAACCACAATGAATTGATAATATGTTTTTATAAGATTTTATATATATGTTGAGGAATCATGTCCCGATGTGATGCAGATTTTTTTGTAGTTTTTTTCCTAGTAAATAATTAATTATGAATTTTTTATTACAACTTTTTAAAAATATAAAAACTTGTATGTCTAACCACCTTAACTTGGTCAAAACTTCATGAAATTCATTTTTTTTAATCCTATAGTATACAAAGCATAGATTGTGATGCATGTTTTGGATTCAAAAAATGTGATATAGTTTGAAAGTTATAGATGTTTTTCAATCATCCTATCAATTAGGACATTAGTCTTAATTCAAATAGAAAATAAATAATAATTATTTATTAAATTCAAAGTAAAACATAATTAATATTGGTGGAAAGTTGAGAATCTCCTTTAAAAACCCTTTTCATTTCATCAATTTTGGGTAAAAATAAAGTCATCAGCCACATACCCTGCAAATACCCATCATAACACCACTTTTTGGCCCATCATGATCCTACACATACCCTCTAGAACATTGGAAAATATGCTTTTAATGCTAACTAGGACTCATTCACCAAGATGGGAAGATTAGTCTAGTTTCTATAAAACTTTGCAGGAACAAGAATCTACAAAAAATGGAAAATTGATAGGAAATAGGACTCATTCACCAGAAGTGGTGAATTAGTCTAGGTGAGCTTTTCTAAAGCTTCAAAGGTTGATCTTGCTCTTCTTTTTTTGTTTTGTCCTTCCTGAGTGATTTCTGGATCTGAATCCCTAAATTGTAACTTGTAGATATTGTCCAATATTCTCTAAGGTAAGATGACAACTTTGACAACTTTGAATGATTTGCAACCTTTCTCCAATCTTTCTCCTTAGGAAATCTACAACCAAGACCTAAAAATCACACACAAAGGAGAGGGAAAAATGTTGTGGGTTAGTGGATAGGGTTTTCCTTTGGTCAAACTCTATTTTGGAAATCAAACCTTGAAATGAAATCAAATAGGAATGGAGAATGATAAATGAACATAAAACAATGCTACAACTCACCAAATCCTTGTAATAAAGTGCTGCAAATATGCTTGAAATGGATCCAATGGATGTAGACTTTTAATCTTGGCTGAATGATGTTGATCTTGAATGTAATGCTTGCTTGAATCATAAGATCCTACACCATAGTTGTTAGCACAATAACAAACATGATGAATGAAATATTTGACATATGATTTATGCTTGAATGCTGCTCTAAAATTCTTGATAATATGCTCTTGAAGGTACTTGAATGCTGTTGTGAATGCTTGTGAACTTTTGATTGCTTGTTAGATTGCTAGATGAAAATATGAGTGAAAGAACCTTGTATTTATACTCAATTATGGAGGAATTCCTAAAATTACAATACTATAAGTTGGCATTAGATCTAGGAGAATAAAATCCCACTAGAAATTTGAATTAATTTTGATTTTGGGGCACACGAGGCTCATTTTCCCAATGTGGTGAATGAGTCCCAATAGGCTTAATTTTTTAGACCATTTTTGAAAATGCTTAGAAATGCGTAAAACCAAGTTTGAGACCAAAAGATCTAGGTGGGACCCATTCATCCAAGGTGCCAAATGAGTCCCAAATCACCAAATCTACATCATTCAAACCTAAATCACCTGAATTACGATTGGCTAATGATTGGCATCAAGATTATCCTCAAAAAGATGCAATAAATGATGCTTGTGGATGTAAAATAGGGCCAAATAAAACATAAGAGAGCCCAATTATTAATGAAAAGCCCAGAAAAGTGTGAAAGTGTGTCACGACACTTTACAACACTTAAAAATAAGGCAAGGTTAAGATTAAGAAGAGGTTTATTAGGTGTAATTAGTTAGTAAGACCTTAGAAATGTGTGAAAGTGGGTTACAACACTTCACAACACTTTAGCAAGGCACCATTTAAATTAAGTAGTTCACAATGTCCCAAGACCTAAAGTGAATGTGTTAAATAAATTACAACACTAAATCAAGAAAACATTAAGCCTAACTCACAAGGAGGGCCCAAACAAGCCAATAAAAGTAGAAGGGATACTTTTTCCATGACTACATCTATACTGGGACTATTTCACCTAGAGTCATATGAGTCCCACTGAGGATTTTTTGATTAGTAACCTATATGTAAATGCAAATTTTACATGAATTTCAATAATTTGAGATGGAAAAATGCAAGCTATATGCACTTTCACTAATGCAAATTTAGAAACCCTAGGATGCTAATTAACTAAGGAAAACTGTAATGCAATGTTAATGAAAGCAAGATCTAGGATGATGATGAACTCCAAATTCAAATTATGATATTCTAAATGTAGGTTTAGAAAAATAAAAGGGGGGAAATTGTATGCTTTCTCTATGATTGGGGGATAGAATAACAATCTTCACACTCTCTCATTCAAGAACAAACCCTAGAGATCACAATCCAAAGGAGAAAGATATCTTGCAATAGGGTTATCCTAGGGGTTGATTATAAACTAATGAAGGGTTCACCACCAAGCTAAGGATTGGAAAGAAAAATTCAATCCAAGATATAATGCTTAACCCTAATATGATGTATTGCTTCACTAGATGACCTATAAATGCATGAAAATCAAAACAACAAGATGGGAGATGAAATGTGTGCACCTAGAAACCTAAAGTAGAATTGAAAGAGATTTGAAATGCTAAAAATTTTAGAATTTTGACCTTCTACAACTCATACGACAAGCTAGGTGAATCAGTCCTAGATCAAAGTTTCTGCATAAGAGCATATTTCTAGAAAAGGGTATCTAAACTTGTAAAAAGCTTAAAAACACCTATAGTGGGACTCATACGCCACTTCTGGTGTATTATTCTTGTTTTAATTTTTTGAGAATTCAAAGTTCAGACTCCCAAATTGATTTCCCTATCCAAATCTATGAAAAAGACCTACAAAATAGAGTATAGACTTCATTTTCTTATGGGGTGTTTTCCTCAGTCAAACCCCTAGTTTGGTAATTAAACCTTGATAAAAAAATAAAATATGCATGTAAATAGGAATGCAAATCCTAACCTTAAGTGTGTCTAAGATTAGGATATTTGAAAAGCAATGCAACCCTATTCTAACATGCAAGAATGAGATGAATGACTCACTTTGAGAGATCTCTAATCACCCAAATGATCCCTAATAATGCTTGTACCTTTCATAGGATGAATGTAGAGTGATAATGGAGAATGGATTCACTTAGGAAACAAGTCATTAGGCTTGGTTTGATGGCTAGTTACATCTCCCCAACCTAGAATCCATCATGATTCACTAGAGACAACCATGATCAACCCTTGAAAAGACTAGATCTTGAACAAAAGTGAGCTTGAAGACCTACAACAACACTTGAAAAGACTAGATCTTGAACGAAAGTGAGCTTAAAGTTTTAATGCTGCTCGAAGACTTCAAGTTTGCTTGCTTTTGAAACTTGAATGTTCTTGTGAAAGAATGCTTGAAGACTTTTGAATGATTGGATCTTGAAATTGCTCTTGAAAATGCTTGCTTAGATGAAATAATGACTTAGGAGCTTTCTTATATGGGCATTAACACCTAATTTATTGTTACTTAGATCTCAAAGGATGACATCAACCCTAAAAAATCCCCAAATGGGTCTCATACACCAACCCTAGCATATGGTTCTCACCTAGGGGGTGGCATATGAGTTCCATCCTCAATTTTTGAGGTGGGTTTTAGGATTTTTTGATGTTTTTGATGATTTTGTTAGGATTTTTCTATGAATAGGAATTAATATATATTAAATTAAATATTAGAATACATATTCAAAAAAAAAAAGTTAGTGGTAAAAAGGCACACACTGAGAGTCACATGGGTAAAACCTAGAAAAGAAAAAAATAACCAATCACATGGGTGTAGCCCAAAAGTCCATGATAACAAACAAGAAAAAGGACATTAAGCGACCAAAGTAGTGCCAGCAAAGTCAGGAGGTCTGTGTCATCCAATTTCTTCCCCCATACATCCGCAGGGTCTAGAGTGACATTAGGAGGAGGACCCAAACCATCATCAACATATTTTTCTTTATCTTTATCTTCCTCATGTTGAGGTGAGATTGAAAGTAAAAGTTGCAAAATAAATTTACTAGAGTTTGGCCAACCAAAGCCAGAAGTAGGAGGGTCATTAGAGAGCTACCTGGAACCACCACCACTACTCCTCGTAGCTCCCCCAGAGGGTCACCCCTGGCCAAATCACGGAGGAGGAGAGCAGGTCAAACGAGGAGGTTGAGAGCGGGGGAGCATAGAGCCACTCTGTGATCGACGCTGAGAAGGTGACCAGCCATGGGAGGAGGTGGGTGAAGTGGGCACTAGAGCAATAGTACATAGGGTATTTCCCTAATGATCTAAAAGCACCTGCAGGTGAGCCACCTCAAGTGCAACTCTATTCCCCTGCACCTGAATTTGTTAGAGCACATTAGAACAAATAATAGCTTTAGAATAAAAAGAAACATTTTTATCTATTTGAGTTTGTGAAAATATTCAAGCATTTCTATCTTTCCAGATAGTGAAGAGGATTTCCACCCTAAAAGTGTGCCAAAGCTGGGTACACTTAGCAGTGTTGTGCAGTTTTTCACACATGCCCCGCTAAAAGTAGGGACCTTCTTTTGCTTTCATTTTTGGTGTTTTGACCCTTGCTTTCTTTGAGGTTTTTGTTCCTTAACACATTCCTCAATGATTATCTTATTTGTGCAAATGCCCCCTTCTAGGAAGCACTTTGAAAATCTAATGTTCTAGATAATTTTTTAGGTTTTTGGCTCTTTTTGGAAAAATCAACTCTGGGTGAAATTCCCTAGTTTCCTTGAAAACACGGTGATTTCTACTCTACACTATAACCCAGACATTTTGGTCCTTCATAGAATTCCATCATCACTGAATTTCTCTAAAATTTCATCATCTTATCAGGTTTCCAGGTTTCGGTTTAGCCTGTCTTGTCGAATGCATTAATGCTTGGTGGTACGATTTTTGCAATAGGTATTTTATCAATTTTGGGGAATTTTGGGCCATTAAGTTTTATCTTTTACTCTCTATTAATCTAAAGCGCTTGATCTTGAGTGTTGGGCTTGATTGGGTGATTGAATTCATAGATTTTTGGATTTGGTGGTGATTTTCCTAGGCGTCATAACTGCTATTGTTTGTTGGGGTGCTAAAGATTGTTATCTATCATTTTTGTAATCAAATATCACTTCATCAATGATATGTCTTCATTGATTTGATTTAAATTGTTGAATGTGAGTGATTCTTTAGCATCCTAAGTGTGCTTGGAGTTTGCATTTCTGCATGTTTGGGCATTGAACATTTAAAGTTAGGGTTGCTCAGTTTTGTTAGATTAACAATTTCAAGTGAGTTTGTGAGCTTGTATTTCAGTTTCATCATGAGGTAGCTTTCTTTTGTATGCCATAAATAACCTTTTGAAAACCTAGCAATTGAGTAAGTTGAGTCGAAGCTTGTCCTGTGCATTCATGGCAGAATTTTAGGGTGTCATGCTTAAGGCATCACCAATTCCTTTTCATTTGCTTTAGGATGAGCCTTGAATTTTAAGATGATCTATAAGAGATTCAAATTGAGTTAGTTTCAAACCCAAGATCCTCAAAATTTGTGATCATTCGATCCATTTTATTGAAGTCATGATAAAATGTCGATATCCAAAAATTCGGGTTTTCCTTCAACTTTGGGATTTTCCTTCACTGGCAGAATTCCTTGATTTTCTGTTGTCCCTTCATTTTCCCAAAATGTGCTGTAATTTAGAGTTTTTCCTACTTTGTGGATTTCCGTTCCCTCTGTATTTTACCAAAATTTCTTTTGTTCCTTCATTTTCCTAGAATTCGTAAGATATTGTTGTTTTCGTAAAAATCCGTCCTAGGAGAAATTCTCTGGAACTTTGTTGAAAATGAAGAACTAAGAGATAACATGATTTATTAGTTGGTTATTATGTATTTTATGATCAATTTGAGTTGTTTAAAGATGTATCATGTTGTTTCATAGTTAATGATGGTCGATTAAATGATTATTTGATGCTTTTATGTTTATTTCGCTAAAATTCGTCTAGTTGGAAATTTCCCAAAATTCCTCTCTGGCCTGTATTTCACAGGATGAATGACAAATCAAACTTTGAGATGATTAATTTTTATGAGATTTTAAAGAATTTGGCTTATCTTGGGACTTATAAGCCACTTATGATTGGTTAACTTGGCTTTCATGTGATCTTTATTATGTTTTCTTTGTTCGATGCAGGCTGAGTCAAGTAAGGTAGTGACAAGTGGAACCAAGGGTAGAGTGATAGATCCAAGTGTAGAGGGGTCTTCTATTTCTGAGGTAGAAGGAATCAAGAGGGATATTAAGAGAAAAATTCCTGACAGCAAGCTTACTTTTGTCTCATCAGAGGTAACTGATACAAATGTTGGGTTGTGGGATTATGAGGAGTTCAAGACCAGGATGGTAGCACATAACCTTCCTTTGCTGGCTAGAAGAACATTGGTATCAGGGTTGGCACATGTAGCTAGATTCCCTGCTACATTGCAATGTTATGAATTGGTGCTCTAGTGTGCTAGACACTATGACAGAGGTACACAAAGGATAACTAGTCCCCAAGGGAGAATTGTGGAAAATATAAATCCTATATCTATAGCCACAACCTTTGACATGCTAGATAGGTCACATGTGTTGGCTTTTGATATGGATATGACAAAGAAGTTTTACGAGGAAGATACCATCAATTCCCAATAGGTCATCAATTCTTGGTTGGAGAAGCCTAAGTCTCACTTTTCCAAGCTACCCAAGTAGCTATTTAGAACTAAATTTAGGAAGGAGTACTATAATGTTATCACCCTTCTTGGTAGGGTGGTAGGGTTGAAGAGTGCAGGTGTATTTGAGAATTGGATGTTTCATGTCATTGTGAGGATGAAGCAAAATGTTAATTATCATTGGGAAGGAATTATAAGTGTCATGATTCATGAAAAAATGTGTAATGTCTTGCAAATGAAGACCTTCACAGTGACCTCCTACTTGGTTTATGCACTTGCAATATTTCATCCCTACAAGGGACTAAGTACAAGAGGTGTGTTTGGACAGGATGTAATTTATGAGGTCTATCCACAGCTACAATTGGGTAATTCAAGCTATAGGAGGGTGAATGATGCGTTCACCATGTACATCACTAGGTTACTCTAAGGTGCAGAGCATGTAAGGATTTGTGATAATGCCAAAAAGTTGATCAAAAGGTATGGGGCTTGGTTTATACAGTTTCCCACCTTTTTCATATATAAGGATAGATGGTTGTCAGGGGGCTCCATATAGACTTCCCAGGTATCCCACAAACCATTTTATACTCCTGGAGGTCACCAGGAAGATACATGATTTTGATGCAGTTGCAAAGAAAGATAAACATAAAACTAGATTTGGTGGAGACTTCCTTTTGAGGATAGGCACTAGTGAGGCATGTCCTATTATTGGCTAGTGCTTCTGATGAAGAAATGAGCACTCTAGGTTTCTCTTTTCATTCAAAAAGGTATAGGTTTGATAGGACTGGAAAAGTATAGGAGAAGGGCAGCAGAGAATATGGCCACAAAGATGACATAGAGGACTATTGGGCCAATTGTAGTGATGAATTTGAGATCAGAAAGAAGAAGTTTTCTAGGCTACCAGTGAACTTAGTCCTGCTATATAATGTGAAGGCCATTCCAGGTCAAGTTGAAGATGGAGATTTCTTTTAGGGCCATGACTATGAAGCAGTGAAAGATAAATCAGTTGGAGAAATAGACTAGCTGGAAGAAGATAAAATAGAGTTAGAGCAACTTATGACTCCAGTGATCAAGTATACAAAGCTATGGCTCAAGCATAAAATGTGGGAACTATAAAGTGAAGGTGTGTAGTGCACCTATGATTTAATGGGAGACTTGGAGTCTCATTCCACTTCTAAGGAGTCAACTGAGCAGGATCCTAAGGGTAAGGAGAAGGTGAGCTCTCCTTTTAAGATAAAAATTAAAGATGTTCAGGCAGAGGAAGTATAGGAGGCAAAAAAGAAAAGAAATCCTATTGTAAAGAAGGAGAAACATGTTTCAAGAATGAAAATGTTAGCAAAGGATGACGCTGAAAAGGAAGATAAGGAGGTTAGTGCCCCTATGCCTAAGAGAAGAAGGGTATTAAGATTGTCACATAAGGAAAAGGAAATCTCCAAGGCAGGGGAGCAAGTTAGCACACATGTGATAAATGTAAAGAGCTCGGGAAAAAGGGCACAAGTATATATAAGGAAATCAAGAACTCCTTCTCCTAAGGACAATATGCCAAGGAAGGGTGCTCCTCCAGTTAGCCCTACTACAAAACAATATAATGATATTCCTCCTTCCCATAAAGCTCATGGTGAACTAGGTGAATCCAAAGCAGTAGAAGGTTATCAAGATCTAGAAGGAGAAGAATTTCAAGAAGGTGGTACAGTCTCCCCTGGCAACATATGATCACTCACCTATTAGAAGTGAAGAAAATAGACCTCTTCAGAGAGAGGAAATACTAGTTAGGATTCCATCACTGGTACATGAAGAAGAAGAGCATACAAAGAAAAGGAAGAAAAAAATGAGGAGATTCTTGAGAAATATGATTTGAATGAAGATATGCCCATAGATCAATAGGATGAAGTTGGATAGAGCAATGTACAATCAAAGACTATTGTTCCAAGCTAGTTGGATAAGGAGTTAAAGAGTAAGCAGATCATTGTAGATGACACCCCTCCCAATTGGGATGAGCTATTGGAAAATATAGGAAAAGGTAAAGGAAAGGAGAAAGCTAAGGTCATCTCCACGATTGAGAGAGATGAAACAAATAACAGGGTGGTTCACATTGCTAATCCTACCCCTGACAGGAATAAAGATGATGTAACTGGAAGTGATTATAATGTGTAGACCATCAACCTAGTCCCTACTTCCATGGAACAAGAGATTGAAGAGTATGAAGGATCTAGTGCTATGATATTGGGTAGGTTGAAGAAAGAAGTGCATACCAAGCAAGAATTGAAGAAGGAGAATGAGAAATTAAAGAAGTATTTGCAAGACTTGATGAAGCCCTTGAAATCTATTAGCTCCTCATCATTTGTTGTGAGCGTTCTACCACAAGAAACTATAACATAGTTGAAGAAAATGATGACTACTACTCATTACACAATGAACTGGTTAAATGGGGTACAAACTAGAGGAGATAATGCTATCAAGGGCATCCTTTCAATCGGTGGAGATGCTATGAGGTCAATAAATTGGTTGAAAGATCTTTTGGCTCAAGATAAGGAAGATGTAGACCTCCTGTTGCAAAAAACCAATACCATCATGGAATATACTGAAGATAAGTTGGTGATGATGGAATTCTATCTTCCTCCAGAGCTGTAGAACCTTGGGAATGGTTTGAAGTTTTGTGAATAAGGAAAATGGTTTTGTAGAAGGTATATAAGCAGAGAAGGAAAATTGAAGACACCCTGACTGATATCTACAATAAATGCATTTCGTTCTTTGAGGTGATGACAGGGAGAAAGAAGCTTGCACTAAAGTATTTGAGCTTGGAACAGTTGAGAAAGTGGTGGTGAGATGTATATTCTCCAACCAATGAGGACCCAATTACTAAACATTAGTGGGATGATGCAGCCACCTATATTGCAGTTATGGATAAATATAAAAACATGAAGGTGGAATGGAATAAATTGGTGGAGCAGTCAAGAGAATATATTAAATCCATTGAGAGGAGATTTAAGGTTTTGACTGTGCCAGCTATAGCCGACTTGGATAGGGTACTTTTGATTGTGCATGATAGGGTGGAACAAATAAGGATAAAGGAGGAAATAGTTAATGTAGTGCTACATCAGAATTTGTGCTTCCCACTATTTCTCCTCTTCCTTCACATGCACTAGATCGAGCTTTGTTGGAGACCCCAAGCCGACCTGGATGGAATACATGCATTTAATGCCTACTTTGTTTATTTGAAATCCCTATTGGTTGAATTATTTTGTGGTCATTTTATTATTGTAAACCCTAACTAGGCTGACATATCTTAGGGAGTTTCTATAAATATGGCATTTTGTGTTATTTGTAGGGGCTAGATAGTGTTATTTTAGAGCAAATTAAGCAGTATAGCAAGAGCTATCGAGTTAGGAGTTAGTTTTATTTTCAAGCAAGCAAGTGTTGTAACAGAATATGGAATTGTTGCTACTTTGGGTAATTTAATGCAAGTGAAGACATTGTGATTTGGTGTCTTTCTTGTGTTGAATTTTATCTAGCATGGTTCTTGTGATTCTATCTTTGGAATTGCTTAAGTTTATTTGATATATGTCTTAGGTTTAATGTTAGAGGAATTGATAGTGTTTATGATTTGGTACTTGAAGTGTTGCAGCAATCTCTGGTCCATACTTTTTGCAAGCAACTGATTATTAGTTGCTTTGCAAAGTTAGCTTGGACTTTAAATTCACTGTGCTTGGTTCAATTGTGAAGGTTTATTCATTTTGATTGCAATTGGATTGTCTTGAATGAATGTTCATGATCTGAAAGTATTTAATTCCTTAAAAGATTGTACTATTTTTGTAAAATTCCAGATTCATTTGCATCAAGCAGAAATTAGTTTTTGAGGGATTGGTCCATTTCAAGTGTTTCATCATTTGCATTGTTAATCTTAGGATTAGTGTTAAATTTAAAAATCTCGTTAAAACCTTATCTCTTTTTATCTTTCTTTGTCATTTGGGTTAGATTTAAGATTGGAAGTATCATCATATTGCTAGATCTAATAAATTTAAAGATTCAATATTTGCTTGTAGTAAGGCCCCTTTGTGATTACCAACATTTTCACATTTATCACTGAGTCGTTTATGCATTGTCAATACCTAACATTAGAGAACTTGGGGTTATCTCTTGAAGCTTACTGATAGAGATTTACCTTTCAAGAGATATAGGATATTATATTATGTATGAGTTGTTGCTATGTAGAAAACATCATTAATAGATTGGTGCTAGAAGGATGGCCTAAATAAGCAAGCTGGATCAATTTCTGTCTACCATCTCTCTTGAAATATTTAGAAAAAGAACCAAATCTTCTCCAGGGGAAGAGTAATTTCAAGAATTTCAAGCTCCTACTAGGTCAAGAAGGACTAGAAGAAAGGGAGAATCATCATCCACCTAGCCACCTCCATCATCTTCATCAAGTATATCTTCATCTGATTCTAAGGAAACTTCCATTCAACAACCTCAGCTGGCCATAAATCATCCATTACCACCTGCACCTCCACCAATGGCTTTCCTAGCTAATAAACTATCTCCATTGACTTTTACTAATTACAATGTCATTCCCAAGAACACTAAACACTTTTGTTCAAATTTCCATGTTAATGACCCTAGTAGGACTACTAAGGAACACATTATGATATTTCAAACTAGCCTTAAGGATAGAGGAATCAATCATGAGGATGTAGCATGTAGGATCTTTCCTTATTCCTTAGGAGAAGATGCATTCTATTGGTACAATCATTTACCTGCTAGGTCTATTTAGAATTGGACTGAATTGGAGATTGCATTCCTGTAGAAGCTTAGGATTCCCATTAGTCCCAATGAGCTTTATCTTCAGTTCAACAATGTTAAGAGAGAAGTTCATGAGCCCATAAGGTCCTTTAACAATAGGTTTCATCATGCCTATACTCGACTACAGGCTCCTTATGCTGTTGATGAGGTCACTTCTTTGGAAGTCTATTATGAGGGACTTTACAGTCTGACTTCTACGTTCATGAAGTGGTGAAAAAACCCTCCTGATAACTTACTTGATGCATATGTAAAGGCTGTGAAAGTTAGCATTGCTTTGAGACAAGATTTATCTGGGCCGTTACTGTCATTAGGATCCACTGCTCACCTCAGGTAGGTCCTAGCTCTCAATTAGTCTCTCACTAATCACACTCCTATCATGAACCTAATACCTTAGTTGCCTTTGGTTCCTCACCTACGACCTCCTATAAGTCAAGTTCCACCCACAATAAGCTACCCTTAGCAAAATTTAAATCAACCTCTCCATCCACAACCTCAGGCTAGTTGTCCCACATATTTGTAGAATTCTAAAGTACTGAACCAGTCCATGAGTACCAATATTGTATTAGGATATCCCCAAAATAATGCAAACCAGCCTCCATATAGAAATCCTAACAAGGAGAGACTAGATGAATTGATTGAACAAGTGAAAAAGATGAATATGGAGGTAACCTATTTGAGAAACTAGAACAGTTAGCTCAAGGCTGCTCAAAGAAGTATTCGGTCCAATCATACCAGAGAAAATCAAGAAATTCAACAAGGAAAACATTTTGATAGAGGAAAACATCTTGGAAGAGGATATAATAATGACAAAGGATAGAATTATGATAGAGGACAATCTTCAGGCCAGAACTTTGATAGTGGGAAAGTTTGTGGACAAGGGTTCGATAGGAAATAGCCACCCAGACATAACAGGACTTGGAATACAAGGCCTAACAATGGAGGTATTCCCACCCCATTGGATCAGTTAGTCAATCAGCTAGTCAATCAAGAAAAGCCTCCAAGTAGTGTATATTTAGATGAGGCTGCTTTATCAAGATGGTGTAGGCTCCATAAAACAAGTCAGCATTTTGAATTAGACTATCCATAATTTTAGGCAATAGCTTCAATCTTCCAATATGAAGTGGAGAATAATGTAAGAAGCTAGAAGATGGTGCCATCTACTCCCTATGATTCATTAGTGTTGGTACTAAATCATGCTTCTTTTCCATAGAGCAAGGAGAATGTGCCTAAGGAAGAATCAAACCAGCTTAAAGAAGAGGTGGATCAAGTGTGCAATGGAGATGAGATTACATAGTTGTTTGATGAAAATCTAGTAAATGACAATGGCCCTATGGATGAAGAAGAAGCTTATGTTGAGGAGGTATAGAAATTCCAGTAGCCTGTTAAGAAATATGATCTGAGGGACCTACCACACAGACATCCACATGCTAGAGGACCCTTCACCACTTCTATTCCTCCAAACAACTTCACCACACCCCGAGATCACAATGCTAGTAATAATCCACTATATCCTAATGTGCCTAAACAGTACATGTCAAAGGAAGCACAGGCACAAGTTGATCCATCAGAAGGAAAAAGTGTTGAAGCAAACAATGACAGGGTGGTGGAATGTCCCAAGGAAGCCCATGCCGATCTGAGTACAAAACAACTAGCCATATATGTTGCAGAAGAACTCAAGAAGCTAAAGGTAAGTCTCTCTATATATGAATTATTGAGAGTTCCAACTATTAGAAATGCAGTTTTAGGACCTTAAGATGCTAGCTTAGTATCACAACATAAATTAGTCAGTGAGAGTGTCAATAAAGCATCTAGTTCCCAAGTAGTGAAAGGCCAAAATTAGGTTCATAATCAGATTCATATGCCACCTAGAGATAAATGGAAAGAGAAGGGAAAAACTCAAGTTGCTTAGGTGGCTACTCCTTTAACTCTGTTCCAAGGGAAAATGGACACTCCTCCATTTTTTGATCTTTGTCCTCATATTTGGTAAGAACTTTCACAATTGCTTGTTAGATTCAAGTGCTTATACCAATGTAATGCATTTTGGTGTCTGTAGAGCCTTAGGTATTACAGAATATTAGAAAACCTCCAATGAGATTTTGATATTAGAGGTGAGCATGGGAAATTACGTCCTTGCAACCCCTTTTGAAGAATATGATGCAGAAGAAATCCTTATGTTACATGTTGCACCTATCGACTTCATAGCTGAATCTAGTGGTACTAAAGCCTTGGTGGAACAAATAAGTGATGATGCTCCTGAAAATAATCAGCTTAGCTTGCTAGATAGTTTCTAGGAATTCATTCAAAAGTGTATTGAAGAACATGTTCAGTTGGGTGGAGGAATTAATTTTGGGGAATTACTCTTGCTAAATTGGTGTGGAGTTCATAATGCCTCCCACTCTAAATTGGACTGTTATTTGTGCTAGGCTATGGTAGAACAAATACAAAAATGTATGAACCCCATTCTAGTAGTCAAAATCAATATTCAAAATGTTCAAGAGGATCCCAAAGGGAAGAAAGTGATGCTTTCTGAAGAACCCTCCAGTAGCAACAGTGCAAGAGATACATCAAGGAAGTCTATAGTTGCTGGTTGTTGGACTTTAAGATTTGATAGATCCAAATTGAAGCAAGGAGCTGGGGAAGGATTTCAGCTAATCAGTCCAAGAGGTAAAACTTTCTTTGTTGCTCGTAGACTTCAATTTCATTGCACTAATAATGTAGCAGAGTATGAGTTTTTGATTCATGGGTTACTCATGGCACTAAAGAAAAAGGTTAAGATTTTGCAAGTCTTTGGGGATTCTGAGTTAGTGGTCAAAAAAGTCAGGAGGTAGTACTCATGTCATGACTGAAGGATGACCAATTATAGGCATAGAGTATGGGACCTTATTAAAGGATTTGATGTCTTCAACATTCAGTTGATACCACACAATAAGAACCAAACAATAGATTCCCTTGCTCAAGAAGCTAGTACATTGCAGCCTTTGTCTCTTTCTAGATTGAAGAAGTTTATAGTGGAATTAACTCCAATACCTTCAGTACCTAACAATTTTACCAATTTCCAGGTATTTGAAGATGATAAGCATATTTTGGATTTTATCACAAGTGTAGATGTTTTTGCTTCTAAGATTATTGATGAAATTGAGCTCCAAGAAGCAGAGATGGATTTAGAAGGGGTGATTAATCTGAAGACTAATACTATTCCCAGAGGAATGGTGTAGCTAGAAAGTATTTTTGATCTGGATAAGGTCAAAGATCAAGAACAAGATGCCAGGAAAGAATCCATCAATGGACAATGTGAAAAGTATAATATGGGGACTCAAGATGATGTCAAGAATGTCTTCATTTGTAAAGTATGTTTTCTAGAGGAGAGGAAAGGAATAATTGATTCATTACATACATATCAAGATGTGATAGCTTGGAGTTATGAGGACTTGAAGACTTATGAAACATTAATTATAACTCACACTATCCCTCTGACACAAGGAGTAAGACCCTTTAGGCAGAGGAAAAGGAAAATCAATGCTCTACTAGAACCAATAATTCAAAAGGATGTGTAGATGTTGTTGTCTACTAGAATCATATTTTGATTTAGACATTCAACCTAGGTTGCAAACCTGGTTCCTGTAAGAAAAAAGAATGGTGAAATTAGACTATTTGTGGATTTTAGGAACCTTAACAAAGCATCAAAAAAAGACAATTATCCAGTACCCTCACTGGATGAAGTACTTCAGATTGTCAACAGATTTCAAATGATGTCTTTCTTGGATGGCTACTCTAGATACAATCAAGTTATGGTACAGTACGAGGACAGGCATAAAACTACTTTCACCACCAAGTGGGGTACTTTCACTTATAGGAGGATTCCTTTCAGTTTGATAAATGTTGGAGCTACATTCCAAATAGCCATGGACATTACTTTTAAGGACATAATTGGTAAATGCATAATCATTTATATGGATGATCTGATAGTCTTTTCCAAGAAGCGAGGTTATCACATAACAAATTTATGAAAGGTGTTTTAGAAGTGTAGAGAGTTTGGCATATCTCTCAATCCAAAGAAATGCATCTTTGGAGTTACTGAGGGGAAATTTCTTAGGCACATCATCTCTAAAAAGGGAATTTCCATTGATCCTAAATGAGTGGAAGTCATACTTAAGATTTAGCCACCTGCTAGCAAGAAGGAGATGAAGTCATTCCTTGGAAAAATTAAATTTGTAAGGAAGTTCATCACTAGATTTGCAAAAATAGTCAAGCCACTAAATTCTATGTTGAAGCAGGAAGCTAAAGTTGAATGGAGTGCAAAAGCTAAGGAAGCATTTGTAGAAATTAAAAGGGCCATTATTGAGGCCTCAGTTTTGGTGAGTCCTAATTATGTTAAGTCATTCTATATATATTCATCTGCTTCTGATCACTCCTGTGTTGGTATGTTGATTCAAAAGTATGATCATGGGAATGAGCATCCCATAACATTTATGATTGCACCATTGAAAGATGTAGAACTAAGGTACCCAAGTGCGAAGAAGTAGGCTTATGCCTTAGTCATAGCTATGAAGAAATTTAAGCACTATATTCTCAAGAATAAGGTCTTTGCGATAGTTCTTGATCCTACAGTCGAGCTATTGTTGATGTAGAATGAGCTTGGAGAGTGCAAAGCTAAGTGGGTAACTATGTTATAGGAATACAATATTGAGATTCAACCCATGAAGTTGGTAAGAGGGCAAGGACTCACAAGGACAATTGTAGAAATGGGCCTAGATCTTGTATCCCAGCACTACAATTTTGAAGATGTTTCTCTAGGAGACTGGTATGATGATATCATTCACTATCTCTTGACTCCAAAGTGTCCTGACCATCTTAATGTAGTACAGAGAAGGGAATTGCATTTGAAGAGTGACAATTTCATGCTAAAAGGAGCTATTCTATATAAGAAAAATCATGAGGGTGTTTACTTAAGGTACCTAGGAAAAGTAGAAGCTGAAAGGGTTATGATAGAATTTCATGATAGATATGGTACTGGCCATGCATCTACACCTTCTATAGCGAATCAGATTCTTAGAGCTGGTTATTATTGGACTACACTATTCAAGGACACACACAACTATGTTAGGACATGTCATGTGTGTCAGAATGTTGCAACCAGAGAGAATTATGCAACACTCCCACTTCAACCAGTCTTTGAGGTAAAACCATTTGCACAGTGGGGAATGGACTTTATAGGTCCAATTAATCTTCCCTCTTCTATAGGCCATAGGCATATTCTTATTGTTATTGATTATTTCATGAGATGGAATGAGGCTCTTGCACTCAAACAATGTACTTTTGAAGTGGTAATCCATTTCATAGAATCAGGTATTATTAATCGCTTTGGATGCCCTATGTCTTTGGTTTGTTATAATGGTCCTACATTTGCATCATTTAAATTATCTAACTGGTCCTTTGATCATGGAATTATAATTAAATTTGCATCCAATTATTACCCTTAGGGTAATGGTTTGGATAAGTCCTCCAATAAGAATCTCCTAACTGTTATTGACAAGTTGTTACAAAGAAAACCTAAGGATTGGCACACCCAGCTTTGGTTTTCTCTCTGGGTAGATTGTACAAGGAACAAGACTTCCATTGGAATATCCCCTTACCATCTGGTTTATGGGTTAGAACCTATGTTTACTATTTAGTTAAAAATCCCCACCCTATAGTTCATTAATGAATATTATGATGAAGGGGATTACACCTTGAAGAGAAAAGAGATGAAGCCCTTGAAAACTTTTCCAAACATTAGGGGGTAGTCAAAAGATGGTTTGATAGGAGAGCCAAGGTAAAATACTTTAGAATCTATAATTTGGCTCTCTACTGGGATAAAGCACATGACCGAAAAGGGGAGCATGGTAAATTTGAAAAACTTTGGCTTGGCCCTTATCAAATTTCAAAGATCCTAGAAGATAATGCTTTTTGCTTGAAAAGTCTCACTAGGGAGGATATCCCATTGCCTGTCAATGAGAAGTACTTGAAGCATTATTTCCAATCTTGAGTTGTTTACAACTCTTTCTTGTACATAGTTAGAAAAGGTTTCTTTTAAGTTTTGGTTTGCTTTTCTTTGCTTTGGTTAGAGTAGGTTTCCCTTCTGCTTTGGTTTGGTTAGTTTAGGTTTGCTTTCGGTTTGGTTTGTTTTTGCTCTGCTCTTGCTTTGGGGGTTTTCTTGCTTTCTTCTAGATGTGTTGTACCTACATGAAATCATATTATTATCTAAGATTCTTCTAAATATTTCTTTTACAAACTTCATTATTTTATCTAGAGTCAGTTGGTGAAATTCCTCTATTTGTTTCATATGTATTAAATGTTTTGAGTGGATAAGCTAGGGGATTAATTTAAATCTGGAATGTATTTGGGTCTTATATTTTTACACAGATCTTTTAAAAGTTCAAGGTTGCAAGGGGTTCTTATG
The DNA here is from genome assembly GCA_007258455.2 of Sequoia sempervirens. Taxonomy (NCBI): domain Eukaryota; kingdom Viridiplantae; phylum Streptophyta; class Pinopsida; order Cupressales; family Cupressaceae; genus Sequoia; species Sequoia sempervirens. The sequence goes on along the minus strand of VDFB02379711.1, from coordinate 254,058,573 downwards.
AAGTCTATTTAGGTGAAAAATCTTATATTCTGCTTCAGTGCCACTGTGGTTCTCAGTCCTGAGTGTGAACTTTGTTGTTCACAGGTTGAAACAAAATTGAAAAGAAAAGAAATATCAAGAAAAAAAAAGAGATATATTAAAAATCAAAAGAATGAACTCAACTTATCAGGAGTATCCAAGTATCTCTACCGAGGCTATGGATGCCTAGTTGGTAGTAGAGCTATGCTTTGGGGGAATCACAATGATAACCTTGTCGAGGCTATGGATGCCTGACTGGCAATGAGGCTCTATCTAGGTTGCTTTTGGAGTGTGAATCTTTATGTAGCCTAGTTAGACCAAATTTGATCCTCATTGTACCCAAGGAAAACAAAATGAATCCATATGCACACACTTTGACCCTAGTACAAGAATGGTTTGCTTATATTTGAGTTTTGAAACTCTGCCAAATTGATGACCTGATGCAAGGACTGACACTAGATATTTTGGGTTCTTGATTCTAGTTTGTCATTGAAATGCTCTGGAGCATTTCCCTAGCAGAGTCACCATTTGTTGTGTAGTTTATCACACACACGCCCCGTAGAAAGTAGGGACCCTCTTTTGCTTTCATTTTCAATGTTTTGGCCCTTGCTTTCTTTGAGGTTTTGTTTCCTTAATGCGTGCTTGAATGATTATCTTATTCATGCAAATTCCCACCTTCTAGGAAGCACTTTGAAAATCTAATGTTCTGGACAACTTTCAGGTTTTTGGCTCTTTTTAGGAAAATCCACTCTGGACAGAATTCTCCAGTTTCCTTGAAAACTAGGTGATGATTGCTTTACACTATAACCCGAAGATTTTGGTCCTTCGTAAAATTCCGCTATGACTGGATTTCTCCAAAATTTTGTCGTCCTACTGGGTTTCCGAGTTTTGGTTTAGCCTATCTTGTCGAATGCATTAACACTTGGTGTTACAATTTCTAGAGCATGTATTTAATCAATTTTGGGGAATTTTGGGCCATTAAGTTTTATCTTTTGCTCTCTATTGATATGAAGTGCTCAATCTTGAGTGCTCGGCTTGATTGGGTGATTGAATTCACAGATTTTTGGATTTGCTGGTGATTTTCCTAGGGCACTAAAGATTGTTATTTGTCATTGTTGTAATCGAGTCTCACTTCATCAATGGTATGTATTCATTTCTTTTCTTTTAATTGTTGAATGTGAGTGATTCTTTGGTGTCCTGAATGTGCTTGGAGTCCGCATTTCTGCATGTTTGGGAATTGAACATTTGAAGTTAGGGTTGCTCGGCCTTGTTAGATTAATGATTTCAAGTGATTTTGTGAGCTTGTCTTTTAGCTTCATCATGAGGTAGCTTGCTTGTGTATGCCATAAAGAACCTTTAGAAAACATAGCAATTGAGTACGCTGAGCCCAAGCTTGTCCTGTGCATTCATGGTAGAAGTTTAGGGTTTCATGCTTAAGGCATCCCCAATTCCCTTTGATTTTCTTTACGACGAGCCTCAAATTTTAAGATGATTTGTAAGAGGTTCAAATCAAGCTGGTTTCAAACCCAAGATTGTCAATTTTTTGATTGTTCGATCAATTTGAGTGAAGTCATGAGAAAATGTCGATATCTAGATATTCGGGTTTTCCTTCAACTTCAAGATTTTCCTTCATTGGTGGAATTCCCCAATTTTCTGTCGTCCCTTCATTTTCCCGAAATGTGTTGTAATTCAGAGTTTTTCCTACTTCACAAATTTTTGTTCCCTTTGGATTTTACTGAAATTTCTTATGTTCCTTCATTTTCCTAGAATTCATAAGATATTGTTATTTTCGTGGAAATCCGTCCTAGGCAAAATTCTTTGAAACTTTTTTGAAAATGAAGAACTAAGAGATAACATGATTTATTAGCTGGTGATTATGTATTGTATGATCAATTTGAGTCTTGTAAAGATGTATCATGTTGTTTCTTAGTTAATTATGGTCGATTAAATGATTATTTAATGCTTTTATGTTTATTTCACTAAAATTTTCATGGTCAGGAATTTCTCGAAATCCTCTCTAGCCTGGATTCTGCGAGATGACTAAAAACTAAAACTTTGAGATGATTAATTTTTATGAGGTTTTAAAGCATTTGGCTTATCTTGGGACTTATTTTGAGGTTGAATATGCCACTTATGATTGGTTAACTTGGCTTTCATGTGATCTTTATTATGGTTTATTTATTGGATGTAGGCTAAGTCAACTAAGGCAGTGACAAGTGGAACCAAGGGTAGAGTGATGGATCCAAGTGTAGAGGGGTCTTTTGTTTCTAAGGCAGAAATAATCAAGATGGATATCAAGAGAAAAATTCCTGAGAGCAAGCTTACTTCTGTCTGATAAGAGGTAACTAATACAAATGTTGGGTTGTGGGATTATGAGGAGTTCAAGACCTTGATGGTAGCAAAAAACCTTCCTTTGCTAGCTAGAAGAACGTTGGAATAAAGGTTGGCACATGTAGATGGATTCCCTCCTACCGTGCAATGTTATGAATTGGTGGTTGAGTGTGCTAGACACTATGACAGAGGTACACAAAGGATAGTTGGTCCCCAAGGGAGAATTGTGGCAAATCTAAATATTGTATCTATAGCCCAAACCTTTGACATGCCAAATAGGTCTCATGTGGTGACTTTTGATATGGATATGGAAAAGAAGTTCTATGAGGAAGATACCATCAAGTCACAACAGGTCATCAATTCTTGGTTGGAGAAGCCTAAGTATCACTTTTCCAAGCTACCTAAGTAGCTATTCAGAGCTAAATTTAGGCAGGAGTACTATGATGTTATCACTCTTGAGCAGTAGGGTGGTAGGGTTGAAGAGTGCCAGTGTATTTTAGAATTGGATGTTTCATGTCATTTTCAGGATGGAGCAGAATGATAATTATCATTGGGCAGGCATTATAAGTGCCATGATTCATGAATAGATGTGTAATGTCTTGTAAAAAAATACCTTCATAATGACCTCCTACTTGGTTTATGCACTTTAAGGATTTCATCCATACAAGGGACTAAGTACAAGGGTTGTGCTTGGACAAGATGTAATTTATGAGGTCTATCCACAATTACACCTGGATAATTCAAGCTATAGGAGGGTGACTGATGCATTCACCATGTACATCACTATTTTGCTCCAAGGTGCAAAGCATGTAAGGATTTCTGACAATGCCAAAGAGCTGATCAAAAGTTATGGGGCTTGGTTTATAAAGTTTCCCACCTTTTCATATAGAAGGATAGATGGTTGTCAGAGGGCTCCATATAGACTTCCCTGGTATCCCACATACCATGTTATACTTTTGGAGGACACTAGGAAGATATGTGATTTTGATGTAGTTGTGACACATAGGAACTAAAGTTTTGGTGGAGACTTCCCTTTGAGGATAGGCACTAGTGAGGCATGTCCTATTAATTCAGCCAGTGCTTCTAACGAAGAAATGAGCACTCTAGGTTTTTCTTTTCATTCCAAAAGGTCTAGGTTTAATAGGACTAGCAAAGCACACACGAAGGCTAGCAGAGAATAGAACCACAAAGATGATATAGAGGACTACTAGGCCAATTTCAGTGATGAATTTGAGATCAGAAAGAAGAAGTTTTCTAGGCTACCAGTGAACTTAGTCTGGCTATATAATGTGAAGGCCATTCCAGATCAAGTTGAAGATGATGGAGATTTGATTCAAGGCCATGACTATGATGCATTAAAAGATAATTCAGTTGGAGAAATAAACTGGCTGGAAGAAGAGAAAACAAAGTTAGAGCAACTTATGACTCCTGTGATCAAGTATACAAAGCTATCATTCAAGCATAAAATGTGGGAACTGGAAAGTGAAGGTGTGCAGTGCACCTATTATTTAATGGGAGACTTGGAGTCTCATTCCACTTTTGAGGAGTCAACTAAGTAGGACCCTAAGGGTAAGGAGAAGATGAGCTCTCCTTTTAAGATAAAAATTAAGGATGTTCATGTGGAGGAAGTACATGAGGAAAAAAAGCAGAGAAAGCCTATTGCAAAGAAGGGGAAACATGTTTGAAGACCGAAGAATTCAGCAAAGGATGAAGCTAAAAAGGAAGATAAGAAGGTTAGTGTCCTTGTTCCTAAGAGAAGAAGGGTATTAATATTTTCACAGAAGGAAAAGGAAAGCTCCAAGGAAAGGGAGGAAGTTATTTCACCTGTGATAAATGTAGAGAGCTTAGGAGAAAGGACACATGTATATACAAGGAAATCAAGAACTCCTTCTCGTAAGGATAGTGTACTGAGGAAGGATGCTCCTCTAGTTACCCCTACTACAGAAAAATATGGTGATATTCCTCCTTCCCATGAAGCTCACAGTGAACTAGGTGAATCCAAAGAAGTAGAAGGTTATCAAGATCCAGAAGGAGAAGAATTTCAAGAAGGTGAGCTCTATAGTGTTGAGGCAGAAATAGAGGTGGTGTTACAATCTCCCTTGATAACATATGATGACTCACCTGTTAGAAGTGAAGAAGATGGAAATTTTTAGAGAGAGGAAATACTAGTTAGGACTCCATCACTGGTAAATGAAGAAGAAGAGCATGATGAAGAAAAGGAAGAAACAACTAATGAGATTCCTGAGAAGCATGATTTGAATGAAGATATTCCCATAGATCAATAGGATGAAGTTGGACCGAGCAATGTACAATTAGAATCTACTATTCCAGGCTAGTTGGATAAGGAGTTAAAGAGTAAGAAGATCATTGTAGATGACACCCCTCCCAATTGGGATGAGCTATTGGCAACTATAGGTAAAGGTAAAGGAAAGAAGAAAGCTAGGGTCATCTCCACGATTGAGAGAGATGAAACAAATAATAGTGTGGTTAACATTGCTACTCCTGCCCCTGATAAGAATAGAGATGATGTAACTGGAAGTGATTATAATGTGCAGACCATCAACCTAGTGCCTACTTCCATGAAACAAGAGATTGAAGAGTATGAGGGCTCTAGTGCTGTGATCTTGGGTAGGTTGAGGAAAGAAGTGCAAACCAAGCAAGAACTAAAGAAGGAGAATGAGAAATTAAAAAATTATTTGTAGGACTTGATGAAGCTCTTATAATCTATTAGCTCCTCATCATCTGTTGCGAGCTTTCTACCACAAGAAACTATAACGGAGTTGGAGAGAATGAAGAATACTACTCATGCCACAATGAACTGGCTAAAGGGGGTGCAAACTAAAGGAGATAATGCTATCAAGGAAATCCTTTCAATTGGTGGAGATGCTATGAGGTCAATAAATTGGTTGAAAGATGTATTGGCTCAAGATAAGGAAGATGTAGAACTCCTGTTACATAAAACCAAGACCATCATGGAATATACTAAAGATAAGTTGGTGAGTGATGGAATTCCTCCTTCCTCCAGAGCTGCAAAACCTTGGGAATGGTTTGAAGTTTTGCAAATAAGGCAAAGGGTTTTGAAGAATGTATATAAGTAGAGGAGGCAAATTGAAGACACCCTGACTGATATCTACAATAAATGCATTTCTTTCTTTGAGGTGATGAAAAGGAGAAAGAAGTTTGCACTGAAGCATTTGAGCTTGGAACAGTTGAGAAAATGGTGGTGAGATGTATATTCTCCAACCAATGAGGACCTAGTTACTGAAAATCAGTTGGATGATGCGGCTACCTATATTGCAGTTATGGATAAATATCAAACCATGAAGGTGGAATGGGATAAATTGGTGGAGCAGTCAAGAGAAGATATTAAATCGATTCAGAGGAGAATTAAGGTTTTGACTATGCCCCCTATAGCTGACTTGGAAAGGGTACTTTTGATGGTGCATGATAGGGTTGAATGAAATAAGGATAAAGGGGGAAGTAGTTAATGTAGTGCTACAACAAAATTTTTGCTTCCCATTATTTCTCCTCTTCCTTCACATGCATTGGACTGAGCTTTGGTTGAGACCCCAAGCCGACCTGGATGGAATACATGCATTTAATGCCTACTTTGTTTATTTTGAATTCCTCTTGGATGACATGTTTTGTGGTCATTTTACTATTGTAAATCCTAATTAGGCGGACATATCTTGGGGGGTTTCTATAAATATGGCATTCTACCTCATTTGTAAGGGCTAGATAGTTTTATTTTACAGTGAATTAAGCAGAATAGCAAGAGCTAGAGTTAGGAGTTAGTTTTATTTTCAAGCAAGCAAGTGTTGTAATAGAATACTAGAATTGTTGCTACTTTGGGCAATTTAATGCAAGTGAAGACATTGTGATTTGGTGTCTTTCTTGTGTTGAATTTTATCTAGCATGGTTCTTGTGATTCTATCTTTGGAATTGCTTAAGTTTATTTGATAGATGTCTTAGGTTTAATGTAAGATGAATTGATAGTGTTTATGATTTGGTACTTGAAGTGTTGCAGCAATCTCTGGTCCATACTTTTCACAAGCAACTGATTGTTAGTTGCTTTGCAAAATTAGCCTGGACTTTAAATTCACTGTGCTTAGTTCAATTGTGAAGGTTTATTCATTTCAATTGCAATTGGATTGTCTTAAAATAATTTCCATGATTTGACAATATTTAATGCCTTAGAAGATTGCACTATTTTTGTAAGATTCCAGATTCATTAGGGTCAAGCAGAAATCAATTTCTGAGGGATTGGTGAATTTCAATTGTTTCATCATTTGCATTGTTAATCTTAGGATTAGTGTCAAATTTATAAATCTCTTTAAAACCTTATCTCTTTTTCTCTTTCTTTGTCATTTGGGTTAGATTTAAGATTGGAAGTATCATCATATTGCTAGATCTAATAAATTTAAAGATTCAGTATTTGCTTGTAGTAAGGTCCCTTTGTGATTACCAACATTTTCACATTTATCACTAAGTTGTTTATGCATTGTCAATACCTAACATTAGAGACCTTGGGGTTATCTCTTGAGGCTTGCTGATAGAGATTTACCTTTCAAGAGGGATTGATATTATATTTTGTCTGAGTTGTTGGTGTGCAGAAAACATCATCAATAGATTGGTGCTAGAAGGGTGGCCTGAATAAGCAAGCTGGATTGATTTATGTCAGCCATCTCTCTTGAAAGATTCAGAAGAAGAACCAAATGTACTCCAGGGGAAGAGGAATTTCAAGAATTGTAAGCTCCTACTAGGTCAAGAAGGATCAGTAGAAAAGGAGAATCATCATCCACCCAGCCACCTCCATCATCTCCATCATCCTCATCTTCATCAAGTTCATCTTCATCTGATTTCAAGGACACTCCCATTCAACAACCTTAGCCATCCATAAATCAGCCATTGCCACCCCCACCTCCACCAATGGATTTTCTAGCTAATAACCCATCCCCATTGACTTTCGCTAATTGCAATGTCATGCCCTGGGAGCCTAAACACTTTTGTTCAAAGTTCCATGTTAATGACCCCAATAGGACTACTGAGGAACACATTAGGATCTTTCAAACTAGCCTTAAGTATAGAGGAATCAATCATGAGGATGTAGCATGTAGGCTCTTTCCTTATTCCTTAGGAGAAGATGCATTCTATTGATACAATCATTTGCCTAGTGGTTCTATTTAGAATTGAATTGAAGTAGAGACTGCATTCCTACAGAAGTTTAGGATTTCCATTAGTCCCAATGAGCTTTATCTTCATTTCACCAATGTTAAGAGAGAATTCCATGAGCCCATAGGGTCCTTTAACAATAGGTTTCATCATGCCTATACCTGACTATAGGCTCCTTATGTTGTTGATGAGGCCACTTCTTTAGAAGTCTATTATGAGGGACTTGACAGTCTGACTACTACCTTCATGAAGTGGAGAAACAACCCTCTTGATAACTTACTTGATGCATACGCAGAGGCTGTGAAGGTTAGCACTACTTTGAGACAAGATTTATCTAGGCCTTTACTTTCATGAGGACCCACTGCTTACCCTAGGCAGTTCCCAACTCTCAAACAGGCTCTCGCTAATCACACTCCTATCATGAACCCAATACCTCAGTTGCCTCTGGTTCCTCACCCAGGACCTCCCTTAAGTCAAGTTCCACCCACAATAAGCTACCTTAAGCAAGATTTAAATCAACCTCTCCATCCATAGCCTCAGCCTAGTTTTCCCACTTATTTGCAGAATTCTAAAGTACTGAACCAATTCTTGAATACCAATATTGTAGTAGGATATCCCCAAAATAATGCAAACTAGCCTCCAAATAGAAATCCTAACAAGGAGAGACTAGATGAATTGATTAAACAAGTGAAAAAGATGAATATGGAGGTAACTTATTTGAGAAACCAGAACAGTCAGGTCAAGGCTACTCAAAGAAGTATGCAGTCCAATCATACTAGAGAAACTCAAGAAATTCAACAGGGACAACATTTTGATAGAGGAAAATATCTTGAAAGAGGATATAATAATGACAAAGGATAGAATTATGATAGAGGACAATCTTCAGGCCAAAAATTTGATAGATGGCAAGTTGGTGGACAAGGGTTCGACATGTTAGAAAACCAAGATCTGATTGCAAACTAGAATAGACCTTCCACAGAAGAGGAAAACGAAAAAGTAGAAGTTTGCATAAAAACATGCAATTTGATATATTTGAAAAGACCAATAATTACAAGAGATAATTTGCTTTATAAAAGGAAAGATACTTAAACCTAATCTTATCTTGAGCAACAAGATAGCTCGATAAGATAAAGATAAGATCCTATATCTTAGGAATTAAATAAATCCTAAGAAAATTTATGCTAAGTGTAATTAATAATTAATTACACCAACACCTACCCATTAAGTGCAACTTAGGGAGAGGTAGATTATTATGCAAATATGAGTCCCAACAACAAGGCCTAATGAGGTACTCATGTACAAATGCAAAGAGAGAGAAAACCCAGTGGGAAACCCCCCTTGAGAGAGATAAACTACTGTGAAGAAGCACTGGAAGAACTCTGATGAAGCAACACTAAAACCCCAAATCCGGCAAGCAAGGAAAGATAGTTCTATTTGCAAAATACCAATCAGAATCACAAATGCAACAGTAGACCCGATGCCAAGGAACACTAGAAACTCACATACTGGATCAACTCTAGAATCTATAAGCAACAATAGATGAAAGGATGAATGGACCCATAATGATGACAAATCTAGAAGTTGTGTCTCTCAAAGCTGATGCTAAACTGAAACTAAAATTGGCCATAGGATGAGTACCATCAAGATTCTAGAACATTAACCATAAAACCATGGCCTTCAAATGAGAAAGATCTGAACCAATGCGAATCAAGAACTATAAAATCCCAATGTGAAGTGTGAACTAAAACAAACCAACGATGTGTCTAGCTAAGCAAGAAAGAAGCTAGAAGGAGACAACAAGAAACCAGACAAACTCATGTGAGTTGTCACCAAAATGAAAGATGGATGCAAGAACCCCCCTTATTGGAACTTTATATCAGTTCTTAATTACAATACCCAAAGATTGCATAAGGAGATAATGCAAAACTACAGAAACATGAGAGAAAATGTAAACCTAACACATGAAATAAAAATGAATGCATGAATATAATATGTTACACATTTTCTGAAAATGACCCAGATCTGCATAGAGGCTGAAACCAGCTTTCCAACACCATGAAAATTGTGAAAAATGGATAAGCAAGTCACAAGATATGACACCCAGAGTGAAAAAGGAAACATCTAACTTCTGAGGCAGAAAAAAGCATCAAAAATGCAAAACTAAAAAATTAGACCTATACCATTGCGTAGAGCTTGGAAATAGCTTTTCGACGATATCTCATTTGTGAAAAAATGACACCATATGTGAAAGTGCTCAAAAAATGTCTGATTCAGCCATCTACAGCCCTCAGGGGATAAAAAAATTTGGCCCCTAGTGCATAGGCAGACCAGGGGGCTGGCGGCCAGGGAGCTTTGGCGTGGCCCCTAGTCACCCATGCGACTGGGGTTGGGGCTGAGAACCAAGCTCTTGGGCATTAATAAGACCCTGCACTAGGTGATTGGAGCCATCAGGGGCCAGCGAAGTAGAGTAGAAGTGGCACTGCTTAGGAGCAGTGGGCTGGTGGACGGTTGGTGGCCCACGGGAGGAGTGGGCCGATGGGTTGAATGGGCTGGCGGAGCAACCGGTGGCGCAGGCAGTGAGATCGGCTACCACTGGTGGGGTAGTGGCCATCGGGCGGTGACCCAAATAACACTAGCCGCACAAAATAAAAACCCAAAATGAGGATTTTTTAAATTTTTATTTTTTTTTTGAAAATGATGCCTCAAAAACTTTGCCTGGGGGCCGTACAATCCATGGGAAAAAAAATTTGCCTCTTTGGATGACTGTGTCCAAATTGGACAAACTTTATATGGAAATAGGGGTTTTTGGGTGCTGTGAATCCAACAACGAGGTCTGTTTGGGCCCAAAGTGCTCCAAAAATTAGGCGACCCCGAGATCTATCAGAAAATCACCAATCTTACAACCCTCACAGATCTAGCAAACGGTGATGAAAATCAATAAAATGAAAGCCATTTCTATCTTTTTATAGTGCTCTGAATCCAACGGAAAACCCCAATCTGATCCAAGATGCTACATAATGATGCTTAAGGATTGAAACCCTCGAGGGACTCTAAACGAGCTCTGCAATGAAATCCTCCAAAAAAGCTGAGAAGGGGCTACAAATCAAATAAGATAAGATAAGAATTAAATGATAATTATCCTAGGAAATAAATAATTACCTAAGTGAACTTATCCTAAAGTGTAATTAAATAATTTAATTACACCAACACAACAAGAGACAGCCACCCAGATAGAACAAGACTTGGAATACAAGGCCTAAAAATGGAGGTATTCCCACCCCATTGGATCAGCCAGTCAATTAGCCAATCAATCAAGAAAAGCCTCCAAGTGGGGTAAATTTAGCTGAGGCTTCTTTATCAAGATGGTGTAGGCTCCATAAAACAAGTTAGCATTCTGAATTAGACTATCCAGAATTTCAAGCAGTAGCTTCAATCTTCCAGTATGAAGTGGAGAATAATGCAAGTAGCTAGGAGATGGTGCCATCTACTCCCTATGATTCATCATTGTTGGTACTAAATCATGCTCCTTTTCCATAGAGCAAGGAGAATGTTCTTGAGGAAGAATCAAACCAGCTTAAAGAAGAGGTGGATCAGTTGTGCAATGGAGATGAGATTATATAGTTGTTTGATGAAAATCCAATAAATGACAATGGCCCCATGGATGAAGAAGAAGCTTATGTTCAGGAGGTACAAAAATTCCAGTGGCCTGTTAAGAAATATGATCTGAGGGACCTGTCACATAGACATCCATAGGCTTGAGGCCCCCTCACCACTTCTATTCCTCCAAACAACTTCACCACACCCCCAGATCCTAATGTCAGTAATAATCCACTATATCCTCGTGTGCCTAAATAGTACCAAGCCTTATTTCAAAGTGTCATAAAGTGTTGTAACCCACTTCACAATTTTCTATACTTGTCATCACTAATTCAACCCTTTCTCATGTATAAATGACTCTTTAATACACTTTTTGACCGTTTTTAAGTGTGTTCTTGAGGATACTCTTGTTTGGCAACATTTAATGCCCCATAATTCCTAACACCCACTAAATTTTCTTAAGTGGGACTAAGTCACCAATATGGGTGACTTAGTTATATTTGGCACAAAACTCAAAATAATTTTAAATTTCTAGCGGGATTTTGTCCTCTAGCCCTTGACGTCAACTTGTGATGTGGTATTTTCAGGATATTTTAGTAAAATCAAGTATAAATAAGGGTTGTTATCCTCATTTTACATCTCCTACAATCTTCTAGTTCATCAAGCATTCAAGAAATCATAATTCTCAAGCAATTAAGAAATCAAGCGTTATCAAGTCATCCATTGAAGCACTTCATTGCATATCTTTAGATTTCTACATCAAGGGATTGGTAAGTTTATGACATTGCATGTTGTTCATTTATCATTATCTTTCCATTTCATTTCATTTTATAGGGTGTGGTGTTTGACCAAGGAAAACCCCTATACTCTAACCCTCAACCATTTTTCCCCTTTTGCATGTGTTTTTTGTAGATTTTATATGCAATTTTTTTTATAAAATAGGTGTTGAAAAGTGGTCAAGAAGTCTTCAAAGTCAATCAAGTTATCATAACCCTAATTCAAGCTTGGAGAGACTTTTTACCCCATTTTTTGCAGAATTAAGTGCAAACACCTGTCAAGAAAGCAAGTGTAGACCTAAGACTACAAGATTCTGTCCCAAAACTCCTAAGATTTGTAGGAGGACTAAGTTGCCACTACTAGTAGATTAGTCCCACTTCTGGGCCTAAAAGGTGATTTTGACATTTTTGGACACCCATATGCAGATTCTTGTTTCAGCAAAGTTTCTCGAAACTAGGACTAAGTCACCCAGCCTTGCGTAAGTGTCCCAGTCATCATTTTTAGCTAATTTTTCAAAATTCTAGAATCTCCCAGCATTAGATTCCATACTCTAGGTGCACCTCTTTGATTGTGTTATGTTATTTCATCATTTACTTGCATTTTTATGCATTTTTGCATATCACATTATGTTTTCCAACAGTTCACATTTCTTAGGTTTTGCATCATTAGATCATTTCATTTTTAGATCAACGCATTAGGACATCTTAATTAGACATAATAAATCTCATTTACATTAACTTTAAGTTTAGACACTAGCATTTTGGCCCATTTCTTTCTCCTTTTAGGTGAAAAATCCTAGAAGTGGAAGAAAGAATTTGGTTGCCAAAATCATTTTCCACAATAGTATACTTCTCTTTTAGGTAGCCTAAAACATCCATTGATGGTGGCCCTGTCTAGAGTTATCATGAAATTATTAGATCTTCAGTTCAAATTCCCCTAGTCATAGGATTATAGCAAGTTATACATTCTAGCATAAGGTCTATATATTGTACGACCACTGGGAAAGTGGTGACTTCTAATAAAGCACTCTCAACCACCCACTAATTAATAGGTTCCCTGTTTGGATTACAAATTCTCCCCCAAAATTCTCCCAGATTATTGTGATCTAACCTTGTATCCCTTATTTCCGGTAGAGAGCTATCTAGACTAGATAAATTTTTGTATCCCAAATATGTGTATCTCATTTTCTCCCAAATGTTAGCCCTAATCCAAAGAGAATTTAACAATTTCACCTTTTATAGAAAAACTAATCTTCAATTATTAGGAAAAGATTTATGGATGTCACTTACCTAGTGATATGCCAACAATTCCAACTCAAACATTTTCTTTAAGTGTTGAATTTGTATCTACTCTTCCTGGCTTTTGGAATTTCATTTCCCAAAGAGAATAATTATGTCTCAAAATGAACCTTAATTACCACATGCCTAAGCATTTAATTCACTCACTTAAGATCTGACAACATTTACTGCATAACATATAGGCCACTTACTATCCACATTCAACATCCTTAATGTACTTGAAAAATTTGGATATTTGAAATGATTTTAGAACTAAATCATAGCCTAATGAGGTTAGGAAACTTTGTCTAATCCCACTAAAAGTATCTTTTTTTCACACACCTTTCTTTCATTGGAGTAAGCTTTCAAAAAGGTGATGATGAGACTTTTCGAGGTTGTAATTGGTTATGTATCTTGCTTCGGCTTTGACAAGGTTTCTAAAACTTCACACGAAGTACTTAAAAAATGTTTACTTCATAGAAGGCTTCTTCAGGGGATAGGTAAGTTAGGAAATTTGTGTGGTACCCAAAAAGTTATTGACAATCTCATAAAGAATCGATGTGAAGAAAGAAGAAAAGAGCTTTAGGACTAGATGACTTGATACTGAATAAGTCAATAAAATTATGAGTCATGAATACATGATCATAAAATGATGAAGTTATAAAATTTAGCTAATAATAAACAAGAAAATAACTCATGAAATAGTGGAAGCCAAAGCTAAAGATGAATAAATTGTTAGGAATCTTAATACTTAGACCAAGATTTAACACTTAGAATTTCCTAAAAAATATAGGAGATTATGGCTTAGGAAATAGCTCGCTTATTGGAAAAGGTGAGGGTTTCACCTTCAATAGATGGATATGTCTTTTAGGCACCCAAGGGAACTCTTTATTATGGATAAAAAATACCTATATAGAGAAGAATGATTTAAGGAACTATAATCATCCATATTTGAGAAAAGGGTCTAAGGACCTTAAAAAATAAAAACCTCATTGAAGAGTTAACTAACTATAACCTTGATTTTAATTTATGTGAGCTTACATTTATGAAAAAATTGCATTCAATTTTAATTGAGTTTTCATAAACCTTGTGGTATGTTGGATCTTATTTTTCCAATGTGTTTGGTCCTATAGATGTTCCTTCCATTAGAAAATATACATATTATATTTTATTTATTGATGATTATATAGTAGGACATGGGTATATTTTCTAAATAGTAAATTTGAACATTTTAGTCAATTTAAAGAATTTAAAGCAATGGTTGAGTTGAAAATTAGAAACAAAATAAAATATTTAAGGATTTTGATAGATTCTGTAAATATTGTGATATTCATAGATAAAAGATAACTCTCTATTGTCCACAATAAAATGGATTTACATAAAGAATGAACATGATACTAATGGAGAATGTTAGGCTTGCATGCTTAATGATGTTGGTCTAGAACAAAGGTTTTGAGCTGAAGCTGATGCCACTTCTTGCAGACTTGACTAAAATGTTTCCTACATCAACTCTTGTTGATAAAATACTCATGAAGGTGTGGTTAGGTCACAAGCCTTCACTGAGGTATTTGAGAGTTTTTGTTTACTACGCATATGAACATTTTCCAAAGGAGAAGCAAACAAAGTTGGAGAATAAGGATGTGAAATGTGTCTTCATTGGATACAATTATGGTGTGAAAGGATACAAAAGGTAATTTATAGTAGAAGTGTTATTTTTAGAAAAACTAAGCCTTCCTTTATCTAATTAAAGAAAAAATAATAAACAAAAAGATGTGATTCAATTTCCTTCCACATTTGAGAAATTTGAATTAAGGCCCTTAGATAAACAAGAAGTTTAGGAGAGATCATCTAACTTTGAATCATTAGAAGAGGAGGAATAATCTTGAACTCATCTTGTTTCAAGGTATGCAAGTTATAGATAACCACCTAAAATACATACACCTAATGACTAGAGATGTATATTTTTTAAATACTAACATTGATGAACCAAGGTTTTTGTATGTGCAGGATCATGATGGGCCAAAACGTGGCGATATAATGGGTATGTGTAGGGTATGTGGGTGACGAATTTTTTTTACCCAATATTGATAAAATAAAAAGCATTTTTAAAAGAGATTCTCATATTTCCACCAATATAAATTATGCTTTACTTTGAATTTAATAAATAATTATTATTCATTTTCTATTTGAATTACGACTAAAGTCCTGATTGATAGGCTGATTGAAACACATCTATAGCTTTAAAACGGTACCATTTTTTTTAATCTAAAACATGCATCACATTCTATTCTTTGCGTACTATAGGATTAAAAAAAATTGAATTTCATGAAGTTTTGACCAAGTTAAGGTGGTCAAACATATGAGTTTTTTATATTTTTTACAAGTTTTAATAAAAAATTCATAATTAATTATTTACTTGTAAAAAAATTATAGAAAAATATGCATCACATTGGTACATGTGCCCTTTACTTATATCTAAAATCTTATTAAAAAATATTATCATTTTATTGTGGTTAGGGTGGTTAGACAAACGCCTTATTTTTTCCCTGAAATTTAAGTACTACTGCATTGAAATTTCAAATTTTCACCAAATAGATTTTTAAAAAAATAAACCTAGTAGTTTAGAAACTACATTCAATTTTCTACATATTCTATTTTTACATAATTTTGAAATTTTATAGATTACTTATTCAAATTTTTATGTCAAGTTGCCTAACTCTGATTTTTCTGAATTTTTTGCCACTTAAGGGCTTGTTTTTTCCATGATGATCGTACACATACCCATCTATAGAAAGGGAATTAGGTATGATTAATGTAGAGCCTTAGATGATTTCTATGAATGAAAAAATTATATCTTTGAAAAGTAATCATACTTGATATTTAGTACCATTTCTTGAAGGATCAAAACTTTTTCATTGTAAATGGTTGCTCAAGAAAAATATTCATTCAAATGGAGGTATTGATAAGTACAAAGAAAGGTTTGCTGCAAAAAGGTTACTCTTAGGTGGAGATTGAACATTGATTATGGTGAGATATTTTCTTTTGTTGCAAAAATGGAATCCAGGTGATCCCACAATATTGGTTTACAATTTTTGGCCAAACTGGACACTGAACTGATTTTTTCTAACTAAATCTTCACTTTTGGGCACCTATAGTGGCTAAACTATGAGGGATTTTAAGATGATGCAAACTATTGATTTGTGACATTTTTTCAATAGATTCTAAATATATGTTTTTAAAAAATTTGGAATCAGATTGCACTTCTTTTTCCTTCTCCTTCGAAAACCTTTTTTTAGTAAACACGATTTTTAAGGAGTGATAGTCATTGTATAATAAAAATTATTTTCCATGACAGATAAAATTATAATTTTTTTGAATTTATATTTGTAACTATGATATCTAGTGCTTCCAATTAGTTTCATAGTGTTTTATTGATTATTTTTTCCTTAATCAAGTTTTGAAGTCAAACCAATTACAATTCAGACATGAGCGGACTATATAACACAACTTTTTTTTGTATGTATCGAAATATTTTATTTTTTTTGTTGGATCAAGGACTTCAATATCTGGTGCACTCATATTTTTCAAAAAAAAATTGATAATCTTCTATTTTTCCACATGTGCAGAATAGAGAGCTTTATTTTTGGTGAAAAACCTACATTCACAAGAAATAAAAAAATAAATATAATAATAAAATTAAATTTATTTAAAAATAAACTTTTTGGGAAGCTTATAATAAGGACTGCATACTTAAAAAAATAAAAAATTAAATGAATTCATTTGATCCCCCAAAAGGTAAATCAAAAGTGGTTTTTTTATCAACATTTTGATAGGTGTAAAGGAGAACTGTTATAGGTATGGATTAAAACTAGTGGGGTTCTATCCAAGGGGTTTGATCTAAGGTTGTTTGATCAAACCCTCTTCAATTGGAATGCTTTAAATGGAACTTTTTAAGGCTTACATCATTATATTTTCTAAAAATATGTGAGTTCAACAAAAATCAGAATCTCCCAGGAATTGTAAACTAGCTTTGTGGGATCACCCATGATCCATTAGATTATTACTTTACATTGCTGCTACTTATGATCTAGAGATTGAGTAAATGGATGCAGAAATGAATTTCCTTCATGGTTATTTGTAGGAGGATTATTATATGACATAATTAGAGCACTACATAGTAAAAGGTAAAATTATTTTAGTTTAAAAATTGAAGAAATAATTGTATGGCCTCAAATAGAGTCCTAGGATGTGATGCCAAAAAATTGATAGATATGTGTTTATTTTAGGATTTGAGTATTATAAATCTGATAATTATGTTTATTATAAAACTGGTGTTGATCATTTCTTTTTTATTTCATTATATGTTGATGATATGTTATTTACTAATAAATGAAATGAATGATTTTAGAACTGAAGTCTAAACTTGCAGCTAAATTTGAAATGAAAGATCTTGTTGTAGCTTTAAAACACATTCTTGAGATAAAAATTAGAAGAAATAGAGTGAATATAAAGTTGTATTAGTTAGACTAAGTATGTCAATTTAGTTTTATAGACTCTTAACATGCAAGGTTGTAGCTCATTGTGTGTTACTTTTATAGTTGGAATGAAGTTATTTATTTTAGATTTTCCAACATCCCCCATTGAACAAAAAAGACATGAGAAGAGTTCCTTGGATGAGTGTAGTTGGAAGTTTGATGTATACTATGGCTTGCACTAGACTAGACAATGTCCTTACAGTGGGAGTTATTTCGATAGAGTTTATTGGGATCCAACTAAAAGAGTCTTCAAATATTTATGAGATATTTTAGAGTATTCCTTTTGTTATCATGGTAATTTGATAGGAGATGGAATTTCCCTTGATACTCATGGTTATGTGGATGCATATTAAGTGTGTGATGTTTATAATAGATAATCCACCAATGCTTATGTGTTTACTTTATTTTGTGGTATAATCAATTGGATGAGTAAGTGAGAAGTTGTGGTTGCTTTGTACACTACTAAAGTTAGGCATATGCCAGATTGTGTCTTGCGCATAGTGGGGGAAATAATTTTGTACTTGTGTACTATTGGATGTTGTGGTTGTTTTGCTGATATGTGGTTGTCATTGATGTCAACACTATTAGCATTGATTTATTGTAGGTTGTATATGTCGAGGATATTGAGAAAATTGTTAAAGAAAGAGTTACAGGTTGACAATAGAAAAGTGAAGGTCATGAAGATGTATTGATTAGTACATTTATGATCAGTCATTGTGGACTAAAGGGTTTATTGCTGAGTATATCTAGTTTTTCCACCAAAAGTTTCAGAGGTTTGTGTGAAGATTTAATCATGTTATGAACAATTGTGTTCTGACAGTTTTTTTTGTGGCTTTAGTTAGAGTTTTTGATTGAAGTTGATATGATTATAGTAATTTTAGTTGTTGTGGATGCTTCTCTAATGATTCATGATGCTTGTGGATGGTTCTAGATCATGCTCTATCTATGTTGCATGTCTGCATTGATTTGTGTGCTTGTGGTCGGTGATTTTTCTCTTGTGTGTTTGGTTTTTTATGTTCTTTTCTGACATGATGGTTGTAACATGTTGTGGATCCTTGGAGATTAAAATTTGAATGTTTGGCATGCTGGAGGATATTATTTTAAGTCTTCATTATGTTGTGGCTGATGGTGTTTGATTCACATTGAAAATTTACTTGTAAATTTGGGCCGACATTGTGTATATGTTTTATATTTATTTTGGTCGACAAAGTTGTTCATGTAATTCCATGTTATGGATATATGAGAGAAGTTGTTTGTGTGAATTTATGAAGTGAAGAAGTTCCAAAGAAAGAGAAAGTGTGCGAATAGTGATCTAATCATTCGATTGAAGAGTAGAGTGTGAATAAGTTTGAGTGAAGTGTGAAGGAGTGTTTTTGTGCTTAACCAGAACTGTAATTAGTCTTTTGTAGAAGATATTTTCTTAGTTCATACCTTGTAGATCTAATCTGAATTACTATAAGATAGTGTGACTTCTTTCAATAGTGAGCCCTCTTGTATTGGAGTAGTGACCTCTAGGCAGTGTGCTTGAATGCATTTGCATTCCCATTATTCTTCATTATAATTTTAACAAGGTATAATATTGTGGACTAACATCCACCATGGTTTTTCCCCTAACAAGGTTTCCATGTTAAAAAAATCTTGGTGTTCTCTATGTTTCTGATGTGCTGATTGTTTGTGGTTTATTGTTCATTCATTAGATCTAAGATCAAGTTAAGTTTGAAAAGTTTAAATATTTTGTGACAACTGATTCACCCCCCCTCTCAGCTATTTTTCCTTGTTTATCCAACAATTGGTATCAGAGAAGGTTCCTCTAAAGAATTTTAAAAGCTTGAGGTGATCTGAGATGGCACCATACAAGAAGGATAGTCCTAGATTCGATGGAACAAACTACACTCTATGGAAAGCCAAAATGGAGTGTCATTTGAGGTGTATTGGTGAACCCTTCTAGAATATTACAAAGAAAAAATATGTTATTCCTCATAATGGTTCTTCCACTCTTGATAAGATTAAAGAGGCTAAGATTAACATCAGGGCTATTGAAGCTTTGTTGAGTTCTTTGATGGATTTGGAAATGAAAAATGTGATGGATCTGAAGACAACTCTTGAGATCTGGAAGAAGCTAGAGACTTTGTACGAAGGTGATTCACTTGTGAAGGTCACTAACCTATAGAGTTTGAAAGGAAAGTATGAAACTTTGAAGATGGGTGAAGATGAAAATATTTCTTCTTTTATGAAAAGAGTAAATGAACTTGTGATGGGTATTAGATGTGTTGGTGGTACCCTGGATGAACAAGAAATTGTAGCTAAAGTGCTCAAATCATTGCCTTCCTCTTAAAAATTAAAGGCTTGTGCTATTGAAGATCTTAAAACAATAAAAAATGTGACAAGAGATATGCTGATTGGTAAACTTATTGCCTTTGAGTTGAGTGAATTTGGTGATTCTGCCTCAAGACTGAATCTGCATTTAAGGCCTTTGTATCTAGAATAAATAAGCAAAGATATGATCTAGGAGAGAGTTCTAGAAATACATTGAAGTATGAGGAGAAGATGAAATATCTTGAAGATGAAGAAAGAGAGGTAGAAGAGATGGAAGCACTAATTGTGAAGAAAGAAGGCAGAGGACAAGGTAAGTATAAAGGAAAGTTTCCTATTAAATGTTTCTCTTGTAGTAAAATAGGTCATTTTTCTTCAAGGTTTCTTGAAAGAGTTCCTAGGTCTAAGCCTAACAAACCTAGATTTCAAAAGAAATGTTATTATGCTAAAGGTGTGACTGATGAAGAATCTAATAAAGAAAATGAAAATCAAGATGAATGGGTTATCATTTCTATCAAGGAAAATGGTTTGGTGGCTACTGAATCTGCTAAAGTTGAGAAAGCTCTTGTAGCCCAAATTGAAAAAAAGTATGAGTGGGCTATTAATAGTGGATGCTCACATCATATGATTAGTGAAAAAATAAAATTTGTAAGTCTAGAGAAATATGACGGTGGGGTTGTAAGATTCAGAGATAACAATGCTAGTGTGATTTGTGGTAGAGGATCTATTTTTCTTAGTCGTAAAAATAACACTAATGATGCCCTTTATATTGAAGGCTTGAAGCATAACCTATTGAGTGTTGGATAGATGGTGGAAAAGGGTTACAATCTTCAGTTCAAAGATGGAAGATGCATGATACTTGGAAGCTCTGGAAATGTAATTGCTTCAGGTACAAAGACAAGAGGTAATATTTTCATCTGAGTGTTGCTAATCAAAGTTTTTTAATTGCTCAAGTAGATGAAAGATAGTTATGGCATAGGAGGTTGTGTCATGTGAATTTTGAGAACATTGCGAAGGTAAGCTCCACTCAAGAAGTAAGAGATCTACCTAAGCTAGTGAAGCCTACTAACACAATATGCAAGGAATGTTAGATGGGAAAATTGACTAGAGTTTCTTTTCAAAGCAAACATCATTCTTAGAATGGAGTACTAGAGCTAGTGCATACTGATCTGTGTGGTCCCTCCAGAATTAGAAGTCTACAAGGACAAAGGTATTTTGTGTTGCTTATTGATGATTACTCTAGGATGATATGGGTTGCTTTCTTAAGAGAAAAAGGTGAAGCATTAGAGAAGTTCAAAATTTTCAAAGATATGGAAGAGAATGAGACAGTCTGAAGATAAAATGCCTAAGGTCAGATAGAGGTGGTGAGTTCACCTCCAAGGAGTTCAAGTCTTTCTATGAAGAGCATGGAATCAAAAGAGAGTTATTTGCTCCCTGAACCCCTTAACAGAATGAAGTTGTAGAGAGAAAGAACAAAATGATTCTAGATGCTACTAGAACAATGATGTTGGAAGGAAATGTGCCTCGCATCTATTGGAGTGAAGTAAGCACTATTGTGTACACTCTAAATCAGGTAAATGTCAATGATATTTATGGTAAGAATCCTTTTGAGTTGTGGTTTGGTTATAAGCCTACTATTAAATATTTCAAGATCTTTGGAAGCAAGTGTTATATTAAGAGAGATGAGGACATAGGAAATTTTGATGCAAGGAGTGATGAAGGAATCTTTCTAGGTTACTCTACTAAAAGAAAGGCTTGCCAGTGCTATAATAGAAGATTGAGAAAAATGGTTGAAAGTGCAAATGTAAGAGTTAATGAGGACTCTGCTAGATCATCTAGATATTGTGGATATTATTTAGATGACCAGCAAGATAGTACAAACAAAGGGACAAATGCTCAAACATAGAATAAAGTTCATATTGTTTCGGTAAATCAAGAAAGTCAAGAAGGAGAGACAAGTGGAAGTGCAAAAGAAAGAACAAAAGAACCAAAAGTGTGAGAGAATCCTAAAATTATGAGGTATGTAAAGCTAAATCAATCTGAAAATCAAATTATAGGAGATAAGAATAAAGGTGTGAAAACTAGAAGAAGGATTGAAAAAGAGTATTGTCTAATTTCCAAGACTGAGCCTAACAATGTCAATGAAGCTTGTAATGATGAACATTGGATGGAAGCTATGAAGGAAGAACTAATGTAGATTGAAAAGAATGATACATAGATTCTTTTTCCCAGACCTAAAGATAAAAATGTGATTGGTACTAAATGGGTCTTTTGGAATAAGCTAAATGAACAAGGTGAAGTGGTTTGGGATAAAGAAGACTGATATGTAAAGGGTATTCACAAATGTAAGGTATTGATTTTGAACAAACCTTTTCCCTTGTTGCCAAAATTGAAGCTGTAAGATTAATTTTTGCTTATGTCGCATATAAGAACTACAAAGTATATCAAATGGATGTGAAGTCATCCTTTTTGAATGGTGAGTTAGAAGAAGAGGTATATGTTGAATAGTCAGATCGATTTCAACTGACTAATAAGGAAGATATGGTTTGCCAATTGAAGAAATCTTTGTGCCGAATCAAGAAATCCCCCAGAGCCTAGAATGCTAGACTGGATAAATACTTACTAAAGCTTGGATTCAATAAAGGTATTATTGAAAACAACTTGTAGTTTAAGTTGGATCATGATAAAGAGTTGATTATTGAAGTCTTTGTTGATGACATTATTTTTGGAGGTGATGATGATCTATGTATGAAGTTTGCTGATGAAATGAAAAG
Organism: Sequoia sempervirens; assembly: GCA_007258455.2. Classification (NCBI taxonomy): domain Eukaryota; kingdom Viridiplantae; phylum Streptophyta; class Pinopsida; order Cupressales; family Cupressaceae; genus Sequoia; species Sequoia sempervirens. The sequence goes on along the minus strand of VDFB02379711.1, from coordinate 254,035,779 downwards.
TGAATTTGAAATGAGTATGATTGGAGAGATGAAGTTCTTTTTGGGATTGCAAGTCACTCAGTTATACAATGGGATTTTCATATTTGAGTCCAAATATGTGAGAGAGTTTCCAAAGAAGTTTGGCATGGAAGAATCAAAGCCTATTGGTACACCCATGGCAATTGGATGCAAGTTAACACATAATGATGATTGTCCTAAGGAAAATCAAACAAGATACAGGTCAATGATTAGTGGATTACTCTACTTAACTCAAAATAGACTAGACATCATGAATGTTGTGTGTATGGTTGGCAGATATCAAGCTGATCTGAAAGAATCTCATGTGACTATTGTAAAGATAATTTTTAGATACTTCAAAGGAACAGTTGATTTTGGGCTTTTCTATCCTAAAGATGATGATCTTACCTTGATTACTTATATTGATGCAGAATGGGCAGGAGATGTAGATGATAGGAAAAGCACTAGTGGTGGTGCCTTCTTACTAGGGAAGAAGTTGGTGTCTTGGTTGAGTAAAAAGTAGGATTCCATATCCCTATCTACTGTTGAGGAAAAGTATATTTTTGCTGCAAAGAATTATACTCAAGTGTTGTGGATGAAACAAATGTTGAAAGATATTAGAGTAGTATATGATAAGCCTATTGTCATTTAATGTGACAACTCAAGTGCAATAAATATATTGAAGAATCAGGTGCTACACTCTAATACCAAGCATATATCAATCAAGATTCACTTCTTGAAAGAGAAAGTGAGTAAGAAAGAAGTTAGATTAGAGTATGTGCCTATCAAAGAACAGATTGTAGACATTTTCACCAAGCCATTGCCAAAGGATACTTTTTAGTATCTCAGAAAGATGCTAGGGGTGATTACCCCTCTTGATAAGAACTAGAGATGCATTTACTTGCATCAATCCTTGTGCTTCATAGCTATATTCTAATCCGGATTGATGTTTCCATGGTTGCAACTCATGAGGAGTAGTGAGATGTGTAGATATGTGGTTATAAGATTGTATGTGGAAAGATAATGCTTATCTTTGCCATTTATGTCAAAGGGGGAGAAGAGCAATTTGAAAAACAACGTGATGAGAAGGGTCAGAATCTAAGGGGGAGTAAGTGTTGATTGAGAGTTGTGTTGATGGTTTTTTTCACATCATGTGTTGCCATCAATGCTAAAGGAGGAGATTGTTTGATGTTGTGGTTGTGTTGCTATTATGTGGTTGTCATTGATGTCAACACTATTAGCATTGATGTATTGTAGGTTGTATATGTTGAGGATATTGAGAAAATTGTTAAAGAAAGAGTTGTAGGTTGATAGTAGAATAGTGAAGATCATGAAGGTCTCTTTTTCAGTACATTGATGATCAGTCATTGTGTACTAAAGGGTTTGTTATTGACTATATCTAGTTTATCCACCAAAAGTTTCAGAGGTTCGAAGATTTAATCATGTTATGAACAACTATGTTCTGATAGTTTTTTTGTGGATTTAATTAGTGTTCCTGATTGAATTTGATGTTATTCTAGTAATTTCAATTATTTTAGATGCTTCTCTGATGATTTTTGATGCTTTTGGATTGTTCTAGATCATGATCTATCTTTGTTGCATGTTTGCATTGAATGGTGTGCTCGTGGTCTATGATTTTTATGTTCTTGGCTGACATGGTGGTTGTAACATGTTGTGGATCCGTGGAGATTAAAATTTGAATGTTTGTCACACTCAAGGATATTATTTTAAGACTTCATTATGTTGTGGTCGATGGTGTTTGATTTGCATTGAAAATTTAGTTGTAAATGTGGGCCAACATTGTGTATATGTTTTATATTTTATTTTGGCTGACGAAGTTGTTGATGTAATTCCATGTTGTGGATATATAAGAGCAGTTGTTTGTGTGAAGTTACAAAGTGAAGAAGTGCTTAAGAAAGAGCAAGTGTTTGAATAGTGGTCTAACCATTCAATTGGAGAGAAGAGTGTGAAGAAGTTTGAGCGAAGTGTGAAGGAGTGTTTCTATGCTTAACCAAAATTGTAGTCAAGCTTTTGTAGAAGCTATTTTCTCATTTTATACCCTAGGGATCTAATCTGAATTATTGTAAGATAGTGTGTCTTCTTTGCGCATTGAGCCCTCTTATATTTGAGTAGTGAGCTCTAGGTAGTGTTCCTAAATGCATATGCATTCCCATTATTCTTCATTATACTTTCAATAGGGTATAATATTGTGGACTGACATCCACCATGGTGTTTCCCCTAACAGGGTTTCCACATAAAAAAAATCTTGGTGTTCTCTGTGTTTCTGATGTGTTGATTATATGTGGTTTATTGTTCATTCATCATATCTGAGATCAAGTTAAGTTTGAAAAGTTTAAATATTTTGTGACAACAGATTCACCCCCCCTCTTAGTTGTTTGTCCTTGTTTTTCCAAAATTTACTAGTACCACACTTGCTATTGTCCCTTTGGTTAGTTGTCCACCTTCTATATATGATGAACAAGATTGGGATGTGGATGACTTGCTATAGGTTGACTCACATGTGCCTTACTAGTCTTCTCATTGTTTTATTTTTTCATGTTATGTGTGTGATTGCATGTGCATAATGTGACCACTTGTATCATTTTTTTTAATGTATCTCTCTTTGTGGCATCCTCTATTTGTATCTACATTATTCTATATGTCATAAATCTTTATATTTTCTTTGTCTTATGTTTTCCTTTTGTGGATGATGCAAGGTGTAGAGACATTTAGATCTCTTCCATGTTGACCCAAAATATTTTCTTTGTGTTATTCTTCCTTGATCCATGAGCATTTGGGGAATCTTGACATTTCTGAGCTCTCTGACAAAATTGTAGGAAAGACATATTGACCCTAAATCCGTGGACCCCTTATGTGTTATTTTTTGGGATTTCATTTTGGGGGAAACTCCTTTTCATGACATAGCTTCATTTGGAAACATATGACTTGGCATAGGGCTTTCCAAATAAGTTATCATGTCTTTTTAGCATTTATCTTTGCTACTTTAAAGTAATTGCTCACAACATGGTGTTTAGCAATTTCTTTAGACTGGGGGCATACGGTGGCATTATTGTTTTGCATTTTACAACTCATGTTTCATTATGTTTTCTTCTTACTTCATGTGATGTTTCTTTCTCTTGGTGATGACATTGGGTGTGATGTCCTTCAAGAGCGTGATCTCTCTTAGCATATTATATTCCTCTTAGTGGAAATGCCATGCAAAGTGCATTCCCTAAGTTGCGAATCTTCTATTATTTGATTGGTCCTCTCTTGGAGACATTAGGCATGATGTTCCCTAGTTTGAGACCTTACATGAACTAATCAAAACCCCTTTGAATTTTTCTTACACTATTTCACATTTACAATAACTATTATAAGGCGACCTTACATAACACAATTTTCTTATTTGTGGAGCCATCATGTTTGTTCATGGGTGTTAGCATATGAAGCTTTTCTTGTCTCATGAATCCCATTGTTCATGGTGTGTGGTGCCTTATCAAAGTTATTAGGAGGTATAACTTTGGTATGGTTAGTACGTATGGGAGCTGACCATATTTTTTACTTTCCCATAGTAACTTTCTTGTTTGTGTGGGCATATACCCACCATGTGTGTGTGTTTCTCACCACCTTGGGGGCTCACCTAGTGGATACTAGATTTCACTAGCTCATTTGAGCATGTCTTTTGTTTGCATAGTGGACATTGTGTTCAAATTGTAAACATTTTTTTGGAAAAAAAACTTACACCGAGTCCAAAGAGTGTTGGAAAGACTATCAAGGCTTGATCCACCATCTTTTTCCTTTTCTTTCTTCTTTATGTCTTTGCATTGTATGCTTGTATCTTGTTGTTGCTTCATACATCATTCACATGCATGTTTTTTTGCACCTATGTTGGTTTTCCATAGGATCTCAATCTTGGGGGCTTGATCATCCCTCTTCATTATTGTCATCCTATCTCACTAACATCGGTATACTTATACCCCTCTTGATGTGAATTTGTCTACTTTAGTGTGAGTTTTACTAAGGTCACACTATCACTAAAGTGGGGGCTAAATGTAGTGTAGAAAAATGTATCCCTTTACATTTTCACACTTGTTGGGGTCCTTGTTAAAATTTGGTTTATTTATGCCTTAATTGGTCGTATTTTGCATCCACAAGCCTAGTTAAATGTATTTCTCTTAGGATAATATCAATATTTAATAAATGGAAAGTCATAAAATTTTAATTTTTTTGGCTGTGTCCTAGATTTAGGGATTTAGGACCCATATGCCCATCTAGGCATATGGGTCCTCCTTGGGTCTTAGGACCTAATTTCAAATGATACATTGAACATAACACTTCTTGAAGTATGTGTCCTAGGTTTAAGCCTCTAGGACTCATACACCCAACTTGACATATGAGTCCCACTTTAACCTAGGACCTATTTTAATTTAAATTCTTGGTGGGTTTTTATTATCATTAGATTCAATTTTAAAATGTCGGCTTGTAGTGTTGTAATTTCAAGAAATTAGGCATAAACAAGTATAAATACATGATTATTTCACATAATTTCTCCTATCAATTTTGAGTCAAAGCATCCTAAAGAGAATTATAGAGTTTACAAGATCATTCAAGATAAAATCATCAAGTATTTGGAGCTACATTCAAGATTCACACATCATGTCAAAGTCTTTGTGCATCATGTGTGCTTATGAGCTAACATTTGTGATGTAGGTTTTATGATTCAAGAAAGAATTCAAGAATTCAATCAAGATTCAAGATCCACATCTGTTGAAGCCATTTAACACAAGTTTGCAACTTTCATTTCAAGGGTTTGGTGAGTTGCAACATAGCATTTTTCCATTCATCATTCCTTCGTGCTATTTAATTTCATTTGAAGGTTTAATTACCAAAACGGGGTTTGACCAAGGAAAATCCCTATTCCCTAAAAAAACAACATTTTTCTCCCTTGATGTGTATTTTAATATCTAGGAGAATTGGAGCTTGAGGATCCTTTGGAGGAAAAGTTGCAAAAGTTGTCAAGAAGTTGTCATCTTCATGAAAACTCACCTATAGACCAAAATTCAAACTTTTAGATCTAAATATTGGACAAGAAGGAAGCTACAAAAGTATCAGTCAAATCTTAGAAATAGGATTAAATCACCCAACTAGGTGTATTAGTCCCAATACACCCCTTATTCCACCTTTTTGTAGATCCTACTCAGTCATCAAAAGATTCTAGATTCTTCCCAAAAACCCTATAGTAAAACTAAATCACACAACTTGGTGTATTAGTCTTAGTGTACTTAAAAAAGAAGATTTCTAGGGTTTACAGACCTTTTTTTGGCCTCTCTATTCCTCTAATACTTTTCTTTTTCATTATATTTTTCAATCTGATTTCATGCTTTCAAGTTTCTAGAGTTTGTGCATAAGTGTTTGTATTTCTCCTTTGCGGCTTTGTTTAATGGTGAAACCCCATGCAATTACAATAGTAACCCTCTAACCATCCCTCAATTATGTCACTTGGTTTAGGAATATAGGTATCCTAATGAACTAAAGTGTGAAATAGGTCCAATTTCATCTCCCAAAAGGTGGAACACCTATTTCCCTTGTGTTCAATAGGCTTGATATTTTTTGGCATATCTCTTACTACTTGTGTGAAATTGATCTTCACAAGATTGTCAAATTTTAAATGTGTCCCATGCTCTTGTTCCATAACCAACATTAACTTGTTTTCCTTAGAAGATAACTTCTCCCATTAACACCCCTTAGAATGCATGTTTTTTTCTATACTAGATCCTTCTCACTAATATTCCAAAATTTGCTCTTTTGATTTCACACCCTTGATCATGAAATATGAGATTGTATCATCTTTTAGACATATGATTTACACTAAGAAGATTGTGCTTGAGGCCCTCTACGTAGAGAACATATTTTATACTATATTTCCATCAATAATTATGGTTCCCTTTCCATAAATATTTTTTGATGAATTGTCTCCAAACTTGAATGATCCACCATTCCACTTAACAAGATTAATGAATTTAATTTTGTCACCTATGATGTGACTTGAACATCTATTGTCTATTACCTAGATTTTTTTTTTCCCTTGATCATGAAATGTTGTTTTGACAAAAATAGGATTTTTGACCTCATTGATTGTTTCCTCTCTTTTGGAAATGTCATCCATCTTTATTTTCTTAATAACATCTACCATCTGAGTTTCTAGTTTTTCTAATCCAATCATGCAATATCTTGCTATATTTCCAACATTGTTGCTGATTTAACATCACATTAACATCCACTAGTGAAGCAAGAAAATTCCTACTTACAAAATTTGTTCTATTCATTTCAGATTTGCAATCCATAGCCTTATGACCATACTTATTGTAGATAAAACAATAACCAAAAAATACATGATTGAACTTGTTTGTGAAGAATATTTTTGTTTTGAAAGGTCTTCCTTGAGGATTCATTGGAATGATCTAATTTTTAAGAAATTTCTTTCTCCAATACCTTTTTGAGTAAAAGGATTTATTTCATTTTTTTTCATTCATTTGTCTTGGCTTCAATTATGGCTTTTTGTTCTTTGTTCTCTTTCCTTACAAACTCCAAGTCTTCAAGATCATAAATAATTTCACCTTTAAAATAAAGTCCATATTCTTCTTCATCTACAATCTTTTCTAAACCATCAAATATCACCATGGCCATGAATAAGGATTCTCCTCCTTCATTGTCTGATGAGTAGCAATCTACTTCTTTAGCAGAGTTGTAGTATTCTTTGGAAAGGAGGTTTCTCTTGAAACTCTTGCTGCTATTTTCATTTAATCAAAGAGGACATTTAGAAGCATAATGACCAACTCTTCCACATTTAAAATATTTGAAAGGTAACTTTCCTTTACACTTTCTTAATCCCTTCTTCAACTTTCTCACAAATTTTGCTTCTTCTTCCTCAAAATCACTATATGAACCAGATGTTTCTTCTTTCCTCATAACTTTGAAAACAACTTCTCTTTTGTATGTACCTTGGACTTCATTTATCATCTCATAGGTAGAAAGAGACCCAAATAAATCTTCAATGGTAAGTGTCTTCAAATCTTTGGACTTTATTCACAATCACTGAATCAGTTATTTCTTCACCTAGTCCTTTGATTCTATTGACAACTTCATCCACTCAAAGAAAATAGCTAGCAATTTTTTTCTCTTTTTTCATCCTTAAATTATCAAATATTGTTCTGTAAGATTGTAATTTTACTTAATTTACACTATCATTTTGTTCATATAGAATTTTGAGTTTATTGAATATCTCCTTGGGTGTCTTCCACTATACTACCTTGAAAAACTATAAATTTTCTAAACCACATAAGATAGAATTATTTTCTTTATCACTATTTTCAATGACTTTCTTTGCATTAACATCTACAATATGATGAGAAAGTTCAATATAAGCATCCATTGCAACTCTTCAAACATCATACCCTATTGAGATGAGATAGGCTTCCATCCTTACACTCTAAAAGTCATAGTTTCTTCCATCAAATACCAATGCTTTAAAATAGGAATCTTTCTGAGCCATGTTTCTATTCCATGTTCTACCTTCAACTATTAAGTTGCACCAAGGAACCTTTCTCTAATACTAATTGTTAGAAAACACTAATATACTTAAATAGGGTGAATCATTTATCACATTAATTAATCCAATTTAGCTTTATCAACCAAATATTTCTACTACCTTAAAACAAATAAAGATTCAAACTATGAAGTTCAAAGCATACAACACAACCATAACACTAGATTTACATGGAAAACCCTAAAATGGAAAAACCATAGTGAGAAAGCTACTTAGATCTATTGTCCTAAAATGACATTAGCTGATTTGATGAAATGTAAGAAAAATGAGGGTGAAAAGGTCACTGACTTTATTTCCTGTTACCAATCACTTTATTCTCAAATTAGTGTGAAGATTCCCGATTCCCACCTTCAAAAGATGTTCATAGAAAATTTAAAAAGTAAGATAAGGGACAAGCTTACCATGATGAAATTCCCTTCCTTCATGCACTTATGCACTACCCTTCAAGATTATCAGAATTCTATAGATAGTAGTGAACTGAAAACCACATCTACCCATCCTAGAAAGTCCAAACCCTCAAACTAAAACACCTACCATCCTTTTCAAAGATAAAATAAAAGTTTCCTTCAACTAAATTCCACCTCCCAACCTACCCAAAAAGTTGATACCCAACTAGCTTCTATAAAGAAGAGTAATCCTTATATCTTTGGGGATCCACAAAGAAAATTTACACCCTTACTCGACACACTTCACAACATAATGACTTGGCTATTAAAAAAAAACATGCTTACTTTACCTCCTATTCGACCTCTTGACCCTAGCAAGTCATTACCTCTAAGCTTCAGACATAATTCCTATTGTGCTTATCACCAACAAAAAGGACATGATATAAAACATTGCAAGCATCTTAAACATCTTGTGCAAGACCTCATTGATTCTAATCATATCCAATTGGAGGTGTGAATGACAAAGGTAACAAGTTTGTGGCTCCTTGCAACCAAAACCTGCAAATCTTTACCAATCCCATGCCCAACCATAATATTTCATTTGTTAAGGCTAGTGAAACTAATCTCGATGTGATGAACCTTGACACGAATGATGAGAATATGAGCAATAATGAAAAAAATTCTATGAATGATAGTGAATAAAATCCTATGGATGCTAATGACCAAAGTACTATTAATAAAATGATAGGAGTGGTTGAAATCAATCCTAATAAATAGCAAACCATAATGCAGGCCTATTGACATTAATTTCTCTTTAGAAGAAACAATCAAGCATGCAACTAATGGTCCTCTTTACATAGCTGGAAGAATCAATAACAAGCCCACTCCTGGGATTTTAATTGATCCCGTCTATGGAGATAATGTGATCATAGAAGAAATCTTCTATGGGCATGAAATTACTCAAGATAGATATGATAAATCAAAAGAATAGATTGAAATGCATGATGGTTTTGCTTGTGCTATGATGGGATTGATCACACTCCCTTTACAAGTAGTATCAAATAAATTAGATGTATCATTCTCTATCATATCTAATTTGGAGCAATTTCATGTGAAGTTAGGTTGCAAATGGCTTAGCTCCATGAATGTAGTCCCATCTGTTGTCCATAAGTGCTTAAAGTTTCCATTCAACAATGAAATATTCTTTAGACCTCTATCTTCCCATGGAAAAATTTCCTTAGATTATTTTTGGCCTAAGCGAATGGAATGTATAAGACCCCATGAAGACTTCCTTTTCCTACTACCAAAAGTTCAAAGAAAAATGCACAACCATATTATCCCTTGAGAATTTTCCTCCATCTATGCTTGAACCTCCGCCCCTTGAAGAAAACAATAGTGAGCTTAAAACCCTTCCAACAAACCAAGACCCATCCATCAAAAATCCCTTGCATATTTCCTATAAGAGGTCTAGAGAAAACCAAACAAGTCCTAGTCCACCTCCTAAGAAAATTTATAAAGCCAAAGAGAAAGTGGTTGAACTACCTTCCATGGTTTCTTCCATTCTTCACCCACAAGAAGAAAAGAAACCTATGGTTGACAAACCCGCTCCTACACAAACAAAATTTGAACACTATAATAAAAGGAACCAAAATGCTAGAGAGTATAGGCATAGATGTCGTGCTATGCTCGAAAGATGAATGAAGAGAACAACATTGAAAATCAAAATCTGAACTTGATAGAAGCAATAAAAGATGACCCTCCTCTCTTACCAAAACAAATAGAATTTATGTCTCCAACACAACAAGGAATAGCACCCTCTATGGATATTATCATTCATCCTCCTGTTGTGGTTAACTTGGATGATGATGAAGAAACTACTAAAATTGATGTGGAAGTGCTTAATGAACTAAATTTGTTATTTTCTTCTTCTATGAGCTTAAACGATAACAACCGTGATGATCCTCATAAATCGAGTGATGCACCATGTGTTGAACTTGGTGATTCTCCTAGTACAACACTTGATGTTCTCCCTCTCACTAGTGATCTATATTCCACATACATTGAACAAGACTGGGATGCAGATGACTTGCTGGGTGGTTGACTTGCTTGTTCTTCACTAGTCATTTTTCTTTCCTTCTTTCTTTATTTATTCTTTTGTTTGCACATGTGTGATGTGCTCCCTCATATTTTTTGATGTTTTCTCTCTTTATGTGCATTCCTCTATTTGTACCTTCATTCTTCTATATGCGGTAAGTTTTTTCCTTTTCATTGATCTTTACCTTTCATTTACATTTTTTTATTGTGTTTTCCTTTTGGGGATGACACAAGGCGCCAAGACACCCTATGTCTCTTCCATGTTGACCCAAAATATTTTTCATTAGCTTTGCTTTCTTTTCATTTTTGTCTTGTGTTTTTCTTTTGGGGATGACAAAAGGCATCAAGACACCCTATGTATCTTCCATGTTGACTTGAAATATTTTTCATTATCTTTTCTTTCTTTTCATCTTTTGTCTTGTGTTTTCCTTTTGTGGATGATGCAAGGCATTGAGACACCCTATGTCTCTTCCATGTTGACCCAAAATATTTTTATTATCTTTGCTTTCTTTTCATCTTTTTTCTTGTGTTTTCCCTTTGGGGATGATTCAAGATGTCAAGACACCCTATGTCTCTTCCATGGTGACCCAAAATATTTTTCTTTATCTTTTATTTCATTTATTTTTGTGTTTTATTTCCTTTTGGGGATGACGCAAGGCATCGAGACACACCATGTCTCTTCCATATTGACCCAAAAGGATTTTTTTTTTCACTCTCTTTGTTTTATTCTTCTAGTTCTATGTGTATTTAGAGAATAATGGCAATATCATTGTAGCAAGGATAGATATTGACCCTGAATCTATAGGTCCCTTATGTGTTTATGGGGGGAAACCCTCTTTTCCTTTTTATGTTTTGGCTACTTTAATGTAGTTTCTCACAACATGGTGTTAACAATTTCTTTAAAGTGCGAGAATTACATTGGCATTATTGTTGGCATGATTTCACTTGCATTTTTTTACATGTTCCTTGTGCAATTTTCTTTTTGGGTATGTGTAGGATCATGATGGGCCAAAAAGTGGCAATATGATGGGAATGTGGCTGACGACTTTTTTTTACCCAAAATTGATGAAATGAAAAGTGTTTTTAAAGGATATTCTCAACTTTCCACCAATATAAATTATGCTTTGTACTTTGAATTTAATAAGTAATTATTATTCATTTTCTATTCAAATTATGACTAAAGTCCTGATTGATAGACTGATTGAAAAGCATCTATAGCTTTCAAATGGTATCACATTTTTTGAATCCAAAACATGCATCACATTCTATGCTTTGCATAATATAGGATTAAAAAAAATAAAAATTGAATTTCATGAAGTTTTGACCAAGTTAAGGTGGTTAAACATATGAGTTTTTAATATTTTTAAAAAATTGTAATAAAAAATTCATAATTAATTATTTAATTGGAAAAAAATTACAAAAAAATATGCATCACATCTGAACATGAGTCCTCTACTTATATGTAAAATATTATAAAAAAATATTATCATTTTATTGTGGTTAGGGTGGTCAGACAGACACCTACTTCTTATTTTTTCCCTGAAATTTAAGTACTATTGCATTGAAATTTCAAATTTTCATGAAATAGATTTCTTTTTTTTTAAACAAGCCTACTATTTTAGAAACTACATTCAATTTGCTACAGATTTTATTCTTACATATTTTTGAAAGAATATAGATAACTTACTCAAATTTTTGAGTCAAGTTGCCTAACTCTGATTTTTCTAATTTTTTTGCCACTTAAGGGCCTATTTTTTCCATGATGATCCTGCACGTACCCTTCTTCCTGTGATGCATCCTTTTCTTGGTGGTGTCATTTGGTTTGATTTCCTTCAAGAGTTTGATATTTCCTTGTCCTCTCTTGGAAGCATTTAGTACAATATTCCCTAGAATGAGACCTTGCACTTGTCCTCTCTTGGAAACATTAGGTATAATGTTTCCCAGCATGAGACCTTGACTTGTCTCTCCTAATGTTTCCCAGCATGAGACCTTGCACTTGTCCTCTCTTGGAAACATTAAGTACAATGTTCCCTAGGATGAGACCTTGTATTTATCCTCTCTTTGAGACATTAAGCACATTTTCCCCTAAGATTAAGACCTCACATGAACTAAGAAAAATCCCTTTGAACATCCCTCTTTCTTGTTGCAATTTCTTTTTGTACCTTATTAAAGTCATGGAGGTATGACTTTGATACATGGTCCCCTAGGTTCACCTAGTGGACACCTAGCTTCACTAGCCCTCATGAGTGTGCATTCTCTTTCTTTCATCCTTATTAAAGTCATGGAGGTATGGATTTGATATGGTCCCCTAGGGCTCACCTAGTGAACAACTAGCTTCACTAGCCCTTGTGAGCATGCATTTTTCTTTTTGTACCTTATTAAAGACATGGAGGTATGGCTTTGATATGGTCTCCTAGGGCCCACCTAGTGAACAACTAGCTTCACTAGCCTCATGACCATGAATTTTCTTTCTTTTTTCCTTATTAAAGTCATGGAGGTATTACTTTAATGTGGACCTCTTGGGGCTCAACTAGTGAACAACTAGCTTCACTAGCCCTTGTGAGTGTGTGTTTTGTTTGCATAGTGGACAATGTGTTCTAATTATAAACCTCTCTTGGAAAAATAGCCTAGAACCTATCCACAGTGCATTGGATGACCAATCAAAGCTTGATCCATTCATTTTTCCTTTTTCTTTTTCCTTTTCCCTTTTTCTATCTTTGATGGTATATGTTTGTGATCTGGTTATGGCTTCATATATCATCCACAAGTGTGTTCCTTTGTTTCTATGTTGGTTTTCCATAGGATCTTGATCCTAGGGGCTTGGCCACCCCCTTTATTATTGTCATTCTATCTTACTAGCATTTGTACATTTGAACCCCTCTTGATTGTGTGGTTGGGTACTTTAGTGTGAGTTTGAAGCAAGTTCCTCCTCTCACTAAAGCGGGAGCTAAATGTAGTGTAGAAAAATGAATACCCTTGCATTTTTACACTTGTTTGGGCCTACCTTGCATTATTTATCCTTATTTATGTCTTAACTGGTCCTATTTTCCATCCACAAGTCCAATGAACTATATCTTTTTATGGCTAATCCTAAAAAACTTCAATGGGTAAATGATAATTTAATGATGTTATTTGAGCATCCTTGATTTTTGGGTTGGGACTAAGACACCACCTAGGGTGTCTTTGTCTCCCAAAGGTCTTGGGACCTTGATTTTGAAAGCACCTACTTAGGTCCCTTTTTGGAGTCTTTTCTCCAAGTTTCATGCCTTGGGACTAAGACGCCACCTAGGGCATCTTAGTCTCCCTTGGAGTATTTTCAGGATTTAATTTCAAATTTTGGTGGGATTTAGCCTCTTGTAATTAATGAATTCATATGTCAGCTTGTTTTGGTGTAATTTTAGGATATTAAGCATAGATAAGTATATACAAGGTTCATTAATTCATTTTAAAGTGAAGTATTTTGTGAGAGAATTCATCATAGAATATTTGAGTTCACAAGAGCATTCAAGAGCAATTCTTCAAGAATTTGGAGTCATCATCAAGATTCAAGCATCATATCAAAGATATTCTTACATCATGTGTTTTTTTGTGCTAAAATTTGTGATGTAAGGTTTTGATTCAAGAAAGCAATTCAAGTCAATATCTATCAAGCATTTCTCTGATTCAAGATCCATATCCAAGCTAACCATTTCATACAAGTTTGTAGACTTTACAGCAAGGGTTTGGTTAGTTGTAGCATTGCATGTTGTTCATTCATCATTTCCCTCCATTTCATTTCATTTCAAGGTCTAATTACTGTAAACACCATAAATCTGCAAATTGTTTAAACTTCATCACACATTAGCATAATGTTAGTCTAAAACAAGCAAACAAAGTAGTTTTCCTATGAAATATTCAATCGTATTAAAATATGCAAATAAGATAAAAATAATCAAAACAACTAAATAAAGCATATGAAAACATGATCAAATCCCTATCCCATAGTGGATTGGTGCTTCTTTGATGTGGAAAGAAGCCCTTTCCTAATCCTTGATAAGCTTTTGGATGATAGATGTGGATTCAAATGACTGAGATTGTGGAAAGATTGTGTAGTTGTGGAGGAGTAATACAATAGAGGAGGCCTCTATTTATAACCAAGAAGGATGGAAGAATGTAAAACATGGAGGATGCGAGACAAATCATGAGCCAATGACAAGATGCCACTTGTCAAGATGTGAGAGGATGAAGGTTGTGCACATTTTGATCAATGCGCTAAAGAGGGGGAGATTTGAAATTCAAAAGATGGCTTGTTGGAGGGAGAAGAAAGAGTCTTAAATGCCAAGTGGGAGATAAGCAAGATACAATGTAAGAGGAGTTAATGCCATGTTGGAGGATAAGACATTTGGAGGGATTTTCAAACTTGGAGGAATATTTCCTTTTTGATGCCATTTTGAAAGTAATTAGAGAATTATTAAATCAAAGAAATGATTTATTAGTGCAAGTTGCAAAATCTAGAGGATTGAGGTGATTAGGATTAAATTAATTAGGATTTGATTAATTTAATAAGATATTAGGTGATTTTGACTTTTGACTTCGATTTTAGGATTAAAATAAATCAAAATGAGAAGAAAATGATTTTAGATTTAATTAAATAAAGATTTGATTTATTTAATCAAAGAGGATGATGTTAGTGTTAAATAAAATAAAGATGAATTTATTTAATTTAAATGGATGACTTTAGGAGATAAATTAAATAAACTTGATTTATTTAATTAAAGAGATAGCTTAGGAGATTAATCAAATAAACTTGATTTATTTAATTGATCTAGCGAATATGATTTAATTAAATTTAAGGAATGCATGATGCCAATTTTGCATGTCTACATTTTACCCCTCTTTGAAGCATATACTTGTTGTGTTGGTTCAAAGAATAAACTTTCCGTGATCAAAATTCAAAAAAATTCTGATTTTTTTGGATGCCCCAACGAAAAGAAGTACACTAGTACATTGCCCCCTCAAGAGATCAAGCGAAAATATTCGATTTGAGGGTCAATCTCTTGACAAAGAGGTTGAAGATGGACGTATGGATGGTTATGATGATGATGCAAATGCAATGTTTTTTAGATGCTTAGAATAACCAATCTATATTATTCTAAGGAACCTAAATGATAATGTACTGCATTTGAGATGAATGAGATGAATGATGCCTATATGGTTATGGTGCAGGAGCACCCAAGCACTTCAAGAAACATTTCAAGAGCCAGGAGGATGCAGGGGTCATGAAGAATTGTCAAGCATCTCAGAGCATCAATTATAACATCCTAAAGCCTATAATGGCTTTTGAATTGGATAAAAATGTTAAAGGAGTCAAAAGTCCTAAGGGTCCTGATAAGGACCATAGGACTAAAATGCATTACAAATAGACCAATGGTGTCCTAAGAGACTAGATAGGTGTTTTTATGTTTTAATTCAGTCAAATAAGGTTGAATAATTCCATGTAATAGTTTAGAAGCTTTATAGTTGATAGGGGTTCAATAAATTTCTAGTTGGAGAATTCAAATTTTCAAAATCCAACATTGGGCGGGAAAGTAGTTTTTTTTATGTTTTAATCACTTTAATGTAAACTAATCAATCCAAAAATGTTTGAGAAGTTGGGGAAAGGTTATTCAAGGCCATAGAAGTAATTTTTATGGAGGTTGGGTTGCTGGTACGGATTTTGTATGGACTGCTACAGGAAAAAGCAAAAAAATAGCAATTTCTTGCATTTTTCTTGTGTTCATTTGATGAAAACTTGATTTCCATTGAAGATATGTCTAGTTGGATGCTTTAGGAACCTGTATTTACACTTTTTAAGGCCTTTTTATGCTTTGATAAGCAACAACAATCAGTTCTTTGTATTTTATAACTGACTGTCCTCAAGAAAGTGCAGATTTTCATTGATTTTTGAGGGTTTTTATGGATGATTGATCCATTTCAAGGTAGAATGATGCTGTAACCTTTGAAATGGATCACTTATAACATGTATAATACAAACCTAACAAAATAATTTGCAGGAAGGAAGAACATCAAGGTGTACACCGAGTTGTCAAAGGGAAAAGTGCATGAAAATGGGGGCTAAGGTATATCAGCAGGAGATATGCCTTAATAAGGGGAAATTTTTTGAGTTTGGATTGATGTATTATGTTGATATAATGGTGAAAATCCAAAGAGAGGGATCTGGAAGTGTTTGGGAGGTGGGTAACTAAAAAGCCCTAGTTTTAAGGCACTTTATGGAGGTTTTTGTGTTTGAGCATATTAAGGGTGTCATAGAAGACTAAAAGCTTGAAAATTACTTGGTTTGGGAACATTTTTAGGGACTGTTGAAAGTTTCATAGTCAGGGGTTGAGTTTAGAGAGGGGTTGCTTTGAAAAAGAGGGCTAATTAGGCCCTAAATTGGAGGAAACAACAGATTTTGATTGGTGTGCTCCAAAACAAGTGCCATCAAGAATCTAGTATGTTATGTATCATCACAAACCACATATGGTTCAATCATTATTTTGGAGGATCCTTTGGGAACATTGAGTGGAAGTTCAAGAATTCACCGCTGGAGGCCTAGTTGGGCTAGAAGCCTAGTCAAGGTGCAAAAGTAAGTTTTGTCTAAGACAGAGGGTTGGGGCTTTGTAGTCATTCAAGACAAGTTTAATTGTGCCCCTTAAGAGAATTCCTAGGGTTTGGGTTCATAGGAGAATGAATTGTGTCATAAGTGAGCCATTTAGGCATTGTTTCCACAAGGGTGTCTAGAAGAGGTTTGTGAGTGCATCTTTGAAATCCTTGAAATCATTGTTGTTTTCCTAAAGTTCCCTTACCCTCTACATCAGGTTATTTTATCCCAATGTATGGTTTATGAGATGCTTAGACTAATAGATCTATATTATGTGATGATGAAAATACATGTGAATGATATGTAGCATGCTAAAAAATTTAAGATTCAGGATGGATGCATTGGTGATGATGATTAACTACCTGGTATGATGTTAGCACATAAAAGAAGAAATGAGATGATGACAAGAGGATTCAAAAAGAAAAATTTATTAAAGATGATGATGAGAGATGGATGATTTTCTTATCAGGAATGAGGATTTTAAAAGGGCTACTTACCTTATGTTTGATAACACACATAGGCATGATGCATCAAGGTATAAAGAACCAGGATGGTGTTGCACCTAGTGTGATGGACTTTGACTTGACAAATAGATAGCAGTATCCTTGTTCACACTTGACATACAAAAACCTTGCTAGGATGCACCTAGCAAAGCAAGTATTCACCAAGTTATATTACAAGAATGTCCAACAAGCACAGTTGAAAAAAAGATAATGATTGATGCCCCATTCCTTTCTATCTAAATCGCTTTGATTAGACATCATCGAGAGGTCATTGGAATGAGTACAATAAGATAAATTAAAAAGAAAAGATCAAGCACACAAAAACGTCAATGTTCTTCATACCTCTAGCTAAAGGGATTTTTTTGTTTAGGATAAGAACCGAAATGATTGCCTATAGATAATTCCCATTGTAGGAAGGATACATCCTAGGACATGTTAGTGGATGGTGGCACATTGTTTTGGTTATCCAAAGTGTTTTTCCAATAGATAATGCCCATTGTAGGAAGGATGCATCCTAGGACATGTTAGTGGATGGTGGAAAGTTGACAGGTTGTTCAAAAGGCTATTGATATAAGGTTGATTGAAATGTTTGTGAATGATCAAGAGTTTGATTTTTTATTTAAAACTTTGTCACTTCAATTTTGATTTTGCATTTGAATTTTTCTTTTGTTTATTGTTATGCTTGTTTCTATTTTTTTTGCCAAAGGGTGAGTGTGACGATTTGTTTATTATGGATTAGATTATTGTGGGTGAAAGCAAAATGGGACAGATGGATTTTTCAAATATTTGGATGTTTTTGAAATATTTTGAGGTTGTTTTTGGTATTTTGGGTTATTTGAATGTTTTTGGATTTTGATTTCTTGAGGGTTGATCAAAGATTAGCTTTGCCTATGTTTAAGCTCATAGACGACGTAGTTCAGATATCATTTTTTTGACTTGTTTTAAATTTTGATATGATTTCAATGTTTTTGGATTTTTGCATTAATTTGACATTTTGGATATGGACATGTGTGACAATATTAGTGCTTTTTTTGGGGATTTTGTTGAAAACCAAGCTAAGGTTGATTGATCAAATCGATAGATTGATAATGATAACATTGTTGAGGATACACAATAATGCAAGGATAGTGTTAAGCAACATAAGGATTAGGATGGATATCCCAAGATGATAAAGGATTGATGATGATAACATTGTTGAGGATACACAACAATGCAAGGATTTGATTGATCATAATTGATGATGATAACATTGTTGAGGATGCAAAATAATGCAAGGATAGTGTTAAGCAACATGAGGATTGGGAAGGATCTCCCAAGATGATGATGGATTGATTGGATTTGATCAATCAGGATTTTGAAGCTTGGTTTTAGAACAAAATTGTTTGAATGATTTGATACGATGCTAAAGTGTGAATGAGATATGACTAATATTGATTGTTTGGATTGATGTTTGATGAAAGATGAAGATTGATAAGGAATGTCTTCTCATCAAAATATGCCATTGGCTAGTGATTTGGATTTTTGCTCACAAATGCTTGACCAATTTGATTTTGTGTTTTTCTAATGTTTGGATCACCACATAAGTTGGAAGATATAGATCAGGATTTATTCCTAAATCAAGATGTAAATATTTTCCCCTAATGTCTAGCAATGTATGGAATTCCCTTGCTAGATGCTTGGATAAGTGTATGGATGGATGGTTATGGATTATCTTGCACTAAGACAAGGTGCTCGAACAGAGGATGCTCATTTGGATAGTGCTTCAAGGCTTAGATAACGTTGGGATAGGATAGGATCAATGACTCACATCAAGATGTTTACCATAAGCAAGCGTAAAGTGTGCACCATATTTTTTCAAGAACAAGATAATGTGGAAGATGAATGCAAATAAATGAAAATGGATTGGATAAGTGGTTCATGGATAAAATGGATTTATTATAGATATAAGATGGATGGGATGAGATGCTTCCACCTAAATTGGTGCATGTAGATGTTCGATTCTACACATGATGCTTGTTTTCCAGGTTTTCATCATGGTACTTTCCCAAAGTGCCACCATAGTGGTTTTCACTAGAGGACAATTTTTTTCTTTACTGTTCAATCCTTTTTCTATTTTTTTGGATTTTCATATTTTTTAATTTTTTTGTATTTTTTATTTTCCAAAAGATTTTAAGCTCATGTTGAACCACCTGGTGGTGTTGATGTAGATGCTTTTGTCATAATGTGCCATCGATATCCTACTTGAAGAAGCTACTTTGCTAAGATATGTTCCCTTGAAAGCAACTTTTGAGATTCCTGATCTACTTTGTTGATATCGGAGTTAACTTTGTCTTTGTGCGTACATCATGATAGAGTGCCTTCTGAATCCTTATGATGAAGGGTGGATGCCAATACATTGTCAATGTGAGAATTGGATATCATGCATGGAGGCATAGGTGGAATGTGTTTAGGAATAAAAGATGGATTAGTTGAAAGTTTGGAACCTTTGACTCTCCAAACTTGGGAAGATGAGCAATGATGGGTGGATATAGAAGTGTTCATGGAATTAGGACCATCTACTTGATACACTTTGTACATTGCTTGAAAAGCTTGCATTTTCCTTTGTGGACATCTTTGATGGATACTTTTCCATTTTCTATTTTGCCCCATAGTTTCTTTGACTAATGGAGTTTGATAAGGATAATATTTCTTTGTATTCTTTGGTATCCATGTGTATTTTATTTTTCCATTATTCTTCTTTGATTCTTTTGCTTTGATAACATTCTTCTTTCTTTGATTTACATCCTTCTTTTGATGTTGGTCCCAATTTTTGGATGGGGTGATGGGTGGATGAAGATTCATGATGCGGCTGGTTGTAGTATTGGCATTGGTTTCACCATAAGGATTCTTTGTACATTGTATGTTGATGTTTGCTTGAGACAAAGTTGCCCCCAGTATGGTGGTAGTAGCATATGTGTTCTTTGATTCTCCCTATATTGAGTTGTCCTATTTAGAATGCATTCTCTGATAAATGACCACTATAGATGATGTTATTTCACTTTGATGCTCTACTGATTGTGGAATATCTTGTTCTTTCTGGCCTATTTCCTTGAGTGGATAATGTTGGATATCTTCATACATGATGTCCTTAGTCTGAATTTGGGATATATCTGATCTTGATGTTGACAACTTAGTTTGACTATAGGAATCAATAACCTGCTCTTTTTGTGTAGTAATGTTAGGAGTAAAGGAATCTTGTTTTGAATGAAGATCATCTACATGTCCATCCACAAAAAGCATCTCATGGGTAGATGGAGGATTATGTGCTATGTGGATATGATCATCTTGCATAGATATGAGAGTGTCCATTAGATCATTGTAGTGTCTTGGCGATATGAATTCTTGATCTTGACTAATTTTGGAATTGCTTTTGATAGGCTTTGGATCAAGTTCTTGACATGGGTCAGTTTCAAAGGATGGATTTCTCATGAAGGGTTCTTGGATGTCTTCATTAGGCATGGGAAGTGGCTCAATGTCATCTTGTTTTTTGAGTGGTCTTGGATCAAACGTTGAGTTAAGGATCCCTTTAGTATCTGTAACCATGAGGTCAAAGGATGTCAATATGTTTTGGAATGTACCATTGCTAGACTTTGGTGAAAGATGTTGATCATGATTTTGAATAAATTCTAGAGATATGTCCTCTAACTCATTAGCGCATGTAGGGACATTTTCACCATGATCATTAGTCAATGGGTCATGGATTATGTCAATAGGATCAAATAATTCTAACACTCCTTGAAATAGATCACTAAAAAACTAGCTCTTGATGTATGGTGAGTTGGTCATCGGATGAGGTGGAAACATATTCAATGTGCTCATTGATGGATAGGTCTTGATCATTTTTCTCAACAATTGTGGTGGAGAGATTGTCAATGCTATCAATAGTGGTTGAATTCTGATCATTTTCCCCAATAGTTATTATTTTTTGATCAATAAGGTCTTGGATGAGATTTTTGAGTTGAATACAATATGATGTTGTGTATCCCTTTATTTTGTGAAAATCACAAATGTGATTCTCATTGTACCATGGTGGTTTTACTAGGGGCTCTTGATAGTTGTCATGGACGGGGATTTTGATGAGATTTTCTTGTGCCAATTGTTGCATGATCAATTTGATGGGTCCCCCAAGCAGTACGTATTTTCATTTGTTACCTTGTGAGATATGTACTTTAAATTGACCTCATGATGATTGATCTTGGAGATGTGGAGGTTGGGTTTGTTGATGATGTTGTTGATCTTGATATCTAAATTCTTGACATTGGAGATATTGTTCTTGATGTGTTTGTGGACACAACTTAATGCTTTGATGACATGGTTCAACCAATGGTAGAGTGTTTTTATTTTGGAGTGAAGATGTCTCTTGGCTCACTAATTCAATTAGTTTGGAAAGTGAAGCAATTTGATTATGATTTTGATCTTGACATCCTTGATATAGTTTATTTGACTTTTGTTGAAGTGGATTTGGAATGTACACTTGTGGTGTTTGCATGGGATCATGGACAAATTGATTTTGGACAATGTTCTGACTTGGGGTGATGCTTAGATTTGGCATGATAGGTTGAAATTGAACATTGTTGTGTTTGGGAATCACATTGCCTTGATTTTGGTAACTTTGATTTTGCATGGTGTTACCTTGACTTGGATCAATACATGGAGTCATTAACATCTTGTTTGGACTTTGAACAAAATTTGTATGATTCACAAACATATTTACCCCAAAGTTTAAGAAGTGTGGATTTGAAATGTTCATGTTTAAAGAAATTGTACTTGGTATAGTCACGTTTGGCATGTATGGATTTGGTGGGATAATGTTGTTTTGTTGAAGACTCATGTAATGATTGTTTGTTTGATAGATTTGTAAATTTGGACTTGGATTTAAATCTACCATCAAGAAAGGTGTTCCAAACTTTTGACTAGGCATACTCACATTTTTTGTATCATTGAGGTTTGTAGGAGATAATAATCCATGTGTGGATTGTATAAATGTGATTTTTGATAACTAAGTGGCATTGTAAGGCTTTGATAGTTTGATTGAATTGGATTACTCATGATGTATGGATCCAGTTTATATTCCATATTCTTCTTGTGTTTTGACCTTGTTGCAAAAGTGAACCTCTAAGGTGTTTAAGACCAATGATGAGATGAAGGATGAAAGGGGTGAATGATATGGGTGTTGAACTTTTAGGAACTTTGGATCAATACTACACTTAGGGTTTGATTTTGATAATGAACTTGTAAACCCTAAGATGTTAGATGTGATCTTTAGGATAAAATTGTTCAAAGAAGTGATATTTTAACTAAGTGTGTTAGGAAGGATTCATCCAAACACACCTAACTAAATAGATGACTTTGGTTGGTTTAAGGATGTACCCAAGTCTAGAATATTGATGTTTACCAGGGCTCTAAATTTTTTTGGTGGGATGGAATGATAAATGTTTGGGATGGAATGAAGTGTTTAATTTGATTCTAAATGAACCTAACAAGGACCTTTTTTACAAGACCAAGATAGTGAAGAACATGATTTTCTCTAAGAGTAGTTCAAAACCAAAAGACCAATGTTTGCATGAAAAACCAAAAGATAACAAGCACTTGTGTGGGGTTCAATTGATTTAATCTTGGTTAATGGCTTAATTTTACCACATCAACCCTTCTTTCTTAGTATTCAAATTGAATCTCCAATGTCCTAATTTTCTTTCAACCCACAAAGTGAATTATGTGGAAATCAGGGAAATCAAGAAAAAGGTTACCTAATGTTGAATTTCGTAGAAGAAAATTGAGATGAAATTCAAATGCTTAGAAGCCTTTAAGGATACGACTCCCAAGGGCAAGCAATAGCATGTTAATTTTTTCAAGGGTATTTGCTTCTCCTAAAGGGTTTAAGATTTGATGCCCATGTTCAATGTTTTCTTTCCAATGTTTAAGATCCAAGAACAGTGTTTGGTTTCAAAGAACATGCAAAATCCTATGGATATGAAAGATTGTATTTGTTGAATCCCCACTTGGACAATTCTAGCAATGCCTACTTTTAGCAAATGGTTAGATGCTTGAACCCACTGACTCCCCTCCACTGCACTCATTTATATGGGGCAACCAGGCATTGATACCCATGAAACTCCCATGGCATACTTTTAATTTCTACTAAAAGCCATAAAATTTTGGGGTAGCTTCAGAATGATTGTTCTTGCACATGGGCTGATGCTCTTCCTAATCAATCCTTGATCCAATAACTCTTGCACTTGTCTAGCTACCTCTAGGTTTTGATCTGAGGTAAGCTTGTAGGCTGCTTTGTTTGGAAATGAAGCCCCTGGTATGAAGTCAATCTAATGACTAATGGCTATCTTTGGAGGTAGAGTTGCAGGTGTACCATCACTGACTATGTCCTTATACTTCACAAGTAACTTTTGGACTACTTCTAGTATGACTATTTTCTCAGTCTGATCTTCCTCCTTAGTCTACATCATAACCACATATCCTTCACCTCCTTGATATAGGTCTTTAATGAACTCTTTGCCACTACTTAATAAGACACTAGGGGTCTTTGACTGTCCTTCTTCCTCATTTGTTAATGACTGCAACTGGAATGTCTTTCCATCCTTCTTGAACGAGATAGTATTGGCTTTTCCATCATAGATGGCACCTCTGTCATACTGCCATGGTCTGCCCAATAGAAGATGGCATGCATCCATGGGTAACACATCACAAATCAACTTATCCTTGTACCCTCCAATGGAGAACTCCACCGTTGTCTGCTCATTTACAAAACACTATGTCCTTTGTTCAACCATGTCACCTTGTAGGGATTAGTGTGGGGTGTTTTCTCTAATTTCAACTTCCTTACTGCCTCCTCTGAGATGATGTTGTCAGTTGAACCTAAATCCACAATAACCTTGCATACTTTTCCAAGTATTTTGCATCTTACTCTAAATAAAGCTTTCTTTGTTTTGGCTCTTCCTTGACCAGTTGTCTAATCAAAACTCTCCTAAACATCAGATTCTCCCCCATTTTTGATTCAATGTGACTAATCTTTGGTGATTTAGCACTCATGGTGTCCTCTTGAGCATATGCCACTCTCTTCTCAGTGCTTGATGAAGATGCTTTCTCCGGGCACCTATAAGCTGGATGTCCTACTTGCCCACAATGGTAACACTTCATATTAGCAAAGTAAGAATTGCTCCTTCCTGCTCCTCTTCCTCTGTTTGATCCTTCTTGAGATCCTCTACCTCCTCCATAACCTCCTCTATAAGATGTTTCACTTCCATGTTCTATGAGTTTAGATTCTCCTTGGTTTCTTTGTTCATTTCCTCTACCTCGGTAGCCACCTCTATGTCCTCTTTGATCTCTTTGATCTCTACCTTTGCCTCTACTCGTAGAAGCCTGATCTTGTTTCGTCTTGCTTCTTTCCTCAATCTTTATAGCCAATTGGTAACATTGGTGTACTATCTTGAGACTTAGAAGAGTCATCTCCTCTTGAATTTTCCACTTCAAGCCGTTAAGGTACCTAGCCACCTTAAGACTTTCATCCTCTATAACATTAGACCTCATGCAAAGTTTTTGAAACTCCTCAGTATAAGAGTTCACATCTTGGTCTCTTTGTCTCAAGCTCCTTCTTTTCTTATGTAACTGAATCTCATAATCATCTAGCATGTATGCTTCTCTCATTTTTGCAACCATACCCTTCCATGTAGAGATAGGTTGCTTGCCTTCCTTTTCCCTCTCTGTCTGAATGAACTTCCACCATGTCAAGGTAGAACCTCTTAATCTTGACTTTGCCACCTTCACCTTTTGTGCTTCAGTGACTCCATCACATTCAAAATGGTTTTCCATTCCCTCTATCTAGTCCATGACTAGATCAACTTCCATTTTCCCACTAAACAGTGGCATGCCTTCAAGCGCTTTTCCACTCAAAGCCTTCAATGCCTTCAAGAAAGGCTCTTTTTTCAAAATAGGGTCAGGTTCAGGGATCTTTTCTTCCTCTGCAACCTCTTCTTTCTTTGGTACCCTTCAAACTGCACATCATTCAATGCTTGCTCAAGTTGGTCTATTCTTTCCCTTAATAGCCTATTGTCTTCCTCCTGTCCTTCAACCATCTTGGCCAATTATGCATTTGTCACCATGATGGTAGAACCACTAAACTCAGTCTCAGACATACAATAGTCAATCCCAAATCTTTTGCTTGCTCTGATACCAATTTGATAGGGAGGGGGTTGGAGGAATCAATCACAGATTCTTGCTCTAGGTCTTTCTTACAATACCTCCTTGGTGTTTTGCTTCACCACCTTAACCTATAGGACCCTTCTCATGTTTAGGTACGCCTGGTTTCCCTAGCCAACTGCACTTCCTTCACAATTCAAACTACCAAGTCAATCTTGGTGCAATGCTTCAACTCTTCCTTAGCCCTTAATCTACCCTAAAGGCTAACCTGTCCTCAACACTCAATTAGTTCTTGCAAGGGTGTAGAGATGTCTTCAATAGCTTCAAACCATCCTCCTAGGGTTCTTGAAGGTTCACCAAACTCCACCTTTTCATCGCTTTCACCAAACCCTCATCTAGGGTTAAAAAGGCTACTAGCCCTTGAGCCCCAATTAGGTCTCCATCTCCGAGAAAGCTGGTCTTTGCTCACAACTTTTCCAAGAACACCTCATTCTTTCTTTGAGGTTCTTGGTTCAAATGAACACCTCTCAAAGATTTTTGAGGTCTTGGGCCTTTATCAGCCGTACAAAGCCTCAACTTGAAAATGGGCATAAACTAGGGTTTTTAAGCCATTTTGTGGTTGCCTTCAATCTATCAAGTATTTCACCAACCAAATGAATTAATCGAGCCTCCTCTTGTTTACCAAACCTTGGTAAGACCCCCACCTTCCTTCTCAAAAAGGAAATTCAACAAGAATCAATCACCCCTGCAAGTTATGTGCCTTGCACTCCTTGTCTTCCCTAGCCGGACTCTTCTTAGCTCGCCTAGGGCAAGACTGTGCCAACAAATCCTATGCTCACACAAACCCTAAAGCCTACCATATGTACACACATGGAGTCTAGTCACTGTTCCCAAAGGGTCGTACAATTTTTACAGTGGGAAAGTGGACTAACACTCCATTTCTACAAAACTATCTGGTTCAAACCAACAGCAGGGTTAAAATGAACTATTTACAAACAACGATTGAAATTGAATCAAAAAGACTAAAAGATGGCACAATAAGCTTGAGAAAACACTAAACTACATCCTCCACAAAACACAGTAGCAACTTCAATCCATTAAAGCTCTACTTTGAAGCAAAAATCAATAATAACACACAAAACACTGTTTTTCTTTCAATTGACAAAATTTTCCCACAATACTAATGCTTCCAACCCTGCTCTCAAGTCGAGACACACCTTAAATAGGGTTCCTCAATCAGTTATGCTCCCTTGGTCAGACATATCAGTTACTTAGTGGCAAAAATTGCAAAATGCACTGTGTTTTCCAACTTTTGCCAACTTTAGAAAACTAAGGAAGATGAGTTTCTAAACTCATCCATCCTTTCACAACTTCTATCCTAGAGATGAAACACATTCCTAAGCTATCTCTTCAACTCAATGGTCAACATGACCTTCATGGTAACAAAACAAAATTTCATTCTAGATTTTCTAATTACCTAGTGAAACTGCCTATTGTTCCATAGGTGCTCCTGCACCAGGAGTTCTACAGATGGGATTTTCTCAATCCACACGAACAAATTTACAAACACTAAAAAAAAGTTACAGATTCTCTTCAATCTCCTTTCACTCAAATGGTACAATGGGCACCAAAATTAACCATAATTTTAGGGTTCTTAGATTCAATCTCTCCCAACAGCAATTGAGAAAAACTTATACTATTAGACGCTTAGTTACAGAAGAAACCTAATGCTTTTGGGCACCGCTATTTGTTTTGTATACTTTGATTTTCTGGGGAACGGACCAGGCCAACTTTACACAGTCCAAACAAACGTGCTTGCAAATGGACAGGGTGATAAAGAGCACAGGGTCAATCTCTAGTTCGATCCATCAAAAGACTCCCACACATATTCAATCCT
Source organism: Sequoia sempervirens (assembly GCA_007258455.2). NCBI lineage: Eukaryota > Viridiplantae > Streptophyta > Pinopsida > Cupressales > Cupressaceae > Sequoia > Sequoia sempervirens. The sequence goes on along the minus strand of VDFB02379711.1, from coordinate 254,008,487 downwards.
ATGATGACTATAGATATAAGAAAGCTACAATAAATGTTTAACAAGATCTCATATCATGGAAGTAAATGATAGGCATGGCAATATGACTACGAGATAGCAATAAATGCGGAAATAACTATTTTCTGGGCACGACAATATCTTTGTGAGATAGATAGTAAACGGTGACAGATGTAAAAGATTGTACACTAATTTCGATACCCACTATCAACACAAGATCCATTTGTAAGTGATTTGATATGCCATAGAGGCATTTATTACCCTCAAGGCTATTTTCCTGTGCTACCTATAAAGAGTGATTAGATGACTAGAGAGTTACTTTGATTAAATACAAACAACTAGATATTTGTAACAAGTTATCGCCTGATTAAATGCAAGCAACTAGTCGCCTACCACAAGTTACTTTGATTAAATGCAAGCACCACGATATAATACGTAGGAGAAATAATCAAAAGCTACACTGTTTGTGTGCATGATGTGAAAAAATTGAATTCACCCCCGAGTTTACAAAAGATGGAATACAGTCAATGATGTTATATTTCTAAAAGGTTTTTACTGCTAGATATCTGAAATGTAAGTACAAATCTACAATCTGAGAGCATATTCATTGCACTATAATGCCTTACCACCTGAAGAACAATGATATACTTTGCTCAAAATATGTTATGCATATATAAATGTAACATATCATTATGAAAGTTTACATGCAGATATAATCACTGTATCACAGTGAAGTAATGATATGAAAATATGTCATTAACTTATAAGTATAATGAAACAAGCAACACTTTTTAATACCCTCAACGCGTGTACTTGGAACTTATTGGCAGGTTGATTTAATCTGAATACCAATTTATGAAAGAGAGAGGAATCTCAGGGAATGGATGAAGAGGATGGTGGAATCCAGAAATGATGGTTCACTTTATGACAGGATAATGAAAAATGTAGACACGTACACAAGGCAGTGAACTGTGTGACATGACGCCTCAGCAAGGAATGGAACTGTTTGATATGACACTTTGATCAAATGCATGGCTGAGGATTGAAAGTGGTGGTTGGAGTTGAGGTTGGATAAACCATTAAGCATGCAAGCCTTGTCTACACCATGAAATAGGAAATACAGAGCAAAACACCATTAATTTGGGAAACTTGGACCAAAGAAAATGAAGGATTCAATAAGAATATGGGCTCCCTTTGACTCATCAAAGTATTGGGTATGAGAAAGATTCGAATGAATTAATCAGTACTGTGAATGTAAGATCTTTTTTGCACTTAATTTTCTATGGCTTTTGCAAGTTGCTCGCACTATAAAATGGCAGAGGACGATAGGTTGAAGCTTGAGTCACATGTATCAATCAAGCCATGTTCATAGATATTACATATACATACACATAGAATCATTCCTCTCTCCTCCTCAGCTCTCTATAGTCAATCAGGTATCATAGCACATTGAGCATTTTCTATCAAGATCAGAAAAACCAAAGGAAGCTTTCACGTCAAGATTGACAAAAACTAGATATTAACATTTCCATAAAAAGAAATTCAACACCTTCTCAGATATATAATAAAATCCCAAATCACATGTCGGATCCCATACACATTATTAATCTTCTTTGTATGTGCAAAAATAAAGCTTGGCTTGCAGCACATAAATGGGATGGTTGGTATAACCTAGCAATCACATCGGGTGCCTAACACTTGGGATTCGATTGGGGTTAGATATTATATGCATCCTACTATTTGGAAAATGGATATAGTTTAGCAGAATGTAAAAGAATGAAAGTAACAAGGCATACTTAAAAGCAAGTCAAAGGCTATCTTTCCTTTGTATCAATGCAATATGATTAAACGAATCTCAGTCGTTAACAGTGCATACTTAAAATTCGAGCAACAATCGGCCTCCAGAAATTCAAAAGTATCAGAAGATTAAAAAAAATGTATGTGCTTCATGAAAATAAACCTTTGGCATGTGATTTATAAGTAATTCGATAGGTAGTTGACAAAAGTAAAATGATCAATGCTATGAATGTTGAATAATATATTCATAGTACTCCCTCTTTTGATCTCTCAGACTCCAAAGTTACACAATCCATTTAAGAAGAGCATCATGCCTCATAATTCTCAACAGCTCTTGGATTCAAAGTACTCTTCATCGCCTGGTTGGCGTGTTGTTTCAATGTTGTTTGTTGTGACATTCATGAAGCAGTCTATGGTACTAAACTGTTTGACATAACTCCTCTAAGACGTGCATTAATGTGCAGAGAGCATTTTCCAGATTCAAAACTTAGTGTTGAAAAGAGGACAAAGGTAGCGCCCAAAGACTTGGAGATTATTTTAAATAAAAACAAAATATTTTGTGTCCCTATTCAAAGCATTAGTCGATATTACATTTAAATCACAATGAACATGCATGGTTAGTAACAATAACTAAGTGTCAAAGCATGATTTTTATTTGAACAGACAACAAAAGACTTTACTTTCAATGCATTAATCGATAAAAATAGAAGCAAAGACTTTACTGCCCTATCAAATATCTTACTTTCTGCTCATACATCAAAATGTATGCTCACACATCAAAATGATATCTATGAAAGATGTCAGGCATATCGGAATAACTTTGCTTAAGGTACGTGCCTCTTATTCGCGGCCACTCAGAAGACATAGAAATAAAACCAGGTAGATTGACATAACTTTGGTTTTGTTGGATATATATGCATATATGCATATGTGTGAGGAATAATTTTAACATAGAAATGAGATTGGATGAAAGCTGACACATATATGTTAAAAAAACAATATAACCTAGAAAGCAACATAAAGATTGATGATAGCTATCATGGAGGATCTCATAGTGAGGAAGATATATAAAGGAAGCAAATGCCTGAAATACTTGCTGGTGAAGGCCCTCCTTCTAGCACTAGATGTAAACACCATAAATCTACAAACTATTTAAACTTCAACACACATTAGCATAATGTTAGTGTAAAACAAGCAAACAAAGTAGTGTTCCTATGAAATATTCAATCATATTAAAATATGCAAATAAGATAAAAAGAATCAAAACAACTAAATAAAGCATATGAAAACATGATCAAACCCCTATGTCATAGTGGATTGGTGCTTCTTTGATGTGGAAAGAAGCCCTTTCCCAATCCTTGATAAGCTCTTGGATGATGAATGTGGATTCAAATGACTGAGATTGTGGAGAAGATTATGTAGTTGTGGAGGAGTGATACAATAAAGGAGGCCTCTATTTATAACCAAGAAGGATGGAAGAATATAAAACATGGAGGATATGGGACAAATCATGAGCCAATGTCAAGATGTGAGAGGATGAAGGTTGTGCACATTTTGATCAATCTACCAAAGAGGGGGAGATTTGAAATTCGAAAGATGGCTTGTTCGAGGGAGAAGAAAGAGTCTTAAATGCCAAGTGGGAGATATGTAAAAGACAATGTAAGAAGAGTTAATGCCATGTTGGAGGACAAGACATTTGGAGGGATTTTCAAACTTGGAGGAATATTCCCTTTTTGATATCATTTTGAAAGTAATTAGGGAATTATTAAATCAAAGAAATGATTTATTGGTGCAAGTTGCAAAATCTAGAGGATTGAAGTGATTAGGATTAAATTAATTAGGATTTGATTAATTTAATAGGAGATTAGGTGATTTTGACTTTTGACTTAGATTTTAGGATTAAAATAAATTAAAATGAGAGAGAAAATGATTTTAAATTTAATTAAATAAAGATTTGATTTATTTAATCAAAGAGGATGATGTTAGTGTTAAATCAAATAAAGATGAATTTATTTAATTTAAATGGATGACTTTAGGAGATAAATTGAATAAACTTTATTTATTTAATTAAAGAGCTAACTTAGGAGATTAATCAAATAAACTTGATTTATTTAATTGATCTAGCGAATATTGTTTAATTAAATATGACAATTGCATGATGTCAATTTTGCATGCCTACAATTACCAATAAGGGATTTGACCAGCGAAAACACCCATTCACTAACAATCAAAAAGTTTTTCCCCTCTTGCATGTTTGTGATTGCAAATTTAGGTTGAAGACTTGAAGATCATTTGAAGTGCAAAGTTGCATTGCAAAGTTGTCATCTTCATAGGAACTCACCTATAGGCCAAATCTAGAAGTTTCAGAACTTGAGATCAAAGAAAAAGGAAGTGCAGACATCAATCCTCAAGATGACATTTAGAGATTCTAGGAATTCCAAATAGGACTAATTTTCCACCTTGGGCATCCTAGTCCTCTAGGAGTTATTTTTCAAGAATTCTTCCATATCTGGTTCCAACATTTGAAGATTTTGCATCTACCCCCAAAAATAAAGCAACAGGACTAAGACAACAGTAAGGGTGTATTTGTCCTCCCTAACAAATTTTGATACCTTCTTTACATTTCTAGAATCCTTGTTGCATTTCCAAACTTCTGAGGTACACATATCCTAACCTACTACTACATTATTTCATCATTTGCATCCTTCATTTAGCTTGCAATACTAGGTTTTGTAGGTTGAATGCTTATTTATCTTTTCCAAGCATTTTCTTGGTGTTGAACCCCTAAAAGCTTAAAAAACCCCTTTCTAGGTCTTCCTTTTTTAGAATTGACTCACCTTGTAAGGTTGATAGTAAATCCAATTAGGACTCCTAGGACATTATTGAGTGACAATAGGAGAATAGTGGTGTTTTATGACCTAGGATATAAAGCATCTCAAATTTTTCCTATTGTTCACAAAATATAATGAAAGGGGCGATTTTGGCCTAATATGCTCTAAAAAATCAGCTACCTCCTAGATCTAGTAACCCTTTCCCAACTTAAAACCCTTGTAAGTGAGACAAAATATGATTAAATTTGATGAAGTGAAAGGAAAACCTAATTTTTTTGATACCCTAGATTCAATGGTGAGGTTCTTGAAACCTCTACTCACACCCATAAAAAAATCATGCGAAGATTGACTCCTTAGATCTAAGAAGTTTGTAGCACTGAAGCTCTGATACTATGTAGGAGTTTATAGTAAACTCCTCAACAACCTAGGATCACCTATAAGACAAACCAACTTCCACAAGATAAAAATGGTACAAACATCATACTATGATTATGGATGCAAGATTGCTAGATCAAATTAGATTGTACATATGATACCTTGCTTATAAAGGAAATTTGTGGATACGATTAGAAAAGATCTTGACATGCATCTTAATTTTGTACCATGAGACAACTATCTCAATAAATATTAACAGAATTAGGAAACAAGCATTAAATTCCAAAAGATAAGATAATATTTAGCAACAACTAATACTAACTTGAAGGATTTCATCTTAGGACTTAGGTGGACTTAACATGTAAATAGAACCTAGATAGGTAAAATAACTATTTACACCAACGACTATTTCTTACAAGAAAGGTATGAAGACAATGTTTAAAAAAGTAGCTCCACCCACATTGGGTAACATAGTCTAGAAGGTCCTTCTAGGTGATAACCCAAGGTCCAAGCTTTTAAATAGTAAACTTGACCATAAATAACATAGGTTCCATATATAAGCACAACTTGAGCATGTTCAACTATTTTAAATTTGCAAGACACATAGCCTTTTGCTGGTATTCTCAAAGATATAATTTACTAGCCCATATTCTCCTAGTTTAATTTATCTCATTTGTAAAAGTATAATTAAGAGGGTATTCCTCATTAAAAAAATTACAACAAACTTGTATAAAACCTTGCCAATGCTATCAATCATGTCATCAAGAGCTATAAATTCTAAGGTTTACTGACAATCATGCCATTTAGTTTTTCCATTGCATTGACATTCTTTTCAACATTCTCTCCTATCATGTTAAATATCATCTCTCCATAATCTTCCTCATGTCTTTCTCTACTTGCCTATATGATATGGATTAGCCTATGCCAAATTGTTTGAATCTTATATCTATTAATATATTAAGGCTTCCTTATTTAGGTCTCCTCCTATTTGCCATGCCTTAACCTTTAACCTCGTACATTTTCTTGCTATGTGAGCAAGTTAAATCCGATGCATCTTCTTTGCAAAGTAGGGGTTTATCACTATTTTATTTCTTGCTTTCTTGATATGCTAACCTTATGTGGCGAAAATTTTTTAAACACCTTTATTTATAAATTATTTTTCAAATACATATTTCCTCTAAATCAAATACATATTTTATTAAAATTTTATATAATTTTTAATAGTCTATTCAAAAATTTCCTTTTCATAGCATAAGTTCTTCCAAATTTTAACTTGTAATTTAACTTAAAATTTATTTGTTTAGTCACCTAATGTTGACCCCATGAAATCAACTATTTGCTTCCTTAATATATTTATTAATATATTAATGCTTCCTTATTTAGGTCTCCTCCTATTTGCCATGCCTTAACCTTTAACCTTGTGCATTTTCTTGCTATGTGAGCAAGTTAAATCCGATGCATCTTCTTTGTAGAGTAGGGGTTTGTCACTATTTTATTTCTTGCTTTCTTGATATACTGACCTCGTGTGGCAAATATTTTCTAAACACCTTTATTTATAAATTATTTTTCAAATAAATATTTGCTCTAAATCAAATACATATTTTATCAAAATTTAATATAATTTTTAATAATCTATTCAAAAATTTCCTTTTCATAGCATAAATTCTTCCGAATTTTAACTTGTAATTTAACTTAAAATTTATTTGTTTAGTCGCCTAATGTTGACCCGATGAAATCAACCGTTTCATCAGGTGTATGTAAAATACTACTGTCAAAAGCTAAAGTCTAAGACTCTCTTTATTTTAAGCAGCCCCTCCAAATGCTTTGCCTTAGCACTTTGACATTTAAATAAATTCAGATACGCACACACGTGATTTTCTCCATCTATCTCTCCTTCCTGACTGAAACGGTAAAGGAATAATATGTTATAGAAACAAGCCTCTAACCCAATAAAAATAAAATTTAACTTAAACCCATCAATATTAGAGCCTTCCAGGAGCGAAACCCTGCGAAAAGCACCATTCCATTTCTCAAGCGTTCGACCATTGAATTTTCCAGCCTGCTTAATGCTTTCGGAAAGCCTTCGCGTACCCTCCATTCTTGTCCTACATTCGAACCTCAGAGGATCAAATTTGCCCAGAAAACGGGGACAATTCGAGCTCCGGTTTGAATGATAAAAAATAATTCATTCATTTAAACACCACTCGGATTTTACATAGTTGGAAGAGAGGATTAGTACTCGGTTTGTATTGCGTGAGTTATAGTTTGGGGTATGTATTGTCCTGATCGTAGACAACTTTTGTCCAAAAACACTTGGAATCCTCTATTCTGGAGATTACGATATGCTGAAGTTCTAGAGATTGTTTTGTATCCTTTCCGCATGATTAATGAAAACGTCATATGCAGTAGTGGGAGCAAGATTATGGAGGGAGGGATTGTCATGAGATAGTGGGGGTTGAGATAGTGGGGGTGGAGAATGGGAAATAATAATATTTCCCACTGTATAAAGAGTGAGTAGCAACATAGCCGTTTTTTACTATGGCCCAGATTAACTGATCGAAGAATGGGAGGGAATAATATTTCACATGGCAGAAAGGGTGCTTGTATTCAATACTTAAATATACAACTACCACAGCTAGCTAACTTTCTTTGTGATGGGCATGAGATAGTGGCGCTGACATATGGGAAGAATTTGCAGGACAGGAGTTGAAGAGACAAAGGAACAGTCTTTCTCCATTTGCCACTTTTTTATAGTGCTCCTCGATGTATTTGTAATCAACTTGTGTAAGAATACTACGGGTGGCACAAGCTTTCTCCATGGATAATGCTGTTTTAGGTGTGGGACATGTCAGGTTCATGTCGATCGGATCAGAAGCGGTAAAATTGCCTGAAAAAACTAAATTATCGCTGGGACACACCCAGAAAATTGAGAATTCGTCATTCAAATTGCACCTCATCATGGCTTGGCACGTGTATGGAATCTCCGCATTGTTTACTACAATTAACTTTGGTGCTTCGTTAACTATAATATGTAAAACGTCGGTTTCCATAAAGGAACTACAACTTCGGCCCACAATAAAATCTTGTTGGGACGGTGTTGTCTAAAGTCTATGCCAGTCATTCAATTATTTTCCCCGTCTTTCGGAAGGCAGGCGACAAGTCTTGTTGGATGGACAGCATGTTTTTGTGGGCACTAGATAGATGTTTCGTGAGAGACTAGATGTTTTTCTTTTCTTTTGTCTGTGTCGTGCCCGGATTCTTCGAGAGGCATAGGGACATTAATATTCAGAAATTGTGGAGTATCATTCGTGCCCACCCAAGAGAACATTGGCATGATCAGTGCCGTGCGTAAATGCTCTTCTTATAACTTTGCCAGGAGTTTCTCATTTTGTGATGACAATGGAAGGTACAATTAAATAGGACGTGTTAGCTCAATTCATAGGCTGAAAGGAATTCCACATGACAAACCATGAACTCACGTACACCATCAATCAGGAATGGACGGTCAGGAATTATTTATAAAAGTTGTTCGACCATACGACATATCTCAACCGGTAACATCAATTCGCGATGATCGTTACGCGGACAGAATTCAGGAAATGAAAGATTCTTTATTCTACCTGTGCATCCGAGAATGCCCAATTCGTCTACAAAACTGTCTTCCGCTCTTAACGGGGTCGAGATCGCTAAGGATGCTAGACCCGGGCAGGGGATCGGGAGGGAGATAGACGAAGCGCGAAGAACGTTTGAAGGGGGCTCTTTTCCATCCTTCGTCCAACCCACCATCACAGGTAAATGTTCTTGTTTAATATTTCGGTGTAAACTAGAGAATTTTGGAGGGTTTTAAAGGCATGGTTCTGTGGACCAATGTAGGCGAAGGTCCGTCATTCGATTCCCGCTAGTTTGAGCCAGATTTCGGCAAAAAATTCGTTCGACAGAACTTGAATCATGCAGATACATGCAACCTTTTTGTACACTCCCGCACAGGCATTCGGAGCTAGCCGGTAAATAAATAAGACGGGCATACAGAACCCTTGACTTTCTCTCTTCGGATTTTGCTATAATTGGCAGCTCTCTTCTTCCTCTGATGTTTTCTTAGTAGGTATGAAAAATCTCAGGAAAATATATGATAATTTGTGAAACATAGGGATATAAAAGAAGAAAAATTGATAGTCTGGTTTCTAAAATAAGTTAAAGAAAATAATACAACTAGTTGAAAAATATTCTAAAACAAAGGGGAAAAAAGTTAGTGTTTGTATCTCAGATTAGCTAGAAATTAGAGCGTATCTTTATTTGGATTTAGTTTAGCATGCAATACTTTTTTGCATATGGTGACGACAGCGGGATTCGTAACCGTAACGTGAGATTTTGTTTCTTGACGGGTATTGTATTTATTGTGGGAGTGGGGTTTGAGAGGAGGCGCAGGGAATGGCGACAGTACAAGTTCAGGCGTGGACCAGAGCATACTTTTTTGTTTTACTCTGCGACTAAGATCCCAAGAATTCACAGCAAGTGATGGAGTTATTTCACAAGTGCTCCAATCAAGGTATGTTTTTAGCGCCTTCTGCGTCAAATTGTTTTAAGTTGAATCTTTGTTTTTTCAGACTTTTATTGATAAATTTCACTGTATTTCCCTCTTTTATGATCGATCCATATGTCTCCTCTTCCCTTAAGTTCTGCTCGGCCATAACCTTGTTTCAAATTCGATTACTGTCACCATGCACATACCAAATTTATACTTCTACATGTGAAATTGAGAAGCAAAAGAAAGTATAGTACAATCTGAGTTGCCCTCTTGGTGAAGGCGCGTGTACTAACACATATTTGATTACAAAGGAGATTAGCACATTTGCCCGAACTATATAAAATAAATAGGAGAACATTCTTATTCTAGGATCTCACAAGGAGGGTATCATATATTTTCCGATGACATTACCTTAACTTTATTTGTTTATCCGTTGTTACTCGAATCGTTATATTTTTTAAGAGAAGCTTGGGAAACAAATCATTAGCAAATACATAGCAGAGAAGAATTTTTTATGTATCGTTTAAGAGTTCTTGTTCTGCTCTACAAGAAAGTAGGAAAGAAATCCTGTTGATGTTCACAAACGGCCAGTTACAATTTTTAAGACGTTTTTCTACAGTTTCATCTTTCGATTTTCAATTAAGATCTTCAGAAAAATATTTCCTCTTAAAATGCAAGCTTCGGAATTTAAAGATTAAATTCTCAGTAATTATTGTTGACAAAATTTTAGGCCAAACAGGGTTTATTTTTCACTGCACGTCTAGAAGTGATTATTAGGCCATCTCTTCGAATATCTATAAATAAGTTGTTCATTTAACTATTAGGCCATGTCTAAATATCTTGAAATAAGTTCCTTTAATTTTGTTTTGACTTGTACGTTGAATTTTTGGAAGTCTCTTTAAGATGATCCTTTCAGTTTTTATCCACCATGTTGTCACTTTGTCTTGATAAAATATCTTCATCTTTTACACAAATTTTTTTAGTTGTGCATAATAATGAATCAATATGCTCTTTTGAATATAGTCCTCCATCATATTATCTAAATGCAGCTTAACGAAAGGTTTCTAACACCTTCCATGATATAATCTAGTATGCTTATATGAGTAGAAATACTTAAATCTAATATGGCTTTCTTGCATTTGCTCACTAGTAATAGAATCTTGCACATGCTCACTAGTAGTAGAATCATGATGTAGTTGTTCATTGATTGTAGAATCATGTTGCAGTTGTTCATCAGCGGTAGAATCGTATCATAATTGTATCTCAATTGTATTATTTTATCTTTAAAATTGTGCTATACTTTCTTAAATTTCCAACTCACTACTTTGTAGCTCTGGTTTTTCTTGATCTCTACTTTCTTAAATTTCCAGCTCACTACTTTGTGGCTCTGGTTTTTCTTTATCTCTCTCTCTGCTTTTTTTTTCCTATGTTTGTTCTGTTCTCTACAGGTTTGAGGCCCTTCTCTACTTATTTTAATAAAAAACTTTCAAATTCACCAACTCCATGGATCCATTTCATTGATGATTGTTGATGGGTTCAATGATCAAATACTAGTTTTTTTTTATTTATTTTTTAATGAGGGTCTATTGAGAGGGTAAAATTTTAGATTTATTAAATTTCATAATCTATGATGATTTTCCATCCACTCTAAACTCTCACTTTTAATGTACTTGTTAAAAGGAGAAAATACACTTACATCTAAAGGTTTCAACTTGTAACTTGTGTGGGCTAGCAATATATGAAGATCAATTCCTAAATTTTTTTCTCTTGAATTGTTTGAAGTGCAACATAACTTCAATGGCCATCAAAGATAAGTAAATGTCTTTTATTAGGTAAAACTCCACTAAGTACATATCTTGCAAAGTGATATAACCAACTGACGAGTAATTTCTTTGTCATTCATCATGAGGTTAGGCCACCAAACAAGCCCCTAGATCACAACTTCTAGTGCAAATTTTCAATTTCCTTTGACCTTTAAAAGGGTAGAATTTATAAATGCTTTGACCTACAACATTAACACAAGACAATTCAATGATTCATTTTCCACTTTTTGATATTATGTATCGCACACTTGAAACATTTTTTTTTCTATTACCCTCATACCATAGTTTCTTCCATCTTAAACACTAGTTTTATCATTGTTTTGAATCTAGTGTGACACATATATTTTTCCTTTCCAAAACTTAGCCAAGTTTTTATAAACTATAACTATACTATGGGGATCTGAGCATGCCAACTTTTATCTTTGTCTATGTCTTCAATAGTTCTTAGTGCCAACTCAAGTTATCTATCTTTAAACCTATCTACCATGACTTCCTAGGAAGCCCATCCTTAAAGGTGTTTGACCTAGTCTCACAAATGGGAGCGACATGTATTTTCAATTGTATGATTTAAAGATCATATCCTAGTTTTTTCATGTCTTCATCATATTGTGAAATCTTCATTTCTTTTTCATTAGATAAAATGGTGGGTGGACTTATCTTTGTTGTAGTTATGAGACCCTGTAACCAATATGACATGGTTGTTGTAGGAATACCCCATTTCTTGGAAACAACCCACATAAAATACCTATTATTTTGAACATCTTTGATTGTGTGTTACATGTTTGATTTTTTCCAAAATTTGTTAATAAAAACATTCTTAGACCTAATAGAACCTCCAATCATATACACATCTTGTATCTCAATTGGATTTTTAGTATTTCCCTCATGTTAAATATTACCATGAAGAATAACCCCTCTTTTATTCTTTGGGAAAGGCCTTATTCTTTGCACTTGATTCTTCTTATCATTTTTCTTGGTGAAAGGTATACAATCTACTTGAAATATTTTGTATGGATAAAATAGGTAAATAAAACATATATATAAATAATTTCTAAATAATGTGTGGTGTGCAAATTGAACTATAAGCACACTTTATAAAGAATAAAGAGATTTAAATATAATTTTTTTAGGTGTTGTAAAAGAACCAATACAAAACTACTAAAAAAATAATGTTGTAAAATTATTGTTATGGCACCTTTCTAATTATAGAGGTTTGTTAGATATTTTAGATTTTTTTTGAAATTTTGTTATCCCACCCAAACATTTACAAGTTTAAGAATGATTTAATATTTTTAAAATGTAGACATGTTAGAGTTACAAACTATGCGTTTTGTTTGAGAATGCAAATGTGGCACACATACTTGTCACTTCTCATTTGCCCCTCATCAATTACTCCTACACATGCCTTATTTAGAAATTAGGTCTTGGTTATTATTAGGAAATTTTTATTATAGGGTGGTATTACATCTATGATATTGTGTAAATGACAATATCATTAAAAGTGTGAAATTTAAGCTTATATTTCTTTATTGATTCTCACATAGCTTGAGTTCTCCAGATCAATATTTGTGTTAGAATTATTCTTTGACCCAAAAATTGGGCTTTTGTGAGAAATAAAATTGCAAACAATTTATTTGTTCAATTTATATTTCATGGGACACACTCTACTTATTATCAACCACCCTTCTAATATGGACAGTATACTTGATATTTTTTTATTCATATATCATAATTAAATTACAATATTTTCTTGACTTTATAAAAAAATAGCCCTTATGCTTGGTTCAATAATTGCTTCTACTTTGACTAATGCTATTTCTGGTACAAACATACTACCTAAGCCATACATGATTAATACCAAAGTGGTGTGTTTTAAAATGATAATTTTAGCTATTTTTCTAATAGCAGTGTACTCAACCTCAACATTATTCCTTAACCTACAATTAATAACAAATATCAATTCCAAAATATATTTGTCTAACATAATAATATTATGCCATGTTAGAAAAAGTAGTGTTCCAAGTTTAAAATGAGGATTTCTATTTTTAAATATAAATTGTTAGCTTATATGATATATTTATTCAATCATTGATTTGCTATGTTTATAAATCTTGCAAAACCTATTTAAGATTGTCACCAAGAATGTGAATCCCTTTCTCCCAAATAATTGAAGACCAAATAATACCCCATCTAACATAAATATTTTGATTAGCTCAATTGTTAAGAACAAATGAAAAAAATCCAACAATTCACTTATATAATTTCCCTTTTAAATTTTTTCATTATATCTCCAATAAAAATATGTGTATATTCACATACATATAAAAAACAAATAAATCCAAAATGTAGGTTTTCGCTAAATTCTAGAGGGTTAAAAAATATATCCACACTCATTTACATCTAGCTACAATTTTTTTAACATGTATCACTACAATGATTTAGAATTTATTTATGTTGGAGATATTTCAATACTTAAGTTTTCCTTTTCTTAAATCAACTATTGAAGCTACTTTCCTATGTAAGTTATAAATTTCTCTGTTTCACTATATATATTGTTTTCCTATTAACTCTTTTAATAGTTGTTATGAAAAGGAGTTCTTTAGCACTATTTTTTGTCTTTTTCTTTCATTAAAAAAAAAAGAAAAAGAAAAAATCTTTTAAAAATATGAGTGATCTAATAAATTAAAGGTAACACACTTGAATAATTCCTAGTGTAGTTGATGAGAGCACTTGTAGATAGGAACTTTTGTACAATTAGTAATAATGTTGGAGCATATACCATATATAAAAAACTAAGTAGTTAAATCTTCAAATAAATATAGTGAAAAAAGTAAGTACTTCCAATGGATTTGATAGCATTTTGTGTATTGATTTTATTTTATTTTTAATCTAAGGAGTTTCTTTTTATTGACTATTTTTTCTTGCCATAGATCTCAAGTAGTTTTTCTTCACTTTGGGTGGGTTGATTTTTGAATTTTTCTAATTCATTTAATTGATCAAAGACTTAATTTAAGTTTTTTATTAAAAATTTATGATGGTTACCTCCAAATTTATGGTGATTCTCACATATTATCTATTTTTGCAACTACAATAGTAGATAAGAGTTTAGATAAAAGACATAAATGAACCAATTGAGAGAAAATTAGATTTACAAGTTGGAAGAAAGTGCTGACATTTAGATATACTTGACAAATACTTAAAAAGTTGTATTGATATATTGTGTATGCAATCACCTTTTATTTATGGCAAAGGATACAAGTAGATTTGACAAGTACTCTAGTAGTTGTAGATTGTTTGACTGTATTAGGAAAAAATAATATTAGTTAATTTGTTCAAATTGACATGTTTATTTATGTCATAGGATAATTAGTTCTCATAAGTAATCTAGTAATTTTACATTACACATGAGTGTATTCGAAAATAAATATTGGTTAACTTGTACAAGTTGACATGTTTAACAACTATTAAATTGTAGAATTTTTATTTGTATTTGTGCACATTGCATATAATATTTACATGTTTTTCTTTAAAATGTGATTAACAATGGGTACATTTTTTTCCACAAAGTCTTAAATATTTATGGAAGAAACAATATGTTAAAATTGATACACATATGATAGATAGTTATATTATATTAATTAGAGAAAAATGTATTACATAACATTTAATAATACATATATATATATATATATATATATATATATATATATATATATATAACCCATATGTCATATATTTGGTAATATTTTGATTAATATGGGAAATTTGTGTAATTACAACTACTATACCAATAATTGAACCTATCCCAAATATTGGCCCCTCTCCCTTAATAAAATATGAAATATGAAATAGTCATTGATAATGTGTATCAACAATTTAACTAAATTTAAAATATTTACAAATTCCATGGAGAACAAGATAACAATTTACAATGTGACGTGTCACACTTTGTAAACACTTGTTTTATTTATTTTAAAATCTTGAAATGTAAACTGGTGTACAAGTAAGAAAGCTTATCTTGAAGAGAGCCATAGAAATATCAACCACAACCAAGTTAAAATAACATGTAGACTCATTAAGCCTAAATTTGACAATTGACTTTGACTGTCAAATGATTTTTTTAATTTTTCTTTTAGATGTGAATATATTTAAGTTAAAAGAATGTATTGTAAATGAGATATATATTTTATTAAAATTTTATATAATTTTTATTTATCTGTCCAAAAGTTTCCAACTTTTATATTTTAAGTTGTCCCTTCAGCTACTTTCCATTTTTTTTAGAAGAATTGGCATGAGATAGTAAGGTTGACTGGTGGTAAGATTTTACAGGATAGAGGTGTTGTTGGCTGGATAAGGGAAGAGACAAAGGGACATTCTTTTTATGTTTTTCACTTCACCTAGCTTTCTCCTTGGCCTTTTTGTGCAACCTTTTTTATCCTAAGTTCTTCGATGTCTGGAAAAATCACGCATAAAACCAAAATTATGGGTGGAACACACCCATAAAATTGAGAATTCATCATTCGATGTATGGAATCTCAGCAGTATTTATTACAATTAACTTGGCGCTTCATTAATTTTCATATGTAAAACATTGGTTTTCCATAAAAGAAATATAACCTCAACCCATAATGATATGTTGTTCTGCGGGTGTTGTATAAAGTCTATGCCAGACTGCCAGTCATTCAATGGAATTTCCCTGCATTTCGGAAGGCAGACAATAACTAGATGTTTCTTGGAGACTGAAAAGAACATTAATATTCAGAAATAGTGGAATATAGTTTCTACCGAGACAAGAGAATACTGGCATGGTCAATGTCATGTGTAAATGCTCTACATAATCTTTACCAGTTGTTTATGATTTTGTTGTGACAGTGAAAGGTACCCTTAAATACAACGTATGAGTTCCTTTTTGTAGGCCCATAGGCATTCCATCTAAGACACCATGAGCTGCCGTACAGCATTGAACAGAAATTAGCGGTCACAAAATCATTATAGATCTTGTTCGATCGTAGGACAGATATCAACTGCTAACATCAAATCGAGACAATCATTATGTAGATAGTATACAGGTGGCAGTCATTTTAGAAATTGTCTGTTCTCCCTGTGCTAAGCTGCTTCCAAGAATGTCCCTTTCATCTGCTTTGAGCCGATAATTTCTGAACGTCCAAGTCTGAGATTGGTACAAGACAGTGCCAGAGAAATTTCTAGGTCGGCATGGCGCTTATTTTCATCATGGGTAATAGAAGTAATGTATACATAATTTGAAGTAAACTATACAATAAAATATAACTAGCAATCACATCTTGGTGTGCAATGGGTATTCTATGTTAATTTCTATAACTCAGCAATAGATTAATTACACAATAAATTCATAGAAACAAATATGATATATAACAATTAACACAAATGGGTTAATTAACAACTAATAACAATGGAAACAGAAATAGCAAAAAGCCAATCACAAATAGACAATAACATAGATATACCCAGGGAACCCCAATGTGGGGAAAAACTTGTAAATGTTGGATCTTCTATTCAGCCTAACAACAAACTTTTCTTTTAAAAATACAATATAAATTTGCTACAACAATTTTACATATATAGAGCCCAATTGCTTTACTTAGCTTGCAAGAAAATAATATTTCCCTGCTTTCTTTGGCTTTAATTACACATAAAATCACTCTTAGATTTATCTTATCCTCACAAACTCGAAAACATTCTATTAAAGAATAAAAACTACTGTTGCTGAAAATCCAACTCGAATTGCTTTAAAAAATATCTAACTCGAGTTGCTTTAAAGTGATTTAAAGCATATCCAACTCAAGTTTCTTTAAAACAAATCCACATCCCACCTTTCGAGCTACAAAAATTAACACTCCCTCTTAGCGAGGAAGGTGTTTTGCACCACACCCAACTTGTCCCTGAAGAATTCAAACTTGCTCTTCATCAAGGCCTTCATCAGGATATCTGCTATTTGTTCATCCATAGGAATGTAATGGAGCTTCACTATCCCCTTCTCCACACAATCTCTGATGAAGTGGTAGTTGATCTCAATGTGCTTTGACTTGTCATAAAACACTGGATTCTCAGAGAGTTTGATACAACTTTGATTATCACAGTAAATGATTATAGGATCTAGCTCCTGATTAAATAGCCCAGCTAGAAGTTTCTGAAGCCAAATAGCCTCATATGTAGCCATACTAGCTGCCATATACTCGGCCTCTACATAACTCAGCGCAAATGATTCTTGTTTCCTGCTATACCAAGAGACTGCTCCTGATCCCAAACTGAAACTACACCATAAAGTGCTCTTCCAATTAGCTGTACTGCCTGCACAATCTACATTGGTAAACCCCTCAAGCTTCCCTCCATCCTGTTGAACATACTTCAACCCATAATCAATTGTGCCTCAGAGATATCTCAAAACATGCTTCGTAGCTATCCAGTGCACACATTTAGGTTCCACCATAAATTGACTAAGCGAGTTCACTGCAAAACAAATGTCTAGCCTAGTGTTGACCAGATACGTAAGAGAGCCTATCAACTATCTATATAAAGTCAGGTCCACTGCCTCTAATCTAGAAGCATCAATCTTCTTCCAATTGGTCATAAGTGGCATTGACATAGGCTTATAGTTTTCCATCTTGAATCACTTCAAGATATCAATTAAGTACTTCTCTTGTCCAAGGAAGATCTCTCCCTCTTTCTGCCACAACTCCAATCCCAAAAATAATGCATCAACCCCAAGTCCATCTCAAACTCTTCTGCAAGATACCACTTGCAGTGTGCTATGAGCTCCTTTGACCTTGTGAAAAATAGGTCATAAACATATAATAACAATATGAGAAGTTCACCCTTCACCTAAACATAGTACACGTTTGGATCCACCTCACTCTTGATGAAGTCCACACTTTGCAAGTAACTGTCGATACATGAATACCATGCCTTGGGAGCCTGCTTGAGTCCATACAGTGCTCTTTTCAACCTACATACATGAGAATCCCTCTCATGTGTTTCAAACCCTTCTAGTTGCTCTATGTAAATCTCTTCCTCAATCACCTCGTTGAGGAAGGTCGTCTTTACATCCATCTGATGAATCTTTTAACCCATCTGTGCTGCTATAGAAATGATAGCTCTTATGGATGAGTACCTGGCTACTAGAGTGAAAGTCTCATCATAGTCGACTCCTTCCTTATGAGAAAACCCCTTAGCCACAAACCAAGCTTTGAACTTTTCTACACTACCATTTGCAACATGCTTAATCTTATACAACCATCTTGAGCCCACCACAGACTTATCTTCTGGTCATGGTACTACCTCCCATGCACTATTCTTCATGATGAAATAACACTCTTCCACCATGGCATCCCTCCATACTTGGTGTTTGGATGCCTCTTGAAAGCTAGAAGGATCTACTTCAATTAATTCACTCATAAGTGCCACATACTTAGAATAATGTCTGGGATCCCTTCTCTATCTGACTGAATCTTAAGGATCACCTACATATTTGTGAGCTTCTTTTAATGTCTGCTCAACTACCCTGTTTATCCTCTTCTTAGTAATAGGAATCTGAGGCTGAGGAATTATTTGTTCCTCTATCTAATCACCTTGCTCGGCCTGCTTGCTCTGCTCTCCAGCTTGTGTGACTGAAGTTTGAGGAATTTGTGCTACCTCAACTATGGATGATTGATCCTCCTCATTCATCAAGTTGCTTGACTTCTGAAGAGCCCTCTCTTCCTCAAACTTCACATCTTTGTGAACCACTATTTTCTTGAGAGTAGGAATGTAAACTCGATAAGCCTTAGAAGTTTCACTGTACCCAACAAGGATACCCTTCTCTACAATAGGTTCCAACTTGGTTCTCTTCTCAACAGGAATGTGACAATACACAAGGCATCCAAAGATGTGAATGTGCCCCAAATCTGGTTTCTTACCAGTGAATGCCTCTTCTAGAGTCAACTTGCCCAACACTTTGTGAGGGCTCCTATTTTGCAAATACAAAGCTATAAGCTTCTCCTCATAAGAACCAAGGCAGATCTTGATCATGAAGCATGGCCTTGGCTACTCCAACTATAGCCCTATTCCTCCGTTCAACAACCCCATTCTATTGTGGGTTGTACAGAACTGTCAACTCTTTCCTGATACCTTCCCGAGCATAGAAATATTTTAAGGCATTCAAGGTATACTCACCTCCATTATTAGACCTTAGTATCTTGATATTCTTCCCAGTTTGGCTCTCCACAAGAGCCTTAAATTCTTTGAACCTACTGAAGACCTCATCTTTATTCTTCAAAAAATATATCCATGTCTTTCTAGAGAAGTCATCAATGAAAGTAACAAAATAATCATATCCATTCAAGGATGTTGTTGACATGGGCCTACACACATTTGAATGTACAAGATCCAAAATCCCTTTAGATCTAGTGTTGCTGCTTGGAAAACTAGTCTTGACATATTTCCCAAGAGCACAACCCTTGTGCACCTCATGCTTTTCTATCTTCATCTCATGTAGCCCATCACTATTTTCTTAAGAATATTAAGTGCTCCATGGTGAAGGTGAGCCATCCTCTTGTGCCACAATTCTTCTATCCCTTTATAGCTACTAACCAATGCATGTGCTAGCTCAAACTGTAACTGAAACAAGCTGCCATGCCTGACTCCAATCACTTTTGCAATCTTGGAATCTTTGGGATGAATATAGACTTTTCTTCTCTCAAATGTCATGATGTAACCCTTGTCTTTCAAAGTAGAAACCGAGATTAAATTCTTTGTCATGCCAGGGTCATACAACACATCCTCCACCAACAAAGGTTTTCCAAACACCCTCTGAAACTTGACGGTGCCAATACCAATTGCATGGTACTTAGCATTGTCTCCAAGCTCAATATAGAAATCCAACTTCTTCTCCTCGAACTTGGTGAAACATTCTTTGACTCCTATCATGTGTTGAAAAGCCCCACTGTCAATATACCATACCCTATTGGCAATTGAACTTGAGAGACAGGCAATGAGTGAAAACTCATTCTCAAATCATGATGCAAACTCGTCCACCTCTGCTATAGCAGCAAATTATTTCTTCTGTTTGTCCTTATTTTTCTTATTCAGACATTGACTAGCATAGTGACCCATTTGATGGCAACAAAAACATTTTATCTTGCTCAAATCTTTCTTCTTCCCACTCTTGGAAGAAGAAGCTTTCGTTTGCTCTTTATTGGACTTCTTACCCTTGCTAGCAAGAGCAATATTTTCTTCATCTTGACCCTTCTTCATCTAATCTCCTTGATGAGCACCTTCATGGATCTCCTCCTAAACAAAATCATCCCAAAGTATTTCCCAATCAGGTAGCTAATCTCTGCCAACAACACACTTGAAAAACACTTCCCAGCACTTCAAAAAACCATTCAAGGCTATACGCACCAACTCATCTTCATCAATCGTCTCTCCAATAGCAGCAAGCTTATCCTTGACCTATGTCAGCTTGGACAAGTAAGAGGTCACACTCTCACCTTTGTACATCTTGGTATTATGCAATTTGTCCTTGAGCATCATCTTACGACTCTGATAGCCGCTCTGATAAAGTTTTGTGAGTGTATCCCTCATCTCCTTGGTGGCGTCTTTCCTCGATAAGTGAGGAATTAAATGATCTCTTACTCCAATCTATTGATGGTATTTTTATGCACTTCTCAACATAGGCAGTGCGTAGGTGCACTACCTCTCTTGAAATACAATCTCCCATAATCAAATTGAAGAACACTATCCCAAGGTCTCTCGGGTGTCAGGTCATGATAGTGCTTAGATACCTCAGTAGTTTGATGTGATTTGCTGGAATCACAAGGCGGCCTTATGGAAAATACAAAGTGTGGACACAAAGCATAAAGTTGGATTTTTTTGGAATAGAGTTCCTAGGATGGGAAGTTGATATGCATCGGCTGTATGTTCAAACAACAGTCTTTAACTCCATCTAGTTGTTAGATTTGGCTTTACAATGTGCAATGAACCTTGGTATTGTTTAGTTTCTAAAAAAGCGGAAAAAGAGCAAAGGGTAGGAAAAGTTCCTAAGTCTAAAGCCTACTGTGAATAGTAACAATGGAGTTCCTACAATGGACAATTCCTCAAAACAATATCCCACTTAACCAGGGATTTCATAGTATCATGAAAATTGTGCTATCTTCTAAGGGCTGCAGATATTTCATCCTTCATCCACCATATACATGCATGAATTAAAGATAAATGTTTGGGGTAGCTTCAAATCAAGTCCAAGCTAACTTTGCACAGCTATCTACCTTCAGCAAACAACAAAAAGTATGGACTAAAGGATCATCAACAAAGTAGGAATTTTCACAATCAGCCAACAACATTCCTAAGATTTATCCAAATAAAATAAATAGCTAACTAAACATCCATGAGATCTAAGCTAAACATATGAAATTGGAGAATGAACCAAGTAGCATGAGAGAAATCAAGAAAATACACCAAGTCAATGATATTTCTTATAAATTTCTGCAGCATGCCTTTACAACAACTCAACTCTGACTTTTGCAAATGAGGGGAGTGCTCTATCTATAGTTTTCCAAAAGTTAAATGAATGGCCAAGATTCATTACAATTGTGTGGCCAAGATTCATTACAAAATAGGGTTTCACCTACACCTAAATAGATTTGCAATAAAAAAACATTCTTTGTCCCTTCCCTATTTCGTCATCTAGTGGAGGACACTATTGCTCTTTCGTCCTATAGCTAATTGTTGTTTTCTTGGTTGTAGCTACTCTTCAGGGAGGTCTTCTTCTTTGGCTGGGCTGTCCTATTGCTCCTTGGAAGCTGCATGCTCTATATACTTGAGGATGACCGCTTGGATCTTTTCTATCTCGAGGATCTCGCATCTCAATGCCTGGTAACTCCACTCTTTAGCGTTGTCCTTTAGCCTTTTCCAGTCTTCGTCATACTTCGAGCCTTGGTCCCTAAACAACTCTGATCAGTTGAAGGCACGGGCAGCAAAACTCAGGAACTTCGTTGTGATTTCTCTGGCTGTCCCATCCTTCACCTTCTCCTGGAAGTATGGCTTGATCTTTTCTGCATCCATTTGTACCGTGGGCATATCATAGCCTGTCATCAGCTTAAGGTATTGGGCGCATTCTGCCTGGATTTCTTTAATCCACTCGATATCTGAATCCACCCTACCTAGGATTTGCTCCATCCTCTCCTTCTAGTTCTCGAGGTCTCTGCACCACACATCCACCAGCCAATGATCTTCTTTCTTCAACTATAGCTTCTCTTCCCACGTGTCCTCGGGCATCTGAAGGATGGCTTCAATTTTTGGGAAGGTGGAATCATAAATGGCAGGAAAATTAGTGCAGAGCCTCTTCGTGCCTTCCAGAGATTGGATCAGGTCTAGGAACTTGTTGGCTGTCCGCACATCCATGCTGATTCCCATGTTTTCAATACTCATGACCTGTTGGAACTAATCCTCAGTTGTTTTCTCTAAGTTCTTCCTCCTCTCCATCTTGTCAATCTGTTCCTTGGAGAGCAATTGTGGTGCCACTGTGGAGGTGGTGCGCAGGTCATCCACTGAGGACCATTGTTGGATATAATCAGTTAGGGCAGCAACCTGCGCCTTGAGTTCATCTTTGATGACCTTGTCTTGCTTGATCAGGTGTACCACTGTGGCCATTGATTCCTCCAGGTGTTCAACTTTCTACTCTCTAGTTGCTGTCCCTAGGTAATTGGTGGAGATATTGTAGCTCACCCCGGTCTGGCCAACTGTAGGTGTGACAACCTGCACCGCTCGGGAGTCGGAAGCGTCCATCGTTATCTTGGAACAGACTTTAGGCTTCTTCTCCTTCTTTGTTATGGTAAGGGATCCAGCCAAGATGGCCTCCAATCTCACCCTTGGGTCTTTCAGCACTGGGGTTGTCTTTTCAAGTTGTTCTCCAACTAGTCGGGCATAGCAAATTTGTGCTTGGGTGTATCATAGCTGCCCTCACCTTTTTCAGTTAGAGGCAAGACTTCTGCCTCCTTTTCCTTTTGGGGCTCTTCCTTCTCCTTGGTAGCTTCCTCCTCTTCAGAGTTTTGAATGAATACGAGGTGCTTAACATGCATCTTGGTGGACAATTGATGAGTGGGACTTCCTTCTTTTGATGTCTCCTCTTCTTCCTTCTCTTTAGTGGCCTCGGCCTCGGGGCTCTTCACAACATGGGTCTCAACCTCAGATAAATCCTTCTTCAGTTGCTCCTCTGGCGGCTACCCCTCTTCACCATGTGGTGACTTTTCTGCCTCCTCCCCAACATCTTTTGGCTGCTGAGTCGACTCCTCCTCAATGTCCTCATTAAAGGTCTGGATGATCTCCTTGGCACCCGAGCCATCCTCCTCGTCCCCGCTCTCGGAAGAGCTTATCTCTTCTTCCTCATATGCCATCTTGTCGATGGTTCAAAGCTCATACTCGGGGTCCTCATGATATTCATCGGCCTCCTCCTCAATGGGTCTCGAGGCCTCCTGCTCTTGTTCCTCCAACTCTTTCAAAATCTGCATTGTGGCCTCCATGCCTAGCGGCCCTGTTGGCAGTTGTGAAGGCTGAGCTGTCGTGAGGGCTTGGGCGAGGGCCACTTGGAGAGCGAGGTCCATTGGGATCTATGAGAGCTCAGGGGGAAGACTCTGCATGTGCCTCGCAAGAGCCTCGAGCATGGTAGAAAGGGGGACAGGCGATGCTATTGTTGCCAGGGGGAGGGATGTAATTGGAGACATGGTGGAAAAGGAGGGAGTGGTCATACCAGAAGAGGAATTAATGACGACCACTGACCCGGCCGGGAGCAAAGAGGCAAGGTGGACAGAAATGTCCATTGCCTGCGGAGATGAGGCGACCGCAGTCTAGGTGGTGGGTAGTGCACCAGTTGGGGGAGGGAGAAGCAAGGGAGGCTGCGCCTCTGTCGTAGCCACTGTCTATTTGAGCCTCTTCAGAGACGAGCCTCCTCTCTCTTTCTTTGCTTGCTCTTTAGGGTCCGCGGACTGAACGGTCTCTGTTCCTTTTCTCTTTTGAGATCTGATGACGGGGGGAGACTTGGAAGTCTCACCAGTTGATGTAGTGGCAGCAACGTCCTCTATGGTGCCTGGCTCGCTCTTGAGCACCTCATATGTTAGGACCACTCCTTGTTGCTTTAGTTGTGCCACCTTCCCATCGACCCACTCCTTAGTGCGAGTTATGATCGGCTGGGTGATGGTATCCAAGTCATTGACCTCTTGCTCGTCCCAATCAATGGAGGGGATTGCCAGGTTGGCAACCGTAGGGTACCTCGGGTGCACAAGGGTGGACTCATCCTCCTCGAGCTAGTCCGGTACCTAGAACAGTTGCACTCTTCTTAGGAACTGTATGGTCATGCGCATGTAGTGCCTTGCATGGACCTCCTTTTCATCCTGGCAGTCTGCCTAGAAGTCCTCAACGTGGTATTGGTGGGCATAGGCTGGCCCTAGTGCCTTCCTGACATGGCCATGTGGATCCATCCGCGGGCAGGCAGTGTACCATTCAAAATTATATTCCTTGAGCTCGTTCTCAGAATTACTGACACATTAAGAAGTCTGTAATCGGTACAGGCCCTGGCCGAGGGTCATAGGGTAGGGGATCCCTGCTACGTGTTTATTGCTGAAGACGGCCTGGATGTGTTGGAGCTGTCGAGATAGCTCCAGGAGGATGATCCTATCTTTTGGGTACCTCGGCAACTTGTTTGTCTGTTCCGTGAATCCCTGAGCTCGGATGTAGGTGAATTTGGGGAACTGGATATACAGGAAAGTATATTCTTTGAAGAGTACCCTGGCGCTATGGGAGACCCTCCTCTCGAAGTCTCCAGTGATCAATTTGATGATGTGGCCAATGAAGGTGTCATTGACCCAGCAGTACTCCTTCTTGAAGTGGCGGTATTAGAGCTAAGGGTACTTGTCAAACGGTTTGAGCCTTCGCTTATGTCCCTGATCGGGCACTACAAACAACCTACTGTATTGTCTTTGACCTGCTAGGGAGTACACCAGGCAGGAGGTCATGTAAAACTTAGAGCTTTTCTTGACGTTGATGAACTGCTCATGGAAGTAGTTGCTGATGATGCCTCCCCAGTCGAATGAGGTTTTGGTGTTAACGTCCTCATTCCCCCGCAGGATCTGCTCAATGTAATATACCATCAATTCTTGAAAGTAGGCGGCTGCTGGGAGACCCATGACCCTGCTCAGCATAGTTACCAAGTCGTGGTAGTCTTCGTGGAAGTCACTCTGGAACAGCTCTTGGGGAATCTTCGCAACGCTGCCCCGTTTCTCTTTGAGCCAGTAGAGGTTGATCGATTTCTTGCACCCTGTAGGATTAGCATCCCATGCCGCTTGGCATTGTTCAATTGAGGGGACCTCCATATGTGGGAACATGGGAATGTGAAATGTTTCGTGATTCCCTCTAGCGACATGTCGGCAAGGATGTTCCCCTCCTTGTCCATAATTGTTCTAGTGTCTGTTTGATAAGCTTCTCGGCAAGCCATCACTAGTTCGGGCACTATGAGAGAGGGAGGAAAACCAACAACCTTGGCTATTCCACTCTGCATTATTAGTCTAGCATTCTTAGTAGTAGGGTTGACCTTGACCCTTTGGGTGAACTCATCTATGTCCACCTGACCAATGTTTGTATCTGAGATCTCCTTCCAGTCCGTTGAGACCTTTGATTGGAGCGGCTCACCCTGGAACTAAAATTTCATTTGATCTTTATCTTCTTTTCCCCAATGAGTGCTTCCTGACTTCTTTCCCTTATCCTTTTCAGTGGGGGCCCCTAAAGTTCCGGCAGCCAATTCCATATATTCTATAAGCAAGGGAAAAGTTAGTGCAACAAAACATTGAAAGTGTTCATGTTAGTCCATATTTCCAAGATAATATCTAAATAAGCAAGCAAGTATATCATAAATCTCATCTTTAGATGATATTGATCTTCGTTTCAGGGCATTTGGATAATCTGGCCCCGGAGGGCCGGACTTCCTTGGCAGGAATGCTATCTAGAAAGGAAAACGTGACCGAAAGCTCCTGGAGACCTTTCTTGGCGAAATTCCAATGTTTCGAGAGGCTCATGATGGGGAAGAACAAATTTTAGGACATGGGTCGAAGTCAGATTCTGAATTTGAGCTTGTTTGAGCCGATCAAAGGGGGGCCAGAGATTTCAATCCGGGAAGCTGGCAGGAAAAGGCATTCAGTGGCGGCAAACAGCGGACAGAAACCCGAAGGCAGAACCCTGGGCAACAGGGCCCGGGGGGCGAAAGGACGACCATCATCGGGTTAATTTTCTACGAAGGCTTGGGCTGGTCAGGTCAAGCAGCTGCTAGGAGTTCACCGTTTCAGACGAAAAACGCCAGACGGAAGTCTAGGAGGATGAGTCCGGCAGGTGATTTTGAGTTCGAGAACCTGACGACACTCGGCAGGCCGGAGCCCGGAGGGTGGAGTTCTGGGTGGGGTAATCTACCAACGGAAGCCCGGGCACTGGGATCCGGAAGGCAGACAGCTGAGAACGGATATGGCGATAGTCCACGGCGGACAGCCCTTCAGAGCCCGGAGAGAAAAAAGGTGGGCAATGTGCATTGTTCGGTAAGAGAGCACCGGATTTTCGAAGACGGAAGTCCGGGAGGCGGGGCCTGAAGGGTGGGGCGTCGGGTCGCGCTGGCCGCTGCGTGATATTCAACAATTAAAACGGTGGTGACGAGGACCGGCCTAGGGCCCGGAGAGTGGGAAGCTGGCATGGTTCCGCCGTGAAGGATGGAAAAACCGTCACGGAGTTCCGGGGATAGAACTCCGGACGGCCGGGCCCAAAAGGTCCCAAGGCAGGGCAGAGTTCGGTAATATTTAGACGGCCAAGGGAAGCTCGGGATCCAGGAACTAGGTGGATGGACAAAGATTTCTGTCGGCAGGAGGTTAGCGGACTTTCACAGACGGAAGTCTGGGAGCGTGACCCCGGGACACAAATGCAACGGTGGAGTGACTGTCGGGGCCCAGAGGGCTGGAAGGCACCAGAGAGCCCGCTGAAAGAGTGTTTAGCGGGGCGCACAGAAAACTTAACAGGAAAGCTCACTGGCCGGGACCTGAGGGTAACAAGGATATATCAAATCCGCCAAGGGTTTCAAAGGGCCGAAGCATCGGCGAAGCCCAGAGGGTGGGACGTCGGGCGACGCACGCCATTTGCAAAAGGCGAGCATCTAGCAGAACTCTGGGGAGTGGGGCTTGGGATGGCCAAAGGGCGCAGGTGCAGTTTCAGTTTCTCACGGCAGAGCCGGAATCGGGACTCGGCAGTTGGGGAGGCGGGGTGGATTGGCAGTTTGAGCGTAGCGAGAGGCGCACAGAAACCCGAGGGAGGAAATCCGACAGATCGGGCCTGGGGATGAGGATTGCCGTCAATGCAGGTTTGGAGTTTTTTGAGTTTGATGATGAAGACAAGGTTCGGACCCAGGGGGCGGATTGCCCTGCACAAAGAACAGCCGCGCAACCGAAAAGCTCCGAATCGGCGGCAAGGGCAACCTCGATAGGTTTGGCAAATTCCAAGACATGGGTGATGGGCTCAATTTGATGTTCTTCAATTTTATGCCACTTTTAATTAATTATTCAATTACTTAAATCTTCCAAAATGATGAAAAAGACGGTAGGGCAAACGAGGATGGCCTACCTCGGATACGCTAAGCGGGAGTCGCGGGATTTGCTGGGGGTCGACAGAGTGATGTTGATGTTGAGGATCGCAATGCAAATGAAGGTGGTGGGCTCCAGATGATCACTGCTCCAACTCGTTGCAATTTGGGTTGTGAAAATGACATTGGCGGATAGGGCATTATATACCCCAACTGCCATTAATACGTGCATTAATTACTGGTACGACCGCACCAAAAGTTTGTGGGATTTCAAATTAGGTCGGCGGCGGTGGTAGAGACTCTGAGGTCCGGCCACCAGGAGGCCGTGAGGCGATGGCCGCCACGAGGTTTGGGAACGATTGGGTGATGGCAGCGGCGAAGGGATCCACGGGGCTCGAAGGGCGGGTAGCTGGAAGGGTTCCGCCATGGAGGATGGCGGAACCGTCGCGGAGTTCCGGGAACAGAACTCTGGACAGCCGAGCCCGGAACGCCCGTGGCAGGAAGCGGACTTTCGGGGCCCGGGGCATGAAGGGGCAGGCGCCGCCTGAAAAATCTTCAGCGAATTTCAAACGGAAGATGGCAAGGTGGGCCCCGCAGAGCAGAAAGGTGCCCAGAGAATGCCACGCAAGATGACAATTGTGAAGGGGAATCCCGAATGGGGGAACTCTGGAGGCCCGGGCCCAAGAGGGTCCAGAGCCGTTTAAGGCCAAAATGCCAAAGGGAACCCGCGAGCCCCCGGAGGGTGGCAAAAACCAAAAGCGGAGGCATGGTCGATTTATGATGAAACCTTGGAGCAACATCGACCATGCGGAACATCAAAAAAAAGAGGGGCACGCAAAATGAGGCAGCCCCAAAAGATCCGACAAGGCGAAAGAAAAGAGGGCCCCCATTCCAAATGAGGCGTGTGTGCTAAGGGCACAACAAATGACAACTCCACTGGAGAATGCTCTAGAGTATTCTAGGGATAAATATTCATTCAGGACCCAGAATCTCTGGTTTCGCAGACCAGGAGCGGCTTCCAAAGATGAATCTGGGAGAACGAGATCCTTAATTGAGTCAGCTTACAGGACATCTCAGAAGCGTGTGTGAAGTGAGTTCATTCCTTTCCTAGGGATAGTGACCAGGGTCATCACTTCAACCGAGTGAGCTACATAAGTTGGCTAACACCAAAAGTAACCTGGACATTACCCCGCTGCCAGTCAGGCGTCCATAGCCCCGGTGGAGTTGTCGCTACAATCTCATGGATATTGCTCTACTGCCGGTCGGGCGTCCATAGCCCTGGTAGAGTTATCTGAATGCCCACACGGTCATTTATTTCCATTTTCAGAGTTTTTGTTCTCCCTTTTTTGCTTTGACATTTCATTTCTCTTTTACCATTTAGTTCGACCGGGTAAGCATTGAAGCCTACAATGGGTTTGAGACTATAGTGGTTACTGGAGTAGACTTAAGATTTTTCACTCACTAAGGTGTCATAACAACCATAGTACGGTCCTTCAGAATTCATTATTATGTAATTTGTGTGAGATCCGAGATGTGGGTAAGAAGATCTAGTTAAGGGTCAATTTCTGAACAGAGTTCAAACAAGGAAATCATTTGCGGACAGCTTTGCAAAGCCCAATAGTCTAGAGTGAATGTTTAGCCAAAGAACACAAAGAACGGACAATAGAGTGAACTGCTTGTCAAGCAAGCACGACCATTGCAAAGGAGCAGGAAACATCTTCCAAAACAAAACTGCGGGAGGGAAAAAAATAAAAAAAATGACGCAAAAAAAATGCAAACAAGCAAGAAAGCAACTACTCTAACCTATGTACAGGTATTTACAACAAAGAGCTCGAAGGAGCTCAAGCCTGGAAGTAATGCTTTAGGTGTTGCCCGTTGACTGGCAATGGGACATTTTTGCCGATTAAGGTCTTTAGGCGGAAGACATTATCTCCCAAAATCTCAGCTATTTGAAAGGGGCCAAGCCAGAGCTTGTCGAATTTGTTGTGTCCCCCTTTCTTCTCATGGGCCTTGTCCCAATATAGGACCAGATCTGCAATTCTAAAAGCCTTGATCTTGGCTCGGCGGTCAAACCATCTCTTCACTATGCCCTGATGTTTGGTGAAATTTTCTATTGCGCGGTTTTGGACTTCCTCTAAATGTAAGAGCTCAGCTAACCGAGCTTCCCTATGATCTCCTCCCTCATAAAAATCGTTTATGAACTGAAGAGTAGGAATCTTCAGATAGATGGGGAATATAGGCTCTAAGCCATAGACAAGGTGGAATAGAGAATCGCCAAGGGCAACCTTGTGGCGAGTGCGATCAGCCCAAAGGGCGAAACGGAGCTGGGTATGCCAGTCCTTGGGATTCCTATCTAGCAGCTTTTTGATCACAGTGATCAGATTTTTATTCATGGATTCGGCAAGGCCATTGCCCTGAGGGTAGTAATTGGACAAAAATTTGAGGGCAATCCCATAGTCAAACGCCCAACTAGCAAACTTTAATGAAGCAAATGCTGGTCTATTATCACATCCCAAAGTATACGGACAACCAAAGCGATTTAAAATGAAACTTTCCAAGAAATCAGTACCTACTTCAGTTGTGCATTGCTTACATACTATTGCTTCCGTCCATCTAATACAATAATCAGTAGCGGTAAGAATGTACCTGTGTCCCGCAGATGATGGAGGGCTTACCGGACTGATGAAGTTGAGACCCCATTGCGCAAAAGGCCTTACCTCCAGCATGGGCTGTAGTGGGACAATAACATTCCTCTCCCTGGTGGCAGCGGTCTGGCACGTATAACATGAACAAATATGACAATGGGCATCCTTGAAGACAGTTGGCCAATAATACCCTGCTCTCAGTATTTGATGCGCTGTAGAAGAACCTGAGCCATGGCCCGTAACAAATTTATTGTGAAACTCCTTCAAGATACATTCTGCTTCCTCCTTGCCAAGGCATCTTAGATAAACTCCCTCATGATTCTTCTTGTAGAGAATGGAACCCTGCAACATGTAACTATTACTTTTCAATCTCAGGGCCCACTTCTGGACTCCGTGCAGGTGCGGTGGACACTTATGATTTAGCAAATAATAAATGACATCTTGGTACCATTCTCCCGGGGAGACATCTTCAAGCTGGTACTACTGTACCATGAGTTCAGGCCCGGCCTCTGCTGCTGTTTCGGTAATTGTACGGGTGAGTGCCTGCCCTCTCACCAATTTCATCGGTTGGATTTCCATATCATACTCTTGTAGCAGGGTGACCCACTTATCCCTTCGTTCGCCCAATTCATTTTGCATGAGTAGTGTCTTAATTGCTGAGTCGGGGGCAATGGTGAACACTTTGTTGCATAGAATGTAGTGTCTAAATTTCTTCACTCCTCTAACAAGAGCGTATGCCTATTTTTCTATGTTGTGGTAACGCAATTCAACATCTTTGAGGGGAGCACTTATGAAGGTGATTGGATGCTCGTTTCCCTCATCATCCTTCTGGGTCAACATGCTAGTACAAGAGTGCTCTGAAGCAAATGAGTAAATGTAAAATGGCTTCAGATAATCTTGGCTAACTAATACAGGTGCCTCAGCAATGGCCCGTTTGATTTCCTCGAAGGATTTTTTGGCATCCGATGTCCACTCAACTTTGGTATCTTGTTTGAGCATGGTATTGAGAGGTTTGACAATTTCTGCGAAACCTGTGATGAATTTCCAGACAAAGTTGATCTTTCCGAAGAAAGATTTTAATTCCTTCTTGCTGCCTAGGGGCTGAATCTTGAGTAAAGACTCGATGCGCTCAGGATCAATGGAGATTCGTTTTTCTGAAATGATATGCCCGAGTAGCCTGCCTTCAGTCACTCTGAAAATGCACTTCTTGGGGTTGAGAGAAACCCCAAATTCTCTGCATCTTTGAAACACCTTGCATAAGTCAGAAACGTGATCGCCTCGCTTTTTTGAAAATACGGTCAAATCATCCATGTAGATGATTATGCACTTGCCAATTAGATCTTTGAAGACAATATCCATGGCACGTTGGAAAGTGGCACCGACATTGATGAGCCTGAACGACATTCTTCTGTATGCGAACGTCCCCCACTTAGTGGTGAACGTGGTCTTATGGCGATCCTCGTATTGCACCATTACTTGGTTATACCCAGAGTACCCGTCAAGGAACGACATCATCTGGGAGTCGTTGACGATTTGTAGCACCTCATTCAGCGAAGGCACTAGATAGTTGTCTTTCTCTGAGGCACAATTTAGATTGTAGAAATCCACACACAATCTAATCTCTCCATTATTTTTCCTGACTGGGACCAAGTTGGCCACCCATGTGGAGTGCCTGACAGGAAAGATGATTATAGCTGAGAGAAACTTTTGCACCTCCTTGTAAATGACAGGTTCTAGCAAGGCATTGACAGGGCGTTGTCGTTGGCAGAATGGCCTCACTTCTATCTTGAGAGGGATAGTGTGTGTGATGACATAAGTGTCGTAAGTTTTTAAATCTTCATAACTCCATGCCACCACGTCATGATATCTTCGCAATGCATCCGTGATTCCTCCTTTTTCCTCTGGCATGCACACTTTGCCGATAAAAACATTCTTGATCTCCTCGGCTGTCCCAAGGTTGTGTGCATTGCACTGGTTGTTTATAGCCTCTTTTTTGTCTACTGATTCTGATCCCTGATTTGATCCAAATCGAATACGTGCTCCAGCTAAAGCATACCTTTGGCGATTGTATTGGTCTTGAGGTTGATAACCCCCTCTATATCCAGTTCAGCCTCCTATGGATCAACTTCATCAATTATTTAGGCAGCGAAGATGTCAGAACTTGTGATGAACTGGAGGATATGCTTATTATCATTGAAGACCTGCAGGTGAGTAACGTTATCTGGGACCGTTGGCGTGGATGTTAGCTCAACAGTGAATTTCTTGAGCCCAAACAAAGAGAGGGGCTGTAGCATGCTAGCTGCTTGAGCCAAGGCATCAGCTGTACGATTCTGAGCACAAGGGATTAATTATATGTTGAATGCATCTAGGCCCTCTAAGAGATCCCAAACCCTGTGCCTATAATTTGTGAGTCTCCGATCATGACAGGAATACAACTTCTTAACCTGCTTAACTACAAGTGCAGAATCCCCGAAGACTTGTAGCGCTTTAACATTTTTCTTCAAGGCCATAAGAAGGCCAAGGACTAAAGCCTCATTTTTTGCTACGTTATTGGTGCAATAAAACTGTAATCGATGGGCAGCAAGAAAGGTCTTACCCATTGGACTGATGAGTTCGAATCCAGCTCTAGCTCCCTGCCTTGACTTCGATCCATCAAATCAGAGTGTCCAGCACGCGGAGGGTTCCTTGTCTCCAGGTCTGATTGAGATTCTATTCCCTTTCGGCTGGACAGCAGGCCTTGTGATCTTAGGGGAGTTTTCTGATTCAGGGCAAGGATCAACGAGCAGTTCTGCTGGAGTCTCCTTGCGTGTTTCCGTCTGAGGAGCTGTTGCTTTTCTAACATGCTCCACTACTGCTTGGCACAAGCAACAATCAAATTCGGAGTGAGCAGCATCATGAACCCTGCACCAGTTCAGTAACAAGAGATCCTAGAAATTCATTTGGGCTTCTAGGCTGAGCTGATCCTTTGCGGATTTTTCCATGAACTCCTGGAATCCATCGAGTAACCCCCAGTTGTCATCCTTATTCGGCTCCTCATCAACTTCTTCCAATACATCTATGTCTAGGGGCATTCGTGGGGAATCGGCCGAGGGACTACACAACACCAGCAATACTTCATCTGCCTGACCTCATTTTGAGAGGAAAAAGGGTGATAGTTCCCTAAATCAATTTCAGCAAACAACACCTCACTGAGATTATTATATTCCGTGATCATATACTTCATGCGGGGTTCACGATCAATACAGATCTAATTTGGCAGCCCTTTCCATGGCAGCCACATGTGAGAAAGGTCTGTGGCGGTGTACCCATTCAGTGCCTTGGTGAACTCCCTTCCCAAAATAATTCCATAAGCATCAGGAATGTCTGCCACTTAGATATCAATGACCTACTGTATCTGGGGGTCTATAGCAATTTGCATGGGGATGCAGTTTATTTCACTCATGATGTTGATCTATGTTTTATCCAGATGGGTCACCTTTCTCTTTGAAGGCGTAGGAGTGATGCCAAGAGCCTTGCATACTGCCAAGGGCATGACATTGGTAGACGCTCTTGAATCAAGCAAGCAGTTGTGCAAGTTCGTTCCAAAGATCCTAATGGTGGTTAGGAAAGGGGGAGTTTCCAGTCTCCCTTGGAGGATACCCACAGGTGTGTCCATTTGAGCTACCTGACCCTTGTTCCTGTCACTACCCATATCCTTGGCCTGCTTGAATAGCTGGTCCTTAGAAAACTACCTATTAGCCCTTTTTGGCTCCTTTTCAACCTGCTTACTTGTTGACTGATTCATAGGAACATCCCTCCTTTTCCAGGCATTATCCTATATTTTCGGTTCTTTTCTAGGTTCCTCAAAGGTTACCCTCTTGGTTGTGGTCTCTTGTGTCATATTAGAGGATGGAGTCCCATTCAGAACCCTAAAGAAAGCATGCCTCATGGTAGAAACTTTGATTAATTCGAAGGCTGACAAACTGATTTTGACCTTCTTAAACTCTTCTGCTATATATTCGCCCATCTGCTCGATTTCAGATCTAAAAGCTTGGCCTATGGGAGAACTAGGGGTTTGGACCTTTGTTTGATTAGATAGATTTTGAGGTTGGCCTTGAGGCTGATTTTGTGGCTAGTTTGGAGACTGGTTCTTGTTAAGGTATTGGGCAGGTATATGAGGAAGCCCAGGGTTATTGCTGGCATTTGGATCAGGCGGAGTGGCAAAATTATTTGGCGAGGTAGAGGTTATAAGGGGTACGCCTTCTTGTCTATTTCTAAGGAAGTAAGGACTCGACCATTGATGGAACATGTGGACCTCATCCACAAATGGTTCTTCTTCGTCTACCGAACCATTATCTACTAAATCAATGAGCTGAGCCAAGGTTTGTTCATTATTTACCTCCTGCGCTTCTTCATCCTCAATGGGAGTAGGCTCGACTTCGGGCTCGTTGCCGTCTCCCCATGGAAACAGCGCCTGATTGACCACGAGATATGAGGAGTCATATGGCTCAAACGGGACGATGTTCCTACAGTTGGCATTGTCGACAACATTTTGTACCTCCACCTGGAAGATTTCGGCAGCCGTCTAGAATTCGGGACAATCCAACTCAGAATGCCTGCTGGTTTTGTGAAGTCGACACCACCCGGACAAGGCCGCCTCAGCCAGATGCACACCGCTGGATATTTTATCGTTGCTTGCCAGTTGATCGAATGGCGTGGGGACACCACCATTATTGGGCCTAGTGTTCCATGTACAATTCTACCTATGAGAGGGTCTTCTTTTTGTGTTTTGATTGGCATTTTTCCCCCTTTCATAATTCTGCCTGGAGGAGGTGCCTACTTCACGATTATCCCTATTGTCTCTATTATCTTGACTGTCCCTGTTGAAGTTGGCCTGGAAATTGCATTGGGAGGCCTGCAACTAGTTATTCTAATTCTTTAAATGTGTCATCTCCGTAGACATCTTTTTGATCATCTCGGTTAGCTCCTTTAGCTTATCTTTCTCAGTTCCTCCCACAAGCGACGACGTTGGATTTTGGAGGAAAGCGGGTGAGGCTGTCGGTTGATTCTGATAAGCAGGAGGGAAATCAGGTCCCAACAGGTACAATGGGGCCTGGGGCTGTTGGGAATATGCCTGTTAATGTGGAGCAACCTGGGAGTATTGGTATTGCTACTGGGGCTGCAAATAGGAAGGCGTGGGAGGCACGTAGTTCAATGGCTGCCCCGGATGTGGCACCATAGGCAATTGGGGTACCTGGTTCATGAGAGGGGTTTGGTGAATGAACGCCTGATTGAACCCTTGAATCTACATTGGGTGGGCTACCGACCCCAAGGAGGGCAGCAGGCCTGAGATATTTTGTCCCAAGTCCGCACTAGTAATGATGACTTTCGCATAGGTAGCCACTAGTGTAGGGGGTGGCAGGCGTATCCTTTTAACCAAGGCCGCCGTGAGGTTGTCCAGGGCCGCGTAGTAGACTGGGAGAGCTGTCGCATCATTATGGAGGTACAGATCCTGAAGCCTCATGTGCGCCTGATGGAAGTGGTCATTGAAGGATCCAATAGGTTCATTGACCTCCCTTTTGACAGACATGAACTATTGGTAAAGCTCCGAGGGGTTAACGGGGATCTTGTACTTTTGCAGAATGGCATTCTTCATCAAGTTTCATGAGGTAATGGACCCCCTTGATAGGTTGATATACCAATAGAAGGCCTCTTCTCCCAATGAATGTGGAAAAAGGCAACATGCAATGTCCTCGTGGTCCACTTGCATTTTGGTGATCATCGTCTCGAATATTTTGATATGCTCCTCAGCGGTTCTTTGTGGATCGCGCAGATGGAACTTCAAACAAAAGCCCTCCGGATTCTTGGGCATATCATTGTAAACAACAAAATGTATCAGCGAAGGGTTATGTGCAAGCCAAGCCATGGAGGGAGGCAGAGGTGGCATTTGCTGCTGGAAAATGGGGGTTTGGGGCTGTATTGGTAATACAACCACAATATGGGAATGCCCTTGGGCTATGGCTGCCTTGATTGTGCCTTGGGCTAAAAGGGCCGGGAGAGGAGCAATCCCCTAGCTGCTGGAGATAGATGGTGTAAATGTTGTTTGAGATGGTTGGGTGGAAGATGAAGGTTAGTCAAATGAAGGTGAGGGTGCAATGGAGGCGAATGGAATGGAGGAAGAGAAAGAGGCGATGCTGCTTCCTTGTGCTCACTTTGCCCTCGTGGGAGGCTGCAACTCTTCAAATTCTCCCTTGTTTGGTGTTGACCGAAGAACTCTCTGAAACCTTTCTAGGGAGAATGATCCGATCCGATTCAGCTTCGCTTTATCCTTTAACTTAGTATCTTCAACTTTTCCCTCCTAGCGCCAGTTCTGTTGATGGTGTTTTTATGCACTTCTCAACACAGACAGTGCGTAGGTGCACTACCTCTTTTGAAAGACAATCTCCCACAATCGAATTGCAAAACATTATCCCAAGGTCTCTCGGGTGTCAGGTCATGACAGTGCTTAGATACCTTAGTAGTTTGATGTGATTTGCTGGAATCACAAGGCGGCCTTACAGAAAATACAAAGTGTGGACACAAATCATGAAGTTGATTTTTTTTGGAATAGAGTTCCTAGGATGGGAAGTTGATATGCATCGGCTGTAGGTTCAAACAACAGTCTTGAACTCCATCTAGTTGTTAGATTTGACTTTACAATGTGCAATGAACGTTGGTATTGTTCAGTTTCTAAAAAAAGGGAAAAAGAGTGAAGGGAAGAAAAAGTTCCTAAGTCTAAAGCGTGCTGTGAATAGTAACAATGGAGTTCCTACAATGGACAATTCCTCAAAACAATATCCCACTTAACCAGGGATTTCACAGTATCATAGAAATTGTGCTATCTTCTAAGGGCTGCAGATATTTCATCCTTCATCCACCATATACATGCATGAATTAAAGATATATGTTTGGGGCAGCTTCAAATCAAGTCTAGGCTAACTTTGCATAGCTATCTACCTTTAGCAAACAGCAAAAAGTATGGACTAAGGGATCATCAACAAAGAAGGAATTTTCATAATCAGCCAACATCATTTATAAGATTTATCTAAATAAAATAAACAGCTAACTAAACAGCCATGAGATCTAAGCTAAACATATGAAATTGGAGAATGAACCAAGTAGCACAAGAGAAATCAAGAAAATACACCAAGTCAATGATATTTCTTATAAATTTCTGCAGCATGCCTTTACGACAACTCAACTCTCACTTTTGCGAATGAGGGGAGTGCTCTATTTATAGTTTTCCAAAAGTTAAATGAATGACCAAGATTCATTACAATTGTGTGGCCAAGATTCATTACAAAATAGGGTTTCACCTACCCCAAATAGATTTGCAATAAAAAAACATTATTTGTCCCTTCCCTATTTCGTCATCTAGTGGAGGACACTATTGCTCTTTCGTCCTGTAGCTAATTGTTGTTTTCTTGGCTGTAGCTACTCTTCAGGGAGGTCTTCTACTTTGGCTGGGCTGTCCTCTTGCTCCTCGGAAGCCATGTGCTCTATATACTTGAGGATGACTGCTTGGAGCTTGTCTATCTCAAGGATCTCGCATCTTAATGCCTGGTAACTCCACTGTTTAGCATTGTCCTTTAGCCTTTTCTAGTCTTCATCATACTTCGAGCCTTGGTCCCTGAATAGCTCTGATCAGTTGAAGGTGCGGGCAACAAAACTCAGGAACTCCGTTGTGATTTCTCCGGCTGTCCCATCCTTCACCTTCTCCTAGAAGTATGGCTTGATCTTTTCTGCATCTATTTGTCCCGTAGGCATATCATAGCCCATCATTAGCTTAAGGTATTGGGTGCATTCCGCCTGGATTTCCTTAATCCACTCGATATCTGGATCCACCCTACCTAGGATTTGCTCCATCCTCTCCTTCTGGTTCTCGAGGTCTCTGCACCACATATCCACCAGCCAATGATCTTCTTTCTTCAACTCTAGCTTGTCTTATCACATGTCCTCGGGCATATGAAGGATGGCTTTAATTTTTTGGAAGGTGGAATCATAGATGGCAGAAAAATTAGTGCAGAGCCTATTCGTGCCTTTCAGGGATTGGATCAGGTCCAGGAACTTGTTGGCTGTCTGCACAACCATGCTGATTCCCATGTTTGCAATGCTCACGACCTGTTGGAACCAATCCTTAGTTGTTTTCTCTAAGTTCTTCCTCCTCTCCATCTTGTCAATCTGTTCCTTGGAGAGCAACTGCGGTGCCGCTGTGGAGGTGGTGGGCAGGTCGTTAATTGAGGACCATTATTGGATATAATCAGTTAGGGCAGCAACCTGCGGCTTGAGTTCGTCTTAGGTGACCTTGTCTTGCTTGATCAGGTGTACCACTGTGGCCATCGATTCCTCCAGGTGTTCAACTTTTCGCTCTCTAGTTGTTGTACCTAGGTCAATGGTGGAGATATTGTAGCTCACCCCATTCTGGCCAACTGTAGGTATGGCAACCTGCACTGCTCGGGAGCCGGTAGCATCCATCGTTATCTTGGAATGAACCTTAGGCTTCTTCTCCTTCTTTGTTGTGGGCAAGGATCGAGCCAAGATGGCCTCCAATCTCACCCTTGGGTCTTTCAGCACTGGGGTTGTCTTTTTAAGTTGTTTCTCCAACCAATCGGGCATAGCAGATTTTTCCTTGGGTGTATCATGGCTGCCCTCACTCTTTTCAGTTAGAGGCAAAACTTCTGCCTCCTTTTCTTTTTGGGGCTCTTCCTTCTCCTTGGTAGCTTCCTCCTCCTCATCGGAGTCTTGAACGAATACGAGGCGCTTGACGAGCATCTTGGTGGACAAATTCTGAGTGGGACTTCCTTTTTTTGCTGTCTCTTCTTCCTTCTCTTCAATGGCCTCGGCCTCGGGGCTCTTCACAACATGGGTCTCAGCCTTCGATAAATCCTTCTTCGGTTGCTCCTCTGACGGCTGCCCCTCTTCACCATGTGGTGACTTTCCTACCTCCTCCCCAACATCTTTTGGCTGTTGAGCCGACTCCTACTCAATGTCCTCATCAAAGGTCTAGATGATCTTCTTGGCACCCGAGCCATCCTCCTCATCCCTGCTCTCGGAAGAGCCTATCTCTTCTTCCTCATAGGCCATCTTGTCGATGGTTCGAAGCTCATACTCGGAGAGCTCATGATATTCATCGGCCTCCTCCTCAATGGGTCTCAAGGCCTCCTCCTCTTGTTCCTCCAACTCTTTCGAAATCTGCATTGTGGCCTCCATGGTTGGCGGCCCTGTTGGCGGTTGTAAAGGCTGAGCTGTTGCGAGGGCTTAGGCGAGGGCCACTTGGAGAGTGGGGTCCATTAAGATGTGTGAGAGCTCAGGGGGAAGACTCTGCATGGGCCTCACAAGAGCCTCGGGCATGGTAGAAAGGGGGACAGGCGATGCTATTATTGCCAACAGGAGGAATGTAATTGGAGACATGGTGGCAGAGGAGGGAGTGGTCATACCAGAAGAGGAAGCAATGACGACCACTGACCCGACCAGGGCCGAAGAGGCAAGATGGACAGAAATGTCCACCGCCTGTGGAGATGAGGCGACCAGAGTCTGGGAGGCGGGTAGTGCACCAGTTGGGGGAGGGAGAAGCAAGGGAGGTTGCGCCTCTGTCATAGCCACTGTCTATTTGAGCCTATTGGGAGATGAGCCTCCCGTCTCTTTATTTGCTTGCTCTTTGGGTTCCGCATACTGGGCAGTCTCTGTTCCTTTTCTCTTTTGAGATTTGGTGACGGGGGGAGACTTGGAAGTCTCACCAGCTGATGTAGTGGCGGAAATGTCCTCTGTGGCACCTAGCTCGCTCTTGAGCACCTCATATGTTAGGACCACTCTTTGTTGTTTCAGTTGCGCCACCTGCCCATCGACCCACTCCTTAGTGTGAGTTGTGATCAGCTGGGTGATGGTATCCAGGTCATCGACCTCTTGCTCATTCCAATCAATGGAGGGGATTGCCAGGTTGGAAACCACAGGGTACTTCGGGTGCACAAGGGTGGACTCATCCTCCTCGAGCTGGTCCGGTACCTAGAACAATTGCACTCTTCTTAGGAACTGTATGATCATACGCATGTAGTGCCTTGCACGGACCACCTTGTCATCCTGGCAGTCTGCCCAGA
Organism: Sequoia sempervirens; assembly: GCA_007258455.2. NCBI lineage: Eukaryota > Viridiplantae > Streptophyta > Pinopsida > Cupressales > Cupressaceae > Sequoia > Sequoia sempervirens. The sequence continues at coordinate 253,967,764 of VDFB02379711.1, read as the reverse complement.
AGTCCTCAATGTGGTATTGGTGGGCATAGGCCAGCCTTAGTGCCTTCCTGACATGGCTTTGTGGATCCATTCGTAGGCGGGGAGTGTACCATTCAAAATTATATTCCTTGAGCTCATTCTTAGAATTGCTGGCACATTGAGAAGTTTGTAATCGATACAGGCCCTGGTCAAGTTTCATAGGGTAGGGGATCCCTGCTACATGTTTATTGCTGAAGACAGCCTGGATGTCCTTGAGCTGTAGAGATAGCTCCAGGAGGATGATCCTGTCGTTTGGGTACCTCGGTAACTTGTTTGGCCATTTCGTGAATCCATGAGCTTAGATGTAGGTGAATTTGGGAAACTAGATATACAGGAAATCACATTCTTTCAAGAGTGCCCTGGCACTATGGGAGACCCTCCTCTCGAAGTCTCCAGTGATCAATCTGATGATGTGGCCAATGGAGGTGTCATTGACCCGACAGTACTCCTTCTTGAAGTGGCGGTATTGGAGCTAAGGGTACTTGTCAAATGGTTTGAGCCCTCGCTTATGTCCCTGATCAGGTGATACAAACAACCCGCTGTATTGTCTTTGACCTGCTAGGGAGTACACCAGGTAGGAGGTTATGTAAAACTTAGAGCTTTTCTTGACATTGACGAACTGCTCATAGAAGCAGTTGCTGATGATGCCTCCCCAATCGAATGAGGTTTTGGTGTTAACGTCCTCATTCCCCCGTAGGATCTGCTCAATGTAATATGCCATCCATTCTTGAAAGTAGGCGGCTGATGGGAGACCCATGACCCTACTCAGCATAGTTACCAGGTCGTGGTAGTCTTCGTGGAAGTCATTGCAGAACGGCTCTTGGGGAACCTTCGCAGCGCTGCCCTGTTTTTTCTTTTTGAGCCAGTAGAGGTTGATCGATTTCTTGCACCCTGTAGGATTAGCATCCCACGCCGCTTGGCATTGTTCCAATGAGGGGACCTCCATATTTGGGAATGTGGTAATGTGAAATGTTTTCATGATTCCCTCTGGTGACATGTCGGCGAGGATATTCCCCTCCTTGTCCATAATTGTTCTAGTGTCTGTTTGATAAGCTTCTCGGCAAGCCATCACTAGTTTGGGCACTATGAGAGAGGGAGGAAAACCGGCAGCCTTGGCTATTCCACTTTGCCTTATTAGTCTGACATTCTTAGTTGTAGGGTTGACCTTGACCCTCTGGGTGAACTCATCTATGTCCACCTAACCAATGTTTGTATCTGAGATCTCCTTCCAGTCCGTTGAGACCTTTGACTGAAGCAGCTCACCCTGGAACTGAAATTTCATCTGATCTTTATCTTCTTTTCCCCGAGGAGTTCTTCCTGACTTCTTGCCCTTATCTTTTTTGGCGGGGGCCCCTGAAGTTCTGTCAGCCAATTCCATATACTCTGCAAGCAGGGGCAAAGTCAGTGCAAAAAAACATTGAAAGCGTTCATGCTAGTCTATATTTCCAAGATAAATAATCAAGCAAGTATATCATAAATCTCATCTTTAGACGACATCAATCTTCGTTTCAGGGCATTTAGATAATCCAGGCCTGGAGGGCCGAACTTCCCTCGCAGGAATGCTGTCTGGAAAGTGAAATGAGGCTAAAAGCTCCTGGAAACCTTTCTTGGCGAAATTCCAATGTTTCGAGAGGCTCATGATGGAGAAGAGAAAATTTTAGGACATGGGTCGAAGTCAGATTCTGGATTTGAGCTTGTTTGAGCCGATCAAAGGGGGGCCGGAGATTTCAATCTAGGAAGCCGACAGGAAAAGGCATTCGGTGGAGGTGAATAGCGGACGGAAACCCGAAGGTGGAACCTTGGGGAACGGGGCCTGGGTGGCGAAAGGACGGCCATCATCGGGTTAATTTTCTACGAAGGCTCAGGCCAGTCAGGTTGGGCAGCTGCTAGGAGTTCACCGTTTCGGACGGCAAATGCCGGATGGAAGTCCGGGAGGATGAGTCTGGCAGGTGATTTTGAGTTACAGAACCTGATGGCACCCGGCATGCCGGAGCCCGGAGGGTGGAGTTCTGGGTGGGGTAATCCGCTAGTGGCAGACATCTAGCGGCGGACTTCCGACAGCGGAAGCCCTGGCACTGAGATCCAGAAGGCAGACGGCTAGAACGGATATGGCGATAGTCCATGGCAGACGGCCCTTCGGAGCCCAGAGAGCAAAAAGGTGGGCGATGTGCATTATTCGGTAAGAGAGCGCCAGACTTCCAAAGACGGAAGTCCAGGAGGCGGGGCCTGAAGGATGGGGCGCCGGGTCGCGCCGGCTGTTGCGTGATATTCAACAATTAAAACAGCGTCGGTGAGGACCGGCTCAGGGACCAGAGGGCGGGAAGCCGATAGGGTTCCACCGTGAAGGACGGTGGAACCGTCACGAAGTTCCAGGGATGGAACTCCGGATGGCCAGGCTTGAAAGGTCCCAAGGCAGGGCAGAGTTTGGCAATATTTAGACAGCCAAGGGAAGCTCGGGATTCGAGAACCGGGTGGACCGACGAAGATTTCTGTCGGTAGAAGGTCAGCAGAATTTCATGGACGGAAGTCTGGGAGTGGGACCCCGGGACACAAATACAGTAGCGGAGCGACCGTCGGGGCCCGGAGGGCCAGAAAGCATTAGAGAGCCCATCAAAAGAGTGTTCAGTGGGACGCACAGAAAACTTAACAGGAAAGCCCATCGGCTGGGACCCGAGGGTAACAAGGATATATGAAATCCACCAAGGGTTTCAAAGGGCCGAAGCATCGGTGGAGCCTAAAGGGTGGGACGCTGGGCGACGCACGCCGTTTGCAGAAGGCGAGCATCCGGCGGAACTTCGGGGAATGGGGCTTGGGATGGCCAAAGGGCACAGGTACAGTTTCAGTTTCTCACGGCAAAGCCAAAATCGGGACTCGGTAGTCGAGGAGGTGGGGTGGATTGGTAGTTCGAGCGCAGCGAGAGGCGCACAGAAACCCGAGGGAGGAAATCTGACGGATCGGGCCCGGGGATGAGGATTGTCGTCAGCGTAGGTTTGAAGTTTTTTGAGTTTGATGACAAAGACGGGGTTTGGACCTGGGGGGCATATTTCCCTGCGCAAAGAACAACCGCACGACCAAAAAGCTCCAAATCGGTGGCAAGGGCAACCCTGATAGGTTTGGCAAATTCCAAGACATGGGTTATGGGCACAATTTGACGTTCTTTAATTTTATGGCACTTTTAATTAATTGTTCAATTACTTAAATCCTCCAAAATGACGAAAAAGATGGTAGGGAAAACGGGGATGGCCTACCTCGGATACGCTAAGTGGGGGTCATGGGATTTGCCGGGAGTCGATAGAGTGATATTGATGTTGAGGATCGCGACACAAACTAAGGTGGTGGGCTCCAGATAATCACTGCTCCAACTCACTGTAATTTGGGTTCTAAAAATGACATTGGCGGACCGGGCATTATATACCCCAACTGCCATTAATACATGCATTAATTAATGGTACGACTGCACCAAAAGTTGGTGGGATTTCAAATTAGGTCAGCGGCGACGGCGGAGACTCCAGGGTCTGGCCACCGGGAGGAGGCGAGGCGATGGCCGCTGCGAGGTTTGGGAACGATCGGGCGGCGGCGGCGGCGAAGGGATCCATGGGGCCCGAAGGGTGGGAAACTAGAAGGGTTCCACCATGGAGGACGGCAGAACCATCACGGAGTTCCAGGAATGGAACTTCAGACAACTGAGCCCAGAAACGCCCGTGGCAGGAAGCGGACCCGAGACAGAAGTCCGCAAGCGGACTTCCGGGGCCCAAGGCCCAAAGGGGCAGGCGCCGCCCGACAAATCTTCAGGGAATTTCAAACAGAAGACGGCAGGGTGGGCCCCGTGGAGCGGAAAGGCACCCATAGAATGCCGTGCAGGACGACAATTGCGAAGGGGAATCCCGAAAGGGGGAACTCCAAAGGCCCAGGCCCGGGAGGGTTCGGAGCCGTTTAGGGCCAAAATGACAAAGGGAACCCGGAAGCCCTCGGAGGGTAGCAAAAACCAAAAGCGGAGGCATGGTCAATTTATGATGAAACCTTGGAGCAACATCGACCATGCAGAACATCAAAAAAAGAGGGGCACACAAAACGAGGCAGCCCCAAAAGACCTGACGAGGCGAAAGAAAAGAGGGACCCCATTCCGAATGGGGTGTGTGTGCTAAGGGCACAACACAATCCAAGATAATCCTCTGAGCCTTGGCCTCTTTGACTTCATGTGAATCTAAGGCAACAAAATCATTTGTTGGTGGTGTCACTTTTGTACTAGCATATATCCACAGCCTATTCTCCTTGAGAACGGATGTAATCCGAACCTTCCACTGCAAGAAGTTAGATGCACCCTCAAGCTTGTCCTTGTATCAAACACTAGTTTCCATAGCCACAAAATAACTGGAGATAATTTTTTTTTGAAATCTATGTCATAAATCTTGGCTTCGTATTCATATTTTAGAGTTTTGATACCATGTTAATTTCTATAACTCAACAAAAGATTAATTGCACAATAAATTCATAGAAAAAAATATGATTTATAACAATTAACACAACTAGTTTAATTAACAACTAATAATAGTGGAAGAAAAAATAACAAAAATCCAATCACAAATAGACAATAACACAGATATACTTAGGAAACCCCAATGGAGGGAAAAGCCTGCAAATGTTGGATCTTCTATTCAGCCTAAAAGTAAACTTTTCTTTCGAAAATACATATAAGTTTGCTACAAAAATCTTACATATATAGAGCCTAGTTGCTTTACTTAGCTTGCAAGAAAAGAATCTTTCCTTGCTTTCTTTGGCTTTAATTGCACATAAAATCACCCTTAGATTTATCTTATCCTCACAAACTTAGAAACATGCTTTTAAAGAATAAAAACTACTATTGCTGAAAATCCAACTCGAATTACTTTAAAGCATATCTAACTCGAGTTGCTTTAAAGTGATTTAAAGCATATCCAACTCGAGTTGCTTTAAAACAAATCCACATCCCACCCTTCGAGCTACAAAAATCAACATTTGGAAGAGGTGTGGAAGGTTAATTAGAACATTTTTTGGTCTATTTTTAGTAAATAGCATAATTTAAGAGGAAAATTCACTGCCAACAATTCACTGTCAGAAAATTCACCATCAACAATTCATCGTCATGACAAATTAATCTCATGGAAAATTCACCACCATCAATTCATTGTCATGCATAATTCAACACATATACAATTAGAAATTTTGATTTATGATAATTAAAATGAAAACATGTTTCAATATACTTTATCTTATTGTAGTAAACCAATTATACAACAATAGCAATCATCTCTATTATTAAAGTGGTGGAATTTTTTTTCCAAATAAATCTCAAGGTCTTGAAAATATAAATTAAAAAGTGTTAATGTGATGAATTATCCATGGCGATGAATTGTTGGTGGTGAATTTTCCATGAGATGAATTTGTCATGGCAATGAATTGTTGGGTGGTGAATTGTTGGCGATGAATTTTTTGATAGTGAATTGTTGGTAGTAAATTTTCTTGAAGCCAAATTACCAAAATTCACTTATTTTTTTTATATTTGCAAAGTCCTCACAAAAACTTCTATTGTGGAAATGTGTTGGGATTTGCAATATATCCTATTGGTTGCTGAACTCTTACAATTTCCTTGTACCTTTCATTTCCTTGTAATATCCCTTGCTTCCCTCACATTGCAAGAATTTGTTGCCCAATGAGATATATTCCTATTAATGCAAAACTTTCGTAGTATCCTTACATAGTAAATTTCGCTTAAAGCCTTCTCTTTCTTTGCAAAATCTTAAAAAAATGTGAATATCATAGGGATTAAATATGATCATGGACACATCATAAATCCAAAGAAACATCTCTTAGTTGAATATCATAGATGACAAAACATTTAGAGGTTTTCAAGTCACATTAAGCCATTGTAGAGTTGAGATAAGTATTAGTATTTCACTACAATGGTGGATATAAGAAAATTTAAAATCATGTCCCTTTCCTTTTAAGACTCACTTATTCATCCCTTTGGTCATTATGGAAATCCAAGCAAAGAATTCTTGCAAACTCTATGAGGTGAGTGGAGAATGTATGCGATAGACATGGTACAGTAAGGGTTTAAGTTATGAATTTTTTTTGGAGAATTTATATTGCAACTGGAGACAACTATTGAAAGATTTATTATATAATACATAATATATTATTTAAACTATATTTACTATTATATATTAATTATTATTTTATAATATAATTAATAACTATTTAATATTATTTGAATACTAATATATTATCATTAATATTAATTATAATAAATAATAAATTAATATTAATAATATAGAATTTAAATATATAGTTGTTAGAGTCTTGGTATGCTTAGTAAGTGAAAAGATTTAGGAAATATTCACATAGTAAAATTTCCCACAAAATTTGAGTGTAATGATATATAATATATTTAATATTATATTTCAATAATGATTAAATATATAATATTTGCCCCCTAAGCTGGTTAACCCCTTCGTCTTTCATGGCTATTTGCAATAAAATTTCATTTATATCCTTCCTTATGTCCATTCTCCTAGTTCCCAGCCTTTTCCATGTCCTTTTTTCCTCCGTCATATTTGGAGCCACCAAAATACCGTCTTGGTCTTGACCTTCAACCTCCTCATTTTCCTCCTCATTTCCTCCTTGGCCCGAGATAGCCCTAATATTTTCACTAATATCTATCTCTAGTGATTTTGTGTCCTTCATTAAGTTTATCAATTCATCAAGGAATTTCATTTCTCCCTTCGGGTTCTTCTCCCTACCTTCTTTCATTTTGTTAAACTCTATGGAGATCGACTGGATCAAATACAATGTCTCTATCTATTCCTTTGTCACATTAGCATCCATTGGTCTTAAGGGGTTTGGGTGTCGAGGAAGGCTTCTTCCAAACCAACCTTCATCCAGAGTCAATTCAAATGCCTTCCCTATTCCTTTCAAGTAGCTTGCAATGTATCCTTTACTCAAGATGCAACTTCCCCCTTTTGAGTCCACCATTATCTTTTCAAACCAATCTCCCTTCCTAGTAAGAATCTCCAAATTGTCAAGAATCTAAATTTGGTGTTTATCTCCACCAAGATTTTGGTTGAACCCAATTTTCCTTTCATGAATTCTTCTTCAATGCTTATGAAGGTTCACAGGGTACCTTCGATATTCTCTAGAGTTTCTTTAATCCAATACTTGAGAGGGATATTTTTGAAAGTTATCCAATACAGACAATATTTTCATTTATGCAACCCTGGGTTAAAATTTGATCTATCTTGTAAAAAAAAACCCTTAAAAACCATGGGCTCCCTGTGTCATACTTTTTCTTTAGTCCCCTAATCTTCACATTCTGACAAAATAAAATTCTCAGCTAGGGATTTAGCTCTTACCCATCCTTCATATCGGTCGACTAGCTAGTCGGTGATTTCCTTGCCTAATGCCTTCTTGCCAGTCCATTTGAAAAACATGTTATAGTTCTTCAAGTAATCCCACCATGGTTGAAGATAGTTGTTTGAAATTGATAATATCTTACTTCTTCGATTTGATAGGGTGAAAGGTTTCTCAGTTTGGGTGGTTGACTTCAGAAACCATACTTTGGAAACCTAGTTTGGGCCTCCCCTTCCATAATTCCTCCTAGGAATGGAGTTATTCTAGTTTCTCTGGGTTCTCTAAGGATTCCATTTTCTTTCATCGCCTTCTTTTGTCCAGAATGAGGGTTTTTGAGTTTGATAGATTCTGACTTGGCCTCCATGCTTGGTTTTGATTCCCTTGGATTTGAACACCTACCTGCAAATCTCTTCCACTCACTTGAGTGCCACCTGTCTATCAATTTTCCTGATTCCTCCTCCATCCATCAGGGTTTTGTTGACTTCACACATTATTTTGCACCTAATTTCACTCCTACTATCACTCCATCCAACAACTTAATTGTGATATAGTTTTATCAGCAAAAAAAATTAGGTTAATTACCATGTCAAGAAAAATACTTAAATATATAATATTTTTAATAATTATAATATATTATATTATATAATTATTAAAATATATTAATTAATAATCAATATATTCAAATTATAGTTAATCTTATATAATATATTTAGTAATTAAATTTAATATTATTTAACTAATAATATGTTATCATTAATGTAAAAAATATAATTTAAATAATATTAATGACTAATATAAGTCTCACTATATTCATAAAATGATATATACTATATTTACTAATAATAAATAATAAATAATCATTATTATTATTTTATATTTATATAATGTATTTAAATTATTATGTAATAATTATTAAAGAATATTAATTAATAATTAATAATTTAAAACTACATTTAATTAGTGGATAGACTACATATAGTGTGAGATTTGAGCCTAAAATAAGTCTCATACCTACAAACCACTATTGAGTCATCTAATGGTAAAAGCCTCCAAAATATCAGGTAAGAGCCTCCAAAATCTTGCTTATCACATAAAATCAAGATAAATATTGATTTGACATCTGGATGGGAACATTCTATTTTCATTTGTAGCTTTTTTTATCAATTTGATGACAACTTTCTTTTTTTCATTTGCATTGCTTTATGTTTTAAATTTGTATGCAAATATTTCATAATTAGATAATACTTAATTTTTTAAGGAAAAAATATAGGTTTGTCTATGTTTATTTCATTCCATTATTTAACATTTGTTATTAATTGTTTAATCCAACCACATGTAAATAGAATTTATATGCACAAACATGTACTCTCTTTAACATATTAATATACAGATAGTTTTGCATCTGTGTAATCCTTGAACCTCATTTAGGTGCAAGTACTAGAGTATTATATAATTAGTTGATAGGGTACATATAGTGTGAGATTTTAACCTAAAAAAAAGTTTCACACCTACAAACCATTGTTAAATCATCATTAAAAAGTTTTATTTTTCATTTAATGGTAAACTAGTTGGGTATGTGCATGGATCATGATGGGCCAAAAAGTGGCAATATGATGGGTATGTGGCTTACGAATTTTTTTTACCCAAAATTGATGAAACGAAAAGGATTTTTAAAGGAGATTCACAACTTTCCAACAATAAAGAATATGATTTAGTTTGAATTTAATAAAAATTTATTATTCATTTTCTATTCAAATTACGACTAAATTTCTAATTGATAGGGTGATTGAAAAACATCTATAGCTTTCATACGATATCATATTTTTTGAATCCAAAACATGCGTCACATTTTATGCTTCACATACTATAGGACTAGAAAAAGAGAAATTGAATTTCATGAATTTTTGACCAAGTTAAGGTGGTCAGACATATGAGTTTTTATATTTTTTAAAAGTTGTAATAAAAAAATCATAATTAATTATTTACTTGGTTAAAAATTACAAAAAATTATGCATCAAATCGAGACATGAGTCCTCTACTCATATCTAAAATCTTATAAAAAAATATTATCATTTTATTGTGGTTAGGGTGGTCAGACATACACCTACTTCTTATTTTTTCCCTGAAATTTAAGTACTACTACATTGAAATTTCAAATTTTCACCAAATAGATTTTTTTTTAAACAAACCTAGTAGTTTTGAAACTAAATTCAATTTTCTACATATTCTATTCTTACATATTTTTGAAATAATATAGATAACTTATTCAAATTTTTACGTCAAGTTGCCTAACTCTAATTTTTTTGAATTTTTTGCCACTTAAGGGCCTGTTTTTTCCATGATGATCTTGCACATACCCAACTTTCATTTAATTGTAAAAGCCTTTGAAATATTAGGTAAAAGCCTCCAAAATCTCACTTATTGCATAAAAGCTAGAAAAATATTGATTTGACATTTAGATGAGAGCATTCTATTTCCATTTACATAATTTTTTAACAATTTGATGGCAACTTTCTTTTTTCATTTGCATTTTTTATGTTTCAAATCTATATGCAAATATTTCATAATTAGATAATACTTTAATTTATTTAAGGAAAAAGTCTAGATTTTTCTAAGTTTATTTCATTTCGTTATTTAGCACTTATTATTTATTGTTTAATCTAGCTTAAGTGAATCCATGCACAAACACATACACTCTAACATATTAATATACATGTAGTTTTCTTTTAGCATAATCTGTGAACCTCCTTTAGTTACAAGTGCTAATATATATATTTAAGATTTACGTCATATTATTTAAATAACAATATCCCACACATATTACTATTTAATAATTATTTAATTATGAATGTTTGGAAGGATTTGGACGTGTAGATTTGAGATATATCCCCACATAATGGGGTTTCTACAAGACCCAACACAATAATATATAATATTATGATTATCCATTTTATATTTTAATAATTACTAAATAATATTAATTAATAATTAATATTATTTAATAACTATTAACTATAAAATATATTCAATAATTCTAATATATTATATTATATAATTAGTAAATGATGTTAATTAGCAATAAATATTATTCAAATTATATTTAGTACTATATAATATATTTTATAATTATTTAATATTATTTAACGAATAAAATATTATCATTACTATTTAATATAATTTAAATAATATTAATGATTATTACAAATATTAATATATTTATATAATAATATATACTATATTTACTATTTTGTTTCAATATTCATCTTGAATATTTTTTTAACATCTTATTTCAAACAAAATCATTATTAAATCTTTGTTTTCCTTAATAACTTTTAGATAAAATGGACTCTTAGATGTAACTAGTGCACAATAATATATAATGTATAAATTTAAATCCTTTGTTAATTGATATGACTCCCTTTTACATGCTTTTGAAATAAAAAGCAACAAAACAAGGGTGCTGACCCATAAGTACAAGGTAACAAAGGCCATCCAATGAAAGCACACTAACAATACAGTGACAACAGAGAGAAAGCCATCACCCACAACACATCATCAAAAAAAAAAAAGTAACAGTAAATTTAGGATAATAAATTTCTTCATGCAAGCATGAAACTAGCCAAATAAGTCCAAAGACCACCAGGGGTCCAACAAGTTCAACAAAAAAAACAAACAACTAGACATAGAAATAAACAAGAACAAATAGGCCTAGTGGCCTAATTATTTTCCTTCCTTCCAAGCATATCTTGAATAATAGTTGCCCAATCCATCGTGAGGAACTCAAGCAGCTCCTTGAAACCATCATCATCTTCAGCACCATCCATGAACTTGTCCTTCTACAACAAGCAAAGACTGGTTTTCAACCTGTGCATGACCCTCAAGGCAAATTGAGACACATCCTGGACCTTCTTTCCAACCTCTCCAATCTCCCCTTCAGCTTGCCAACTTCTTCCAAAGCCTAATCTTTTTCCTTGTGATCTTCCTGCAATTAGTCCCTTTTACATGTTGAAGATGTAATTAGTACAATATTTTTCAATATTAAATAATAATTAATATCAAATTGGTAAGAAAATGTAGGGATCTATAGAATAGAGAAAAAAGAGAGATTAGCTTTTGTAGAATGCGTAAAAAAATTCACATATAAAATACAATTAAGAATAATTTAATGGATGATTCGATAGACTAAATTAAGAAAGCAATTTTTATATAACAAAAGATGAAGTGATTTGCAAGAATTTTTATGAAAAATTTATTATTTAAATAAAACCTAGAAAAATAGGCAGGGGTTCCAATCTTTTGGGAGATGGAACTTGGGTTTAGGACCTTTCCACATATTTTTCATATGTTTCACTTAAGGAAACCCTAGAGATCTTCATCCAAGGATGGAATAATGGAACAAGATTTGCAATGAGGTGTCCTAGGATATGATTAATACTAAAAAGGGGGTTCACCACCAAGTAAGGGCTTCGAAACATAACAAAATGTAAATGATATGCAAACTTAAGTAAATGACCTAGAAATGAGCTCAAATCAAAATAGTAAACTAGAGATGAAATAGAGATGCACCTAGAAATTGAAGAAGCTTGAGTTGAGGCCTGAAATGCTAGAAATATTGATTTGTGAAGAATGGTGGGATTCATACACTAGTAGTGGTGATTTATTCTCGATTTAGGGTTTTGGGCCAAAAGTGGAATTTGAAACTTCTAAACTAGGATATACAAAAAATGCTTGAAAATAAGTATATTGGGACTCATATGCCACAAGTGTCGATTTAGTCCCAGTATTAGGGTTAATCTAAAACTCTTTTATCATTTGATGTTCTCATGTAGCATCTCTCCTATCAAATATCTAATTTTGAAGCATTGAATTGCAACCTATAGATGACTTTTCATGATTTTGCAATGTATATGACAACTTTGACAACTTGAAACTTGACAACTTTTCTCCAATCTTTCTCTTCAATGAATCTCCAACATAGATTTGTAAATAACACATCAAATAGAGGAAAAAAAGTTGTTTTGTTAGTGGATAGGGATTTTACTTAGTCAAACCTCATTTTGGTAATCAAACCTTGAAATTAAATCAAATAGAAAGAAGGAATTATGAATGAAAAATAAGCTATTTTGCAAATATGGACACTAGAAATGGATGCTTCACTTCCTTGTCCACAAAATGGGTACAAGGAGAGGGATCCAATTTCACGATATTCACATTCAAGGAAACCTTTGAGATCTCAACCCAATGAAGGAAATGAGAGATCTGACTATAAGGAATCCTTGGAGATGATTGAGACAAGAAAGGGGTTCACCACCAAGTGTAAAGTTGGGAAATACAAAATGTTTGAAAACATAGTGTGATAAGCAAAAATACCTAAAAATGCAAGTTGAATGTAACAGAAAATTATGAAACTAGAAATGTGCACTTGGAAACTTGTTGGAGATGGAACAAAGCTTTTGAATCCTAAAAAAATCTTCTATTAATAATATATGTGACACATATGCCAAGTTGGGTGAATGAATCCAGTTTCAGAAAAGCTATGTTGAAACAAGTTTTAGCCAAAAGTGTACTTAGGTCTAGAAAATTCTTGTTTAGGCCAGGGCAGTGGGACTCATTCACCAATAGTGGCAAATCAGTCCACTTCTACTTTTTTATAAATTTTGAAAAAGGAATTTGTAGCTGTCAGTTCTGCATTGTTCCTAATATAGATTTGGGTCCAAAATTACATAATTTAGCTTGTACTCCTCCAAGGCTTGTTTGCAACTTTGATAACTTTGAATTGATTTGACAACTTGATGACAACTTTTCCAATATTTCTCTTTGACAAATATGCAGCCTAGACCTACAAATCACATGCAAAGAGAGGGAAAAATGTTGTGGGGTTAGTGAATAGGGGTTTTCCTTAATCAAACCCTTGAAATGAAATGAAATAGGATAGAGAATGATGAATGAACAAGTAATGATGTTGCAACTCACCAAACCCTTGTGATAGAATGCTTCAAATATGTAAGTGATGCTTCAATGGATGATGACTTAAAATATTACTTGATAGTGATGTATCTTTAATGAAATGCTTACTTGAATCACACAATCCTACATTACAAATGTTAGCTCTAAAACAACATGATGCAAAAAATCTTTGACATGATGAATGAGACATGAAGAAGCTCTTTAATACTTCATAATCTACCCTTGAAATGACTTGAATTCTCTTATGAATGCTAAAATGCTCTTGTGAACTATATGAATGAATGCTTGAATGCTTGATTAGGTAGGATGAAATGAGAGAAATAACCTTGTATTTACACTCAATTATGCAATAATTTCTAAAATTGCAACACTACAAGCTGACCTTAGATCTTGGAGAGTAAAAACCCGCTAGAATTTTAAATTAAATTTAAATTTTGAGTTAAAGGGGACTCATTCGTCACCCTGGGTGAATGGGTCCCACCTAAGGGGACTCATTTTCCCATTCGCCACCCTAGGTGAATGAGTCCCACCTTAGGAATTTAAGGTGGGTTTTAGGATTTTGATGCTTTAAATGTTATTATTCAAGATTATTCTAAAAAATACACATAAATAAGGCCTATGGAAGTAAAATGGGGCCAATTAAAGCATAAAAAATCCTGATTATTAATGAAAACCTAGGAAAGTGTGAAAGTGTGTTACAACACTTTACAACACTCTGAAATAAGGCTTGGTAAATGATGAAAAGAGGTCATTTTATTAACAAGATGCTAGAAAAGTGTGAAAGTGTGTTACAACACTTTACAATAGTTAAGTAAGGTACAATTTGATTATTTTAGTTCACAAGGGCACAAGACCTAATTTGAATGTGTTATCCACATTACAAAATTAAGTCAAGGAAATATTAAGCCAAAAATCACAAGGAGGGCCCAAACGAGTCACAAAATGTAGAAGGGTTACTTTTTCAGTGACCACATTTACCCTTAGCGATAGGATGAACCTTCTTCAAACTCACACTAGAGTAGATCAACACACATCAAGAGGGGTTCAAATCTACAAATGCTAGAAATATGGGATGACAACAATCAAGAGGGTGATCAAGCCCATAGGATCAAGATCCCATGGAAAACCAAACATAAGCACAAAGGAATGCACATGAAAATGATATAAAGAACAACAACAAGGTCAATCATACAATGCCAAAGATGAAAAAGAGGAAAAAAAGGAAATAAAAAATTTGATAAAGGTTCGATCATTTGTCCAACCCGATTTGGATTAGATCTAGGCTATTTGTCCAAAAAATGCATACTCACTATGAGGCAATGAAACTCCTAACTGTTCGCTATGTGAGAAGCCCTAAAAGGAGAGAAATATACACTAATGGATGGTATGCACTCAAACAAATGCAAGTGGCTATGGGTAAAGTCATGCCTCTGGTTGGGCTTCCCTTTCAACCATACCAAAGTTATAATTCTTGATAACTTTAATAAGGTTCCACAAAAAAATTATTTTTTGAGCTTCATGAGATAAGAAAAACTTTGTATGCTTGGAGCTCATGAACAAATGTGATGGCTTCATAAGCATGCAAGTTGTATTATACAAGGTGGCCATTTAACAACAAATGCAAAATGCAACATGCAAAGAATAGTCAAAGGAGCCTTTCTTAGTTCATGTGTGGTCTTTAACTTAGGGAACATTGTGCCTAATGTCTCCAAGAGAGGACCAATCAAAGAATAGAAAATTTGCAACTTAGGGGATGCAGTGTGTCACATCAAGCCACTAAGAGGAATGTAATATTCTGATAGAGATCATGCTCATGAAGGAAATTACACCCAATGTCATCCACAAAGCAAAAAATGTATCATATGAAGTAAGAAGGCTACCCTAAGAACTGAAAAAAGGAAAATGAAAAAGAATGATGCCAATGTATTCCACCACTTTAAAGGAATTGTTAAACATTGTACTATGAGCAATTACTTTAAAGTATAAAATGAAAATGCAAACAAGAAAGAAGATATGAGAGCCAACTTGGAAACCCTTATGCCAAGTCATATGTTTTTTAGTAAAGCTACGTCATACGAGAGAAAAAGGAAAGGAAGAGGTTGTCCCTAAAATGAAAAAACTTAGCACATAAAGGATCTATGGATTTAGGGTCAGTATGTTCTTTGCTGCAATGAATTTTTTAGAGAGTTTGGAACTATCATCATCCCCCAAATACACATGGAACTGGAAGATTAACACAAAGAGAGTGAAAACAAAGAATTTTTTTTTTGGTTAACACAAAAGAGACATAGGGTGTCTCAACACCTTACGTCATCCACAAAACGAAAGCACAAGAAAAATGAAAAAGGAAAAGGTGAAAGAAAAAGGAAAAGCTTTTGGGTCAACATGAAAGAGACATGAATGTCTTGATTCCTTGCATCATCCCCAAAAGGAAAACACAAGAAAAAGATAAAGATCAAAAGGAAAAGGAAAATAAATCCTTTTGGGTCAACATGAAGGAGACATGAATGTCTTGATGCCTTACGTCATCCCCAAAAGGAAAAAACAAGAAAGAGAAAGATAAAATGTAAAGGAAATAAAATGAAAGCCTTTTGGTTCAACATGAAGGAGACATGAATATATCAATGCCTTGCATCATCCCCAAAAGGAAAACACAATAAAAAGACAAAGATTAAAAGGAAAAAGTGATGCACGACATAGAGAAGAATGAAGGTACAAATAAAGGAATGACACAAAGAGAAAGAACATCAAATAGAACATCATAGGGAATCACATTATGCACATACAATCACACAAAATAAAAATGAAAAAGGAAAAGAAAATGAAAAATACTAGTAAGGAAAATGTGAGTCAACCTAGTGCAGGTGCACCCTAGCATAAACATGCCTCAATGAGGAAATCCTTTGTTTTGATTTAGCATAGAAGGTTTCATGTTGTAATAAGGTATAAATTGCCACTTTGAGCATGTAATAGATCTTAGTTAGTAATTTTAAGCTTATTGGGAATAAATTTTAAGAGTTGCACAATTTGATAAAATGTTGTCAATGAAAATTTGTAAAATGCAACAAATTGTAAGAAGTTAGAAGGTGAAAGGTTAGGTAGTTGAAGAATTAGTTTTAGGAAGTGGTTGTGGTTATTTAAATCATTTTACAGCCTCACAAACTTTGAGGCAGGCTGGAGGATGATGTATGATTGAAAAATTCAATGAAGAACACTATTATATGTTACTTTTTCTGCATTTTCTGTGTTTTGGGCCATTGTATGACCACATTTTGTTCATATAACCTCAAATCCTCAATTTTATATTGAATCCATATGAATATAGTTTATTTTTCATTTGATTTGATTTAAATCCATTTAGTATAGTGAAAGTTATGAGCAAAAAACTTTAGGTGACTAAAACCTTGATTTAGGGTATGCAATGTGTTTAAAATATTGTGTTTCTCAATATATAACCATGAAAATATCCTAATAATTGGTGAGTAGCATGTTTTATGAGTATTCTAAAGGATTTAGAAGTTGCATGGGTTGATGAGAAGGTTTTGGGTAGTTTCTACTAAGCCCCAGGAATGTTTTTGCATAAAAATCTGGTAATTGACTATGTACAGTGAGGTTTGCAAGAGTTTGTTGGTGGTGTGTGAGTCCTCATTGAGTATTATTGATATGAAAAGCTGTTTGGATGTATTTGAGCCTATTTCTTGATAGGGTTTGATGAATTTATAAGTTGAAGTCATTGTTTATTGACTACCCTGTTATGGTAGAATATTAGGAACAGTCAAGATTCTGAGTTTAGATGATGAAAAAAGTATTCTCCTTTGGTGAAAGGGATTTAAAAGGTTGTACTGTGTATTTTGAGCCCTTTCTAAATAGGTTTTGGTAGATTAAAATATTCTTGTGTTTATTCATATATTGATCTTTAGTTTGGTAACAATCCTATTTTGGAATAAAGATGAGGGTTTTAGGAGTGGTGTTGATGAAGTATCATGTATAAAAAGTGGGAATGGATGGGTGTGTGGAAGAAGTTGAGTCCACTTTTTGGCCAAAAAGTGGAAGTGTTTTCCCTAATTTTCAGAATTTGACACATTTGACCTTAAAATTTGAAGCACTTAGAAATGGAATCTTCAAAAAAATTACTGATCATAAAATGTAGTACTCGGAGTCTAGTTTCCAAATATGTAATTTATTTCAATACCCAGATTGTAAAAATTGATTTTCAATAGGCATTTCTAAAAACCACTATTTAAAAGTCACTTTTTTATACCATACCATCCACGTGTACAACATCCATATTTTGACCTAAATTATCATATTTTTCTAAATCCTTTTGGGAAAAGATTTGTGACTCACTAAACCTTGCTTTTAATATTTTTTTATAATTTTTTATTGAATTTTTTTTTATTAAATATTTATTAGGCATATTTGTCATTTTGAAAAATCGTCGAGTACGACACGCATAAGATGACCTAAACTTATCATTTTTTGATTTTTTTTTTTAAAACTAAAAAGAATTGTCTGAAGTTTTCTCTTATGCAATCCGTTCAACAAAATGTTATGTTGATCAAAAGTTATTAAAATACTAAAAAAAACTTGATAATTCAAGTTTATGGACTAGTTTCATTAGAAATTAATTAAAAAATAGAAAAAATAATCAAATTATTAAAAAAGTTACATATTTGGAATTTGCATTGTCTCATCTATAATGGGTTTTAATTTCGTAAAAAAATTCTATAAAATAGGTCTTCAAACATATGTCCAAAGTCATTATTTTCCTATGACATTAACAAGACCTTCAAGTTGTAGGTCAAACTAGGTCCAGAGCTTAGGTTTGGGTCCCCAAGCCATTTCCCGAACCAAAAAACAAGCCAAAAAACCTGCTCAAAAATTCATATTTTAAAAAAGGGATCCTCTTTCATAAAAAAGTCATTTTTTATGGTTCTATGAAACAGGATCCCGTTTTGTAAAATGGGATCCCATTTTGAAATTCTTCCAAAAATGAAAATTTCCAAAAATGGAAAGTTTTCAAAATAGGATTCCATTTTGAAAATTTTCCGAAAATGGAAATTTTCAAAAATTGGAAGTTTCTATTTTCAAAAAATTTTCAAAACGGGATCCCATTTTAAAAGCTTTCCATTTTTGGAAATTTTCGTTTTGGAAAATTTTCAAAATGGGATCCCGTTTTGAAAATTTTTTGAAAATGGAAATTTCCGAAAACGGGATCCCGTTTCCAAAAACGGGATCCTGTTTTTTAAACTTAGGCTCGAGATCCCATTTTCTAAAAATAGGATCCTGTTTATTAAAAAGCAGGATCTCATTTTTTGCAAGCTGAATTCATTTTTTTGCCTAAGGTAAAAACTTCCACGTTTCATGGACTCAACTTTGTGCACTTACCCGAATCTAATATGATTGTGAAAGTTTATTTACACATGTTTGTGGCTTTAAGAAGGAAGAATGGGCTTGAAAATGTAAATATGTTTGTTGATGGGCTCTAAATAGGCCTAATTGTTGCTATTGGACAGTCCATTTTGAGAGTTCTTATGTTTGAGGTATTTCTATTGGAGAAAGTGTTTGAGCTAGTCGTTTTAGTGTTGCTTAAGATTTTTTGGAGAATTAATAAATGGTTTATTTCCTTAATATCATTTTTTATGTTATGAAACATGAGTTTTGTGAAGAAGAGTCCTAATTGAAAGGACAAGTAAGATTTGGTTTAGTTTTTGATAAGCTGAGTTTGTTTGATTGAGTTGTGCTCATGCTTTGTTATTAGTATGGTATCATAGCTTAGAAAGGTCTGGGCAGAGAAAGAGTTTGTGTGTTGTGTTGTGTAGGTTTAGAAGAGAACTTGATTTCCTAGGTGAGGCAATGTGGAGTGGAAGCAAGGAGAGACTTGCTTGTGAAAATGGATATTTTGAGAAGGAATTTGTAGGTAGAAGAGTTACAGAAGAAAGAAGCAAAAGAGAGGAAGAGAAAAGAGATGAGGAAAATAGAGAAAGAGGTTGCAGAATTGAAGCAAGCCATTGAAAGAATAGAGTTTGAATTCCAAAGGGAGATAGAAAAGTTGCATAGGAAAGCATTCAGTTGAAATTTGACAGTAAAAAGGAAAATGGTATGGCCCATCAAAAAGATAGCGAAAAGAAGAAGAAAAATGAAGATAAACGAGGAATTTGAGGATGTTGAAGAAGAATTCAAGGATGAAGACAAATGTATTGTGGCCATTCCCAAGCATGAAGGTAAAGATGTAGAAAAGATAAAGGACCTGATCTCAGAAGGAGAAGATATTGAGTTTGTGTCAAGATTGGATGATGAAATGATCAAGGATGAATTACTTTTGGAAAGTTGCAAAGAGTTGAAGGAATATGGAGGTATTGTGGTAGGAATAATGTATCATTTATTCACTATGCTAATATTTTGGACAGAGAACAAATTGCAGATTAAGATGCAGCAGTTTGAAGAGGGACAAAAGGAGATTGGAACATTTCAGGGAATGACCGAGTAGATTCACAAGGACAAGATGAAGTGGAAGCATGTTGGAATTGACCACGTCAAACCAAAGGTAAAGATGAAGGTTGAAAGGCATAAGAGACTATAAGGAGGAGAATATAATCCAAGAGGACTTGTCATTTTTATTTGGCTAGGAGAATGGTGCAGGTGCACCCTAGTATAAACATGCCTCAATGAGGAAATCCTTGGTTTTGATTTATCATAGAAGGTTTCATGTTGTAATAAGTTCTAAATGGCTACTTTGAGCATGTAATAGGCATTATTTAGTAATTTTAAGTTCATTGGGTATAAAGTGTAAAAGTTGCACAAATTGACAAAATGTTGTCAATGCAAATTTGTAAAGTGCAACAAATTGTAAGAAGTTGGAAGGTTTGGGGTTAGGTAGTTGAAGAATTAGTTTTATGCAATAGTTGTAGTTATTTAAAGCATTTTTTATCCTCACAAACTTTGAGTCAGGTTGGAGGATCTTGTATGATTGAAGAATTCAATGAAGAACACTGATATATATTAGTTTTTCTGCATTTTTTGTGTTTCAGGCCATTATACAACCACGTTCTATGCATATAACCTTCACTCCTCCATTTTATATTGAATCCCTCCGAATCTATTTTATTTTACATTTAATTTCATTTAAATCCATTTAGTATAGTGAAAGTTATGAGCAAATTTTTTTAGGTGACTAAAACCCTGATTTAGGGTATCCAGTGTGTTTAAAATATTGTGTTTCTTAGCATCTAACTATGGAAATCTCCTGAGAATTTGTGAGTAGCATGTTTTATGAGTATTCTAAATTAATTCAAAGTTTTAGGGATTGATGAGAAGGTTTTGGGTAGTTTCTACTAAGTCCTAGGAATGTTTTTGCATAAAAATCTAGTAATTGACTATGTACAGTGAGGTTTGCAAGAGTTTTTTGGTAGTGTGTTAGTCGTCATTGAGTATTATTGATTTTAAAAGTTGTTTGGATGTATTTGAGTCTATTTCCTAATAGTATGTTATGAATTGATAAGTTCAAGGCATTGTTTATTGATTGCCCTGTTATGGTAGAGTATTAGGAACAGTTAAGATTTTGAGTTTAGATGATGAAAAATGTATTCTCTTTTGGTGAAAGGGATTTAAAAGGTTGTATTATGTATTTTGAGCCCTCTCTAAATAGGTTTTGGTATATTAAAAGATTTTTTTTTTCATTCATATACTGATCTTTAGTCTACGTAACAATCCTATTTTGGAATAAAGATGAGGGTTTTAAGAGTGGTGTTGATGAAATATCATGTCTAAAAAGTGGGAATGGATCTAATGTGATTGTGTAGGTTTATTTTACACATGTTTGTGGCTTTAAGAAGGAGAAATGGGATTGTAAATGTGAAGATGTTTGTTGATGGGCTCTAAATAGGCCTAATTGTTGCTTTTGGATAGTCCATTTTGAGAGTTTTTATGTTTGAGGTATTTCTATTGGAGAAAGTGTTTGAGCTAGTCATTTTAATCTTGCTTAAGATGTTTTGGAGAATTAATAAATAGTTTTTTTCCTTAATATCAATTTTGATGTTATGAAACATGAGTTTTGTGAAGAAGGAAGAGTCTTTATTGAAAGGACAAGCAAGATTTAGTTCAGTTTTTGATAAGTTGAGTTTGGTTGATTGATTTTTCCTCCTACTTTGTTATCACAACCTATGAGCAAGCCATTCATCTCCCAATCTCAGTCTATGTGAGTGGAAGGTAGATGACGAATTGAAGGGACAATGAAAAATGCATTACTAGGAAAAGGCTAATAATTGCTTTCCCTCACTAAGTGTGAGACAAGAATGATCCAAGGGAGGTGATGGGAAAGGCCATGTAATAGTGAGAAGAGAATGTTCTACAACTATTACATGACAAAGAGTAGGAGAGTATGTTTGTCAATCATTAGACAACAATTATTTCCATTGAAGTGATACTTGCTAAATATTTCTTTCAATGCATGACACTCATTACTACTATGTCTAAGAACTTGATGATATGTTCAAATAATGATTCTAGATTTCCCTCACAATGCTTTGCTCCTCCTAGGGTATTTCACCTAAACAGAGAAAGGGGATTGCATAGGGTCCAAAATGAAAGGGTTTACATTCAATATTAATGTAATGAGGCATGAAATGTGTTTACATGTAATGTCCTAAGTGCAATAAACTAAAAAAAGAAAGATGATTATAAATGAAAAACCTAAGAAATATGAAGTGTTGGAAAACACATTGTGATATGTAGAAAGATGAAACAAATGCATTAAATGATAAAACAAAGATGCAAGACAGAAACTAGCCACCTAGAAACTGAAGAAGAACTGACTAGAGATTGCAGAGACCTCTAAAGTTCAGGAAATTTTAATTTTTAAGCTTGTTGGGACTAAGTTGCCAGGTTGGACAATTTAGTCCCAATTCAGGGAAACTACTTCGGAGCCCAAATGGGTATCGAAATCTACAAAAATCTCTAAAAAACAAGTTTAATGTGACTAATCCACCACTAGTGGTGACTTAGTCCACTTCTGAATCTCTAAAAATTTTGAAAGTGGAAATGGAAGCCCTAGGTTTGCACTCTAGTTTCCCATAGGTGTCTGCTTCTGAAACTCTAATTTTTGGTCCTAAAGGTGACTTTTAATGGATATTTTGGCTTTGAAAACTAGAATATGTCTTCATTGAGTCTTCAACATAATCTTCAATGATCATCAAACCCTCAAAGAGTCTAAATCTACAAACACACATTGAAAGAGAAGGAAATGGTGAATGTTAGGACATGAGGGTTTTCCTTGGTCAAACACATTTTTTAAGTAATTAAACCAAAATGAAGAAATGAGATAATGAAGAATGAAATAATTGAGTTAGTACCTTTCCATGATTATTGATCTTGATTTTCTGCAACAATGGATGTTGATTCAGCTTTTCAATGACTTAGAGAGCTATCTTGATGTCTTGGAATGATAAAACCCTAGCTTGCTTGAGAAGAATGATGAAAGAAAGATGATTTAATTAATATGAGTACGTAGATTGAAAAATGAGGGGAAAAACCCTTATTTATACACAATTATTTCTAAATTCCCAAAAATACCTCATCGTAGGCCGACCTTAGGTCATAAAGAATAAAAACCCAAAAGAGATTTGAATTTATTTTGATTTTTTCGTGAAATGGGACTAAGTAATCCAAGGTGGTGACTTAGTCCAACTAGGAAATTTTGAGTGGATATCAGAGATTAAGATGTATTAAATGTTGTTTATCGGGTTCTTCTTCAACAAGGAAGATAATTAAGACCTGTAAGTGCATAAAGGGTCCATTTAAAACATAAGAAAGGTAAATATTGATGAAAAATATAGGAAAGTGTGAAAATTTGTTACAAGACTTTACAACACTTTGAAATAGGTCTTGGTAAGGCTATTTAGGTGAATTATAACATTATGGTCCTAGAAAAGTGTGAAGATGTGTTAGAACACCTTACAACACCTTTACAAGACATCAATAAATGTATTTTATTCAATTTCTAGGGCCCAAGACCTAGTGTGAATGTGTAAACACCTCGCAACAACAAATCAAGGCATCATTAAGTCTAATTTGTCATTATTTATTCCCATATCAAGAAAAGTATACCATTTCTGGCAACATATTAAGCCCTCACTTTAGTGAGAGGATGAACTTGCTTCAAAATCTCACTAAAGTAGCCGTTCAAGCTAAGTCCAATCATACCAATGTGGATGAAAAAGAATGACAAAGATCAAAGGAGATTGTACAAGCCCCCAAGATACAAGATCCTAAGTTAAGCCAACATAAGTATTAAAAGATACATGCAAGGTGAATGATTTGCAACAAGAAAAGATACATGATCATACAGTGGCAAGAACTAGGATGAAAAGAAAGATGAAAATGAAAGGGGGTGGATCAAGCTTCGACCATCTGTCCAACACATTCTAGATTATATCTAGGCTTGTTTGTTTGAAAATGTGTACTCACTCTGGGCTGATAGAACTTCCTAGTTGTCTGTTGGGTGAGAAAGCCCAAGTATAATCACTCTGAGGCCACAAAACTTCTAGTTTTTTATGGGGGTGAGAAATCCCAAAGGTGAGAAATATATGCTAGTTGGTATGCACTCAAATAGATAGGTAGCTATGGGGAAAGTCATGCCTTTTAATGGGATTCCCGCTCAACCATACCAAAGTTATACCTCCAAATAACTTTAATAAGGCACCACAAAGGAAAATGATTTTTGAGCTCTATGAAGTAAACAAAATGTCATATGCTTGACACTCATATAAATTGTTAATGTAGAATAGTGTAAGGATTGTTCATAGGGATTTTGCTTAATTCGTGTAGGATCTCATCTTAGGGGACATCATGCTTAATGTCTCCAAGAGAGGATAAGTCAAAAGAAATATCATGCTCTTGGAGGGAATCAAACCTAATGACTACACCAAGAAAAGGATGCATCACAAGAAGAAAGAAATCACAGAATAAAATGTGAGTGGTGATTTATGCCACCCACTTTAAAGTAGTTGCGAACACTAGTACCATGAAAAATTGCTTTAAAGTAGAAGGAGATGTGAGAGCCTACTCAGAAATCCCTATTCCAAGTCACATGTTTCCGATAAGCTACATCATGAAAAAGAGAAGTATGTCATATGCAAGCCAACTTAAGGCATGTTGTCCACATCCCAAGCGTACTCTTATGTATTCATGAAAGGTTAATGACTATCCAAAGGAGGCAACCAAAAGTGAGACAAAACGATTGATGAAATGCATGCTAGAGTGATAATTAGTATCAATTAGAAGAACTAGATGGCCCCCATAGCGGAAATCATACCAAACTCCTAAAAATGTTGATTTTATGACTCAAAGCCTTACATTCATTGGTGGAATGACCATGAACTCTATGATATGCACAAAATGAAGTCTTGTAATGGAATTTATTTTGATTTGTTGGAGGAAGGGTGAGCAAGTGATCTTGGAGGAGTCTTGACAAGATACCTGCTTAATCTATGGGAGAAGGTGTGTCTCTAGGTTGCAACAAAGATACCTCTTGCTTAGATGTACAAGATGTCTTACCTACATAAGACTGCTTAGATTATGAGATTTTGTTCTCCCATTTATAGGAGGGTGTAAAATATAGCGACTTCAATTCATTAGTGTTTTGCGTGATGACATTGACATTAAGTGAAAAGTTCGTTGTTTGTGTCATGTTTTGTAAAGGATGGTTTTCAAGACCACTAGTGTTATTGAGTTTAGGATGTTTTATAATTAAATTTGGTTAGAAGAATGTTGTGTGAGAGTGTTGATGTTGAGTGAAGGCTTGATTACTTCTATCAAAGGACAATAACCAAGACCATGAGTTGTTTGTTGCATGATAGGATCTATAGGGTTGTGGATACCTTGTTCATTAGCACCACATTGTTTTCCACTATAGCCAAGTTATTTCATAAGCTCATAACCTTTTCCATAAAGCTTTTTCATTTCTTTGGAATCAGGTGGTTGTTCGTTATTGTGTTCATCAAAGGTTGTTGTGTATTTTGTTTCATTTTTTGAAGTAGTTGACGTGGATGCTTTTGAAGGATCATCCATGAGTGGTGGTGTGAAGTCTAAGGAGCCCCAATCATCAGGCAATAGCTTGATGACTTGTTCAATGTGTTGTTGTTTATCTTTTTGATGGATATGTTCCTCTTGTGTAGTTGGTATTAATGTGTTTAAATAATTCACTTTCTTTTTCTCAATGGTCAAACAACTATTGGGATCAGGGTCAGCTTCAAGTATTTGCACTTTGTTATTGTGAGTGTATTTCATTTTACGATGAAGAGTGGAAGGCACACCATTCATTTCATGAATCCAAAACCTACTTGGAAGGAGATTATATGAAAGTTCATATGACATAACATGGACCGGTGTATTCAATGTGGCCACTCCAACTATAATAGGAAAAGTGATCACACCGAGTGGTTGTTGTACTACATTGTCAAATCCTTTGATAGATAAATAATCAGGTTGAATATTTGATTTATCCACTCTAAGCTTTTCTAGAAGGTTTACATTACACACATTAAGAGTGGAGCCATTATCAACAAGGGTTCACTTTATTGCTATGGTATTGTATTGAGAAATGTAGACATGCAAAATTAACATCATGCATTCCTCATAATTAATTAAATCATATTCACCAGATCAATTAAATAAATCAAGTTTATTTGATTAATCTCCTAAGTTATCTCTTTAATTAAATAAATCAAGTTTATTTAATTAAATCTCCTAAGGTCATTCCATTAAATTAAATAAATTAATATTTATTTGATTTAGTCTAACATCATCCTCTTTGATTAAATAAATCAAATATTTATATAATTAAATCTAAAATCATTTTCCATCTCCTTTTGATTTATTTTAATCCATAAAATATAAATAAAATAGGTCAAATCACCTAGTCCCTCATTAAATTAATAAAACCTTGATTAATTTAATACTAATCTCCAAAGTTCTCTAGATTTTGCCACTTGCACATGAAAATGCATTTCAATGATTTATTAAAATATTTATTTATTTTGAATTTGGCATCTTTGAGGAATATTCCTCCAAGTTTAAAAATCCCTCCAAAAGGGATTTTTCCTTCCAACAAAGCATTTAAGAGCTCTTACATGTCTCTTGCACAAGTCAAACTTAGCATTTAATTCATCTTTTCATCAAATTCAAATTTAAAATCTCCCCCTCTTTGGCACATTGACTAAAATGTTCTCATTCTTCAACCTCTCACATGTTGACAAGTGGTGCTTTATTGTTGGATTATCTTTTGTCCCACATCCTCTATATCTTTCAATCTTCCATCATCCTTTCTTATAAATAAAAAGTTTCTCTATTGTATTACTCCTCCACAAATCCACAATCTACAACTTGATCATTTTTCATAGCATATCATCTTGCATCATCCACCATCTAGGAGTTGATCAGGGGTTGGGAAAGGGATTTTTTCTACAGAAGCACCAATCCACTATGAGATAGGATATGCATCATGCTTTCTTGTATGCTTTCAATTAGTTTATTTAATCCTTTATTGTTTTCATTGCATTATGAATCATGATTCAATATTTCATAGGAGTGCTTGATTTACTTTATTTCATTTGCTAATAACAAAAATGTGTGTTGGTATTTGAGGTAAATGCAGAAATAGTGCTCACATTTCACCTCATTTATGGCCATTATTGCCTATCTTATCATGAAAAAATCAACATTACCTTAAATTATTCACATTACTTTGCCTAACATATGTGCATCCTTGAATATCCTAGTTTTTCGCAGCCTTAGGTACCCTCATTCTTTTTTTGGGTGGTTTCCAGTGCCCTAGAAATAAGAGAATCGTATTTATTGAATGTTGGAAAGGATGATTGATGGTGGTATCAAACTACCATTAATTTCTCTTTTGGCTTTTACTCTCTTCTATATCTGATTGGCGTGGAGTGGTGTTTTGTATGCATAGAAACCGTTATAAATATTCTCATATTCTCATGTTTGTCTGCGTTAGAATATTTTGGCTAATGTCTTCAAACTACTTGAGAGAGTGGTTTTGAAAGTATATAGAGGGAAGGTGCTAAGCATTCAAAACTAAAGATTCTGCATGCATTTATTTGCTGATCATATGTATATCTTGTGATTTTTTATTTGTTGATTCAAATACTACCATAAACTGACACATTGAAATATTAAATGCACTATGTAAGAGAATCAATTTTTTTTTTTTTTGGACTCACTATTGGTAGTTGGAGGATTGCTAAATTAGTAAATACATAGTTAATGCATTGGGGGCTATGCTTTACTCATTTTTTCCTTGTGCATTGAATATTGTTTGGTGCATTAAATATGAAACCAAAGTTAGTGTTTTGCTTTGTTGTTGCTCATGTAAAAACTTCAAAGATTGTAGAAGTCCTATGCTAGTGTGATATCATTATTGAGGGGAATTTTAATAATACCAACCAATGTGTTAAATCAATAATAAATAGCCTTTACTTTTGTTTTCAAAGCTTCCAGCTAGTTACTGTTATGCTTATTTTGCTATATTTGATTATATGGGATTCCTTCAAATCTAATTTTTAACATTATAACTATTGTTTTTTTTAGGTAGTTTGCATCAAGTTGGATTGATCACAAGTCAAATTAAGTTGAATAAAATTGGACATTGGAGCTTGAAATCAACAAAGCATTTTTAAATGCTTAAGGCTTCTATTTTATGCTTTAGTTTTCTGTTTTAGGCCAACTCACTTGTTTTTGGGCTTTAAAACGAATGTTACAAAAGCATTTCAATTTTCATGACAAAGGGCTTAAAATGAATCTTAGGAAAAAATTACTAGAGTTGGTTTTCAAATTTAACAATTGAACAAGGCAATCTTCACATTTCCTTGGTGCTTAAAAAGAAGTCATTATTGCTTTGTGAGATTAAAATGAACATGTGCTACTTTTTTTTTGTGATTTCTTACTCAAACTAACATTATTGAAAAGATGTATGTGCTTCTCTCACACCTCACGATGATCTTGAGAATCAAAATTCTTTTTGGTGGTCTTAGGTTGAAGTAATTTACTCCACACTTCATTTTGGGAATTAAAATTGAACAAAAAACTTTGTGAGTGTGAGTAAACCTATCAAATGTATTCTCTCTTTGTTTCTCAATAAAGATCAATCAAGTTATGGATATGTTTGCTCACTTTTTTTATCTTAGAGGGCCTATCGTGGGGAAAAAGTACTCACCCAAGGGAATGACTCAACCAGTAACACTCTAAAGCCAAGAGTATTTCTAGCTGGGATATAAAAGTGGGTACTAGAACAAAGGCTAGTATCACGCAGTTGGTTCTGATGAGAAGGGAAACAATGGTCTCTCACCTCGATGGGTCAACTCCTGCAAATGAAAAGTCTAAATTAAAACCCTTGTTTTAGAAAGGCCAAAATCCCTATCTATTTGTTGGTGCAAGAACGATCGTCTTGAAGCTGCCCCACACTTTTACAATTTTTAGTAGAAATGGAAAGTATGCCATGGGAGTTTCCTAGGTATTGATGCTTGGCTGCCCTGAGAAGTGAGTGTCTTGGAGGGGAGCTAGTGGGGTCAAGCATCTAACCATTCGCTAAAAATAAGCATAGCTATACTTGTCCAAGTGAGGATTCAACAAATAAAGTCTTTCATATCCAGAGGTCCATACTTGTTCTTGGTTACAAAATACTTTGATTGTTCGAAAACATTGGGAAACAAACGTTTAACATTTGGCATCAAAATCTCAAACCCTTTAGGAGAAGCAAATATCCTTGAACAAATTCACATGCTATTTCTTTCCCTTTGGATTCATATCCTTAGAGGCTTCTAATCATTTGGATTTCATCTCAATTTTCTCCTATTAAGGTCAAAATTAGGAAAACTTTGCCTTGATTTCCTCAATTTCCACATAATGCACTTTGTGGAATGAAAGAAAATTAGGACATTGGTCATTCAACTTGAAAAATAATCAAGAAGTGTTTGTGGTAAAAATAATCCATTAAGCAAAGATTTAATAAATTTGAGCCCACACATGTGCTTATGTATCTTTTGATCATATGGTTTTCATTCAAACATTGGTCTTTTGGTTTTGAACTACTCTTAGAGAAAAGCATGTTCTTCACTATCTTGGTCTTGTAAACAAGGTTCTCCTTAGGTTCATTTAGGGTTAAATCAAACACTTCATCCACCCCAAACATTTATCATCTCCATCCCACAAAAGAGCTTTGGAAACATCATTCTAGACTTGGGTAAATCATCAATAATACAAATGTGAGTATGCCTAGTCAAAATTTTGGAACACCTTTCCCCATGGTAGATTTAAATCAAATTCCAAGCCTACAAATCTATCAACCAAACACCCAATGCATGAGTCTTCCACAAATGAACATCATTCCACCAAATCCATACATGCCAAGTACAAGTTTACCAAACATGAACATTGTAAATCCACACTTGGTAAACTTTGGGATAGATACGTTTGTGAATCACACCAATGTTGTTCAAAGTCCAAGAAGTATGTTAACAAATCCATGAATTGATCCAAATCAAGGTAACACCACACAAAATCAAAATTACCTAAATCAAGGCAATGTGATTCCCAACCACAACAATGTTAAATTTCAACCTATAATGTCAAATCTAAACATCATCCCTAATTAGAACATTGTCCAAAATCAATTTGTTGATGATCCCATGTGAACACCACAAGTGTGCATCCCAAATCTACTTGAACAAAAGCCAAATCAAGGGAGTGAAATTTAAAATCAAGATCAAATTTTGCTAGAGCAACTTGCTTCACATGCCAAACTAATTGAATTATTGAGCCAAGATATATCTTCACTCCAAAATCAATACACTCTTCCATTGGTTAAACCATGCCATCAAAGCATTGAGTTGTATCCACAACCACATTAGGAACAATATCTCCAACATCAATAAGTTGGATATCAAGATCAACAACATCAACAACAAATCCAAACCCCATATCTCGAAGATCAATCACCACATCTCCAAAATCAACCACCATAAGGTCAATTTAAAGTACAAGTATCACAAGGTAACAAACGAGAATACACACCACTTGGGAGACCAATTGAATCAATCATGCAACAATTGGTACAAAAAAAGCTCATCAAACTCCCCGTCTATGGGAACTATCAAGAACCCCTTGTTAAACCACTAAGGTATAACGAGAAGCACCATTGTGATTTTCAGAAAACAAAGGGACACACAAAATTAAGTTGTATTAGACTCAAAAATATCATGCAATACCTCATTGATCAAAATATAATCACTATTGGGGATAATTATGAAGATTCAACCACTGATGATAGCATTGACAATATCCCGACCACAATTGTTGAAAACAATGATCAAGATCTATCCATCAAAGAGCACAGTGAAGATGTTTTTATCTCATCCAAAGATCAAATCAAGATAAATCAAGAGTCACTTTTCAATCATGATCAAAATCCACCAAAAATGCCCAACAATGATCCAATTCAAGAGATGTCAACATCACTTGACCCTATGGTTGAAGACATTCATAGTCTCTCCACCATAACTTTTGAAAACAATGTTCAAGATCTCTCGATTAATGAGCATATTGAAGATGTTTCTACCCCATCCAATGATCAACTCACCATACATCTAGAGCCACTTTTTAGTAATCTATTTCAAGGAGTGTTAGAATTAGTTGATCCTATTGACATAATCCATGACCCATCGACCAATGATCATGTTGAAAATGTCTCTACATCACCTAATGAGTTAGAGAACATATCTCAAGAATTTATTCCAAAGCATGATCAATATCTTTCACCAATGTCTAGCAATGGTCCTTCCCAAGAAATATTGATATCCTTTGACCTCATGGTTACATATATTGAAGGAATCCTTGGCTTAACATTTGATCCAAGTCCACTCAAAGATCAAGAGGATATTGATCCATTCCCCATGCCTAATGATGGCATCCAAGAACCCTTTGTAAGCAATCCATCCTTTGAAACTGACCCATGTCAAAAAATTGATCCAAAGTGTGTCAAAAAAAATCCGAAAATTAATCAAGATCAAGAATTCGTATCTCCAAGATACTATAATAATATAATGGACACTCTCCTATCTATACAAGATGTCACAAATGATGATCATATCCACATAACGCATACTACTCCATCTACCCCTAAGACGCTTTCTTTGGATGGACACATAGATGATCTGCATTTAGAATAGGATTCCTTTACTCCTAACATTATTACAGAAAAAGAGCAGGTTATTAATTCCTACAGTCAAACTGAGTTTTCAACATCAGGATCAGATATATCCCAAACTTAGACTAAGGACATCATGAATAAAGATATCCAACATTATCTACCCAAGGAAGTAGATCAGACAAAATAGGATATTCCAGAGTCAGTAAAGCAATACATTGAAATAACATCATCTGTAGTGGTCATTTATCAGAGAAGGCTTACTGAACAAGAAATTTTAAAACAAGAATAATCAAGGAACGAAGGTGCTACTACCACCATACTGGGGGAAACTATGTCTCAAGAAAATGTCAACATAGAGAGCATGAAGAATCCTTATGATGAAATCAATGCTAATACGACAACCAACTGTGACATGAATCTTCATCCACCCATCACCCCATCCACGAATTAGGACCAGCATCAAAAGAAAGATTTGAATCAAAGCACAAGGAACATTATGAAAGAAAAAGAAATAAGGAAGCCTAATGGACAAATCAAATACACATGGTTACCAAAAAATACAAATAAATACTATCCCTATCAAACTCCATCAGTCAAAAAAACTATGGGGAAAAATAAAGAAGGGAAAAGTATCCATCAAAGATGTCCATAAAAGAAAAAGAAGGCTTCTCAAGCGGCGTACAAAGTATATCAAGCAATTGGTCCTAATTCCAAGCACACTTTTGTATCCACCCATCATTGCTCATCTTCCCAAGTTTGGAGAGTCAAAGGTTCCAAACTATTAATCAATCCATATTTTATTCCTAAACACACTCCATCCATGCCTCCATGCATGATATCTAATTCTCACATTGACCATGTATTGGCAACAACCCTTCATCATAAGGATTCAGAAGGAACTCTCTCACGATGTGTGCATAAAGACAAAGTTAACTACGATATCAACAAAGCCGACCAGGAATCTCAAAATTTGTATTCAAGTGGACACATCTTGGAAAAGAAGCTTCTTCAAGTAGGATATCGATGGCAGATTATGATAGGGGCATCTACATCAACACCACTAGGTGGTTCAGCATGATCTTAAAATCTTTTAGAAAAATCAAAAAAATCAAAGAACATAAAAATTCCAAAAAAAAATCAGAAAAAATGATTGAAAATAGTAAAAATAAAAAATCGTCCTCCAGTGAAAACCACTACGGTGGCACCATGATAAAAACCTGGAAAACAGGCATCATATGTAGAATCGAGCATCTACATGTGCCACTTCAGGTGAAAGCATCTCATCCTATCCATAATAAATCCATTCATCCATGAACAATGTATCCAATCCATTTTCATCCATTTGCATAAATAGTCCAAGTTATCTTAATCTTGACAAATTTTGGTGTACACTTTATGCTTGCTTATGGTAAACATCTTGACATGGGTCATTTTCATTGAAACTATCCTATCCAATGTTATTTGAGCCATGAAATATTATCCAAATGAGCATTCCTTTTTTTGAACACCTTATCTTATCGCAAGATAATCTATATCTCTCCATCCAAACATCTATCCAAGCAATTCACCCATGACATTCCATACATTGCTAGACACTGGGGGAAAATATTTGTGTCTTGTTTTGGGAATAAATCTTGATCTATATCCTCCAACTTATATGGTGATCTGAACATTGGAAAATGTGAAATCAAATTGGTCAAACCACTTGTGAGCAAGAATCCAAATCACTAGCCCAAGGCATATTTTGATGAGAATACATTCCTTATCAATCTTCATCTTTCATCAAACATCAATCCAAACAATCAATATTAGTCACATCTAGTTTTCACTTCAAACTTCACATCAAATCATTCATTCACTTTTGTTCCAAACCAAGCTTCACCAATCTTGATCAATCAAATACAATCAATCCATCATCATCTTGGGAGATCCTTCCCAATCCTCATGTTGCTTAACACTATCCTTGCATTGTTATGCATTCTCAATAATGTTATCATCATCAATCTTGATCAATCAAATCCTTGTATTGTTATGTATCCTCAACAATCTTATCATCAAGTCCTTATCATCTTGGGATATCCATCCTAATCCTTGTGTTGCTTAACACTATCCTTGCATTGTTGTGTATCCTCAACAATGTTATCATTATCAATCCATCAATTTGATCAATCAACCTTAGCTTAGTTTTCAACAAAATCCCAAAACAAAGAACTAACAACATTAGACACATCCTTATCCAAATCATCAAAATCATGCAAAAAATCCAAAAACATCCAAATAAAATAAGAAAATCCAAAAAGATTCACAAAAAGTCAGAAAACGTCAAAAACATTGTATCTAAACTACATCATCTCTGAGCTTAAATGTAGGAAAGATTAATCTTTGATCAACCCCTGAGACACAAAATCCAAAAACATTTATAAAATTTCAGAAAATCCCAAAACATTCAAAAAACACAAAATAGCAAAAAAAACCTCAAAATATTTCAAAAAATGTCAAAAACATCCAAATATTTGAAAAGATCCATCTGTCCCATCTTTCTTTCACCCACAATAAAATCAATCATCCATAATAAACAAATCGTCACACTCACCCTTTGGCAAAAAAAATAGAAACAAGCACAACAATTAACAAAAACAAACTTCAAATGTAAAATCAAAAGCACACAACAAACCTTTTAAATCTAAAATCAAACTCTTGATCATTTGCAAACATGTCAGTCAACTTTATATTAAAATCCTATCAAACAACCTATCAACCCATCATCATCCTATACAATGCATGTCCTAGGATATATCATTCCAACAATGGGCATCATTTTGGATCACTTTGGATTTTTATCCTAATCAAAACAAATTCCTTTGGCTAGAGGTATGAAGAACGTCGACTTGTTTGTGTGTTTGATCTTTTCTTTTTGATCTATCTTATTGCACTCATCCCAATAACCTCTCGATGATGTCTAATCAAAGTGATTTAGAGAGAAAGGAATCGGGAAATGATCATTATCTTTTGTCTATTGTGCTTGTTGGGCATTCTTATAATATAACTTGGCAAATGCTTTCTTTGTTAGGTGCATCCTAGCAAGGTTTCCATATGTCAAGTGTGAATAGGAGTAATCCTATCTAATTTTTGAGTCAAAGTCCATCACACTAAGTGCAACACCATCCTGGTTCTTTATACCTTGATGCATTGTGCTTATGCGTGTTATCAAACATAAGGTAAGTGGCCCTTTAAAAATACCAATTCTTGATAAGTAAATCATTCATTTCTCATCATCTCTAATAAAGTTGGCTTGTTGAATCCTCTTGTCATCACCTGATTTCTTCTTTTCTGCACTAACATCATACCAGGATAGTTAATCATCATTGCCAGTGCATCCATTCTGCATCCACAAATCATCAACATACATAAATCTCATAATCATAGCATATCACATCATCCATCCCATCCATGTCACATGCATTGCATTATCATTTACATCATCATCATAACCATCCACATGTTCATCATGAAGCTCTTTATCGTGAGATCGACCCTCAAATCAAATCTTTCACTCACTCTCTTGAGGGGGCAATGTACTAGTATACTTCTTACCACTGGGGCATCTGAAAAAAAATTAGAATTTTTTTGAATTTTGATCTCAACAAGGCTATTCTTTGAACCAACATAGCAAGTACATTGCTTCAAAGAGGGGAAAAATGTAGACATGCAAAATTGACATCATGCATTCCTCATATTTAATTAAATCATATTTGCCAGATCAATTAAATAAATGAAGTTTATTTGATTAATCTCCTAAGTTATCTCTTTACTTAAATAAATCAAGTTTATTTAATTAAATCTGCTAAGGTCATTCCATTAAATTAAATAAATTAATATTTATTTGATTTATTCTAACATCATCCTCTTAGATTAAATAAATCAAATATTTATTTAATTAAATCTAAAATCATTTTCCATCTCCTTTTGATTTTTTTTAATCCATAAAATCTAAATCAAATAGGTCAAATCACCTAGTCCCTAATTAAATTAATTAAACCTTTGATTAATTTAATCTTAATCTCCAAATTTCTCTAGATTTTTCCACTTGCACATGAAAATGCATTTAATTGAGGGTAAAAGCACAAACTTGTGTCACACTTTATAAAAGAATGGTGTAAACTAATGAAATGTAGAACTTTTGATGAAGTTTATTGCTGTAATTTTTAAAAAAATTTAAAAAATTGTTTTCATTATGTTTTTATCAATTTAAGGACATATTTTGGAATGCTGAAAATTTTAGAAAAGAGTGACTTCATGGGCCATCAAGAAACAAATTGAAAACAACTTCATTTCTCCCTATTTTTTTTTATCACCAAATAGGTCACTTCAATATCTTGTGCATGGAAAAAAAAATCAAATTTTGATGTATATTTTCCTCATAATAATGTATTAAAGTCAAACATGTCAGAATTTGATAGTTTTCAAGGGCCGTCAACTATTTTCATTTTTTTAATAATTTTCAAAAAAAAATTATACCCTTTTAAAGAAGACTCCCTCCTCTTGTGCCCCATATAAGATTTAAATTTTTTTAATAATTTTTACTATCATTTTTTTATTTTTAATCAACCTCTTTTTTCATTTCAAAAACCTACTTGCATTATTTTAAAAGTAAAATATATTAAATCTAATCAAAATATTAAAAAAATTATATATTTGGATTTTGCACTCCAAGCTCTACAAAAGGGTATTTTTTTTTTTTCAGAAAAATCATTCTGACAAAAGAAATACTTAGATAAAGTTGAAAGCTTTAGAAAATTTTGAAAAAGGTTGAGTTGGCTGCCAACTAGGATGCCACATAGACAGTTTCGGTAGAAACAGTTTCTATAGAAAGGGTTTTGGCTGAAACCCTTTCTATAGAAATAGTTTCTACTTAAATCCTTTCTATAGAAACCTCGGACATTAAAAAATGTAATTTCAAAGCCAATTTCAAAGCAAGAAAAGGAAAATTTTCATTTTTTGGGATTTGGGTGAAACTTATTCGGTTGAAACCTGTGTTCCACATAATAGGCCATGTGGTTTTAGTCAAAACCTTTCTAGCTTAAAATATTTCACTCGAAACTATTTATTTGGTCGAAAGTGTGACACAACTTTGTGCTTTTACCCATGATTTATTAAAATCTTTATTTATTTTCAACTTGGCATCTTTGAGAAATATTCCTCCTAGTTTCAAAATCCCTTTGTCCTTCTAACAAAGAATTTAAGATCTCTTACATGTCTCTTACATGTCTCTTGCACAAGTCAAACTTAGCATTTAACTCATCTTTTCATCAAATTAAAATTTTGAATCTCCCCCTCTTTGGAACATTGACCAAAATGTGCTCATTCCTCAACCTCTCACATGTTGACAAGTGGCACTTTATCATTGGCTTATATTTTTTCCCTCATCCTCTATATATTTCAATCCTCCAACATCCTTTCTTATAAATAGATAGTTTCTCTATTGTATTACTCCTCCACAAATCCAAAATCTACAACATGATCATTTTTCATAGCATATCATCTTGCATCATCCACCATCTAGGAGCTGATCAGGGATTGGCAAAGGGCTTCTTTCCATAGAAGCACCAATCCACTATGAGATAGGATATGCATCATGTTTTCTTGTATGCTTTCAATTAGTTTAATTAATCCTTATTGTTTTAATTGCATTATGAATCATGATTCAATATTTCATAGGAGTGCCTGATTTACTTTATTTCATTTGCTAATAACACAAATGTTTGTTGGTATTTGAGGTAAATGCAAAAATAATGCTCACAAGCAATGATCATGAAAGCATCATTTTATTTTTTCACTTCCAAAGGTGGGAGTTCACTTTGGTGGAAAACAATGTCAATATTCAATCCTTCAATTATGGATGCTATGTCATTTGGTTGTGCATTAGAAGGGATAAGAACTTGTTGTAAGGCTGTTTGAAGCATAGTGTGATACGTAGGTGAATTTTAGAGTAAATCCCATAGGGATATCTTTGTGGGAGTGCTCTTAAGTTGTTCAATGATATCATACTCCCTTAATTTAGGAGGCAAATTAGGAAAAGGTAGGGAGGTCAGGGTTGGTTGTTGTGGTCGCAAATTATTTTGAGTGTAGTGTGTGCGAGAAATGTCATCATGCCTAGGTGGGTAAAGGGTAAACTCGGGTTTAGGTGGAGGTGGAGATGTATGTGAGGGTGGGTAAAGGATGACTTCATGTTGTTGTTGAGGTTTTTGTTTGTGTGAAGGTGGGTAAATAATTAGAGGGTTCTTAGGATGTCCCATGGGGTATGTATGAGGTCTATTGATCGAGGGGGATCTAATGGACACTTGTGCATTCATAACTTTAGTTGTCTTGGTTTGATGTATCTCTAATGAAGGGTGATCTAGAATCAACTTTTTATTGTGAGCTAAGGAAGACATAATTATTGTTGTCATTTTCTACCATGATATTCTCCCTAGGAGGAGAGTGTTTAGAAGAACTATGAATCACATGTTTTTGAAATTCATAGACTGGCTCTTCTAAAATGACTTCATTGCGAGTAGGGGAATGATCAATGGTGGAATTATCTTGCTTAGGTTAAAGGGGACAAGTAAGATTCTCACGACTCTCATTTGTTGTGTTTTCTAACAACAAAGTATCTTCTTCACAACTAAGAGAGATACTAGGAGAATGACAAATGTGATTATCATGAACATTTATGACTTCATTCTTTTGTTCCCTAATGTTTGCAAAATAGAAGAGGTAGGGGAAGGCTGATAAAGAGGGTTGTTGTAGACCAATATGTCTTCATCATTGATAATCTCATCTTCCTCAAAATTATCCCGACAATGGAAATCAGGTAAGGTAATGTTTAAGAATGTGTCTATGATTTCATTCTCTTGTGCTAAAATATATTCCCAAAGGGGATGAGGAGAAGGACAAACAAGATCCTCATGATTCTCAAAAATTGTATCTTCTTTCACCAAGATACCTTCATCACTAAAAGGAGAGGTATTAGGAGAAACACAATTATGATCATCAAAATTATCTATGTTTGTATACTCTTCTATCACATTATCCACACAAATGGGGGAGATAGGAGAGGGTGTGAGTTTAAGTTTAAATTTTTCATTTTCACTCTCTTGTGCTAAGAGACTCACATAACTAGGAATGCATTGAATGAATGATGATCATGCTTATTGAATAAGTTTTTTTTTGCAAATTTGGAGAAGATTGAAACTAACATTTTGAAAGAACAATCTATGCTAACTCAAAATTCAATGTAAAAGGCTAAGATGAAATGAAATTTTTAGATGATAATTGACTGATTATGCTATGTGACAATATGAGAATGCAAACATGAAATTTAAACTATGAATGAAATGAGCTAATTTAAGCTATATCTAATGAAATTCATGTTATAGAATCTCAACCAATTGATATAGATAGGTAATGGCACCAAAAAAATATTAAAAATAGGGTTATCAGCTCTATAAAAGTTTGTTTTAGGGGTGAACAGGGACTACTTCACCCAAGGTGGCGACTTAGTGCTAGTAGGGATATTTTTTGAGATTTTTCAAAATTCTCTAATGGATTTTGATGGTCTCTATACTATACAATGCAATACTAAGTTGCAAATATAAAATTTTAGAAATTTTCAATTATTTAAGATACAAAAATGCTTAGAATTGAAATGATTTCAAAAATGACTCTCCTAAATTGATGTTTTTGACCTAGATGCATAAAAAAAAAGTCCCTCAAACTTTCTAGACTTATAGTATATGATACTAGGAGGCTTAGGAAGCACAAAATGAGGTTTTTGATGCTATATTAGACACTAAAAAATATGGACTGGGACTAAGTCGCCCTGACTGACGAATTAGTGCCAGCTAGGGTTTTTTACAAAATTTTGAGGAATTTTTAATGGATTTTGATGTTTTAGAAAATAGTCCACTTATTTTACTTTCTTGTCCAAACCGTATCCCTCAAAAATATCTCATTAATGCATCTTACACCTGCATTAATCTCTCTTACACCTCTCAAATTCTCAACTACATGCATTAACTATGCACATTCTTCAAAATGTGCTCCACCTTCCTCCACTAGCCATGTGACAAGTGTCACAATATCATTGGCTATCTTTTAATCCCACATTCCTCCCATCTCTCCATTCTTCAACCCTTCAATATATAAATAGAAGCCACAATCCTCTACAATCTCATCCACAATCTTAGCATTTGCACTATAGGCACTTGCATCTTCATCACATCTAAAGCTTATCAATGGGGTGGGAAAGGGAATCCTTTCCACATCAAAGGAGCACCACTCCCACTATGGGATATGGTTTTATAATGTTTTCATGTGCTTTCATTTAGTTGTTTTTATTCTATTTATCTGAGCACCACTCCCACTATGGGATAGGGTTTGATCATGTTTTCATGTGCTTTCATTTAGTTTTTTTTTTCTATTTATCTTGTTCGCATAGGTAGCATGATTGAATATTTCATAGGAATTTTGGGTTTGTTTGTTTTAAATTGACTAATAGTACTAATGGTGGTCAGTGTTTGAAGTATGCAGATTTAGTGTTCACACTAATAATATCTTTAGATGAGAAAGAAATGTCCAGAGGCTTCTTTGTTTGGCCCTTACAAGTTTGAGTTTTGACCAATGCAACAAAACCATTGATATGATCTTGTTTATTAGTATCTATAGGACCTTCTTTATTAGTATCCATGTTGTCACCATCCTTGTCAACATTCATCACATCATTCTTCGTAGTTTCACTAGATTTGACAAATGATATGTTATGATTTGACATAGAGTTGGTAAAGATTTACAAGTTTTGTTTGGGAGGGGCAACAAAATTATTTCCTTTATCATTAACACCTCCAATTTGAAGTTGACCAAAATCAATGAGGTCTTGAACAAGATGTTTAAGACACTTACAATGTTTTGTGTTGTGTCCATTTTGTTAGTGAAAATGGCAATAAGGATTCAATATAAAATTTGGAGGTAAAGGAATATTAGGATTGAAAGTTTTAATAGGAGGAAAAGTGATCATTTTTTGTTCTAAAAGTTGTGACACTGTCGTATGGAGGGTCTCAGGTAAGGGAGTAAATTGTCTAGTTGAATCCCCAAATGTAAAAGTACTTGTTTTCTTTATTGCATCTCCTTAGGTATTGACATGTTGAGTTGTTTGTTGAGGGGGATTAAGTTGAAGAAAGCCTTTATTTTGTTTTCTAAAAGGTTGATAATTGCTTTATTTTGCAGATTCATACTTTTTAGGATGGCTAGGGGTAAGTTTTGTTTCACTACTACTAATTGAGTTTTGATAATCACAAAGGGCAGTACACAAGTGTATAAATGAAGGAAACTTCATCATGCTAAGATTATCTTGTATCTTATTTTGCAAATTATCAATGAACATATATTGAAGGTGAGGGTCAGGAATCTTTACATCAATTTGGGAATAAGTGATTGATAGTGTGAAATAAAGTTAGTAACTTTTTCATCATCTTTTTTCTTACATCTCAACAAATCAGATAAGGTCATCTTAGGAGTCATGTGCACTTGGAAATGGTTTATAATTGCCTCAACAAGTTTATTGAATAAGGAATTGAGTTGTTCAATAATGAGGAAAACCATTCTAAGGTAGTATCCTTTAACAACCTAAGGAAAAGCTTACCTAAGAGCTTATCCTCAAGGAAAAATCACTACATAAGGTGGTTTAAGCGGAAACATGATTAGAAGGATCTCCTTTCCCTTGATATTTCTCAAACCTAGGTATCTCTAGACCTTGTGGCATTGGTATTTTAAATATCTCCAAGGATAAGGGATTTCTTTTGACATAATATGTATGTTGGCAATTTTAATTTTGAATTATGGTGAATTTTTTTTTTTGAAGGGGTGAAACATTTTGCAAAATTTGGCTAAGGATAGTGTCATTGGTTGTATTTTGAGATGGAGGTGAATATGGTGGAGGTGTGTATGTGTTCGAGGGGGAAGTGAATGAAATTTTTATAAGAGGTAAAGTAGTAGGAGATATCACATGCAATGCTACAAAGGTACTAGGATTGCTAGTGGGAATTGTAATCAGGACTATAATTATCAAGGATGGGATATAATGCATATAAATCAAACCCTAATAAACAATTAACTACAAATAAGATTAAAGACAAAACATAAAACAATATTACCAAAGAGTCTTCATACTACCATTGATTCATAATTCAAGAGAGTGAACCAAATTAAATAAAATAAAATTTAATTAATTTAGGAGAGAAGAGGCTAATGAACAATTAAATAATTAAATAGTTAAAATAATTATTTAATTATAGTAGAAAGTGGATAAAAATTAAATAAATAAGAATTTATTTAATTTTAGAAAGAAAGAGACTTAATTAGTGGTGTAATTATAGTTTTTTTGTTGAAGATCAAGTGGAGAGAAAAAGTTACAAACTTGAAAAGTTGTCAAAGTTGTCATCTTTCTTGCAAGATCACATAATGTTTCCTATAGAATTCATTTCTGACTTTCAAGAGCTAAAAACCTATGATTTTGGAGTGCAAGAATTAAAGAACAAATCCCAAAAATTGATTTTGTAGAACCCTAGGAGGGACCCATTCACTGTTGGGTGAATGAGGCCTCGGTGAGGCCTGAAAAAACACTTTTTGGAACTGGTACACAACATCTTACCATCTTAAAACCTAACTTTTTACTAGTATATTAGTTAGGTTTGTTTTTTAATATTCATCTATGCATAATTGAATGAAATAACTACTGAAAAGTGTGGTTCATCATTTTGTTGATTCATTTTGATTAAACAACCACTTTTCTTTAATTCACAAATATGTTACAAAAATTAGCCAAAGGTAATGTGATATCATTTTTTGGAATAACAACATTAAGGTATACAAAGCAATAGTGATATAAGTAAAAAATAACAATCAAATTTATTGTGTAATAGGGATTTTAATAGATAAATATACATATTTTACTATTTAATTTATATTTTTTTCAAAGAAGCAAAAACTCTATTTTACATTAGTCATAAGAGATATCTATTGCATGTAAATGATCCTTCAACCTTCTCTTCAGTGATATATATACACTATATTACATACAAGAATATTTTTGATAGCTAAATGATGCAAAGAGATAGAAATCGAAGAAGCATAAAATCTATGATATTATAATGAACATTAGACCTTGATGATAAATGCCTCTAATGTCTATTGATACTCTTTCAAGTGTAAGATCTAGAGACTTATGGATTGTTAAATCTCATAAAATTTTAAGTGGGAGTTTGTGGTGACCACCACAACTAACTAAAAAAATAACACAAGGTGTGGACAATGAAAATCCCAATGCAAGACATCATAATGTTCAAAATTAACTAACCTAAAGATTGGTAGATTTGGTACAATAATTATAGTTTTTTCCACTACCTATTTAAAATAAAATTTATGTTTCTCTTAAATGTTTGATTAAATAGAACTTTACTTAATGCAAATACCTATTACCATGTT
This sequence comes from Sequoia sempervirens, assembly GCA_007258455.2. NCBI lineage: Eukaryota > Viridiplantae > Streptophyta > Pinopsida > Cupressales > Cupressaceae > Sequoia > Sequoia sempervirens. The sequence continues at coordinate 253,924,656 of VDFB02379711.1, read as the reverse complement.
TATTAGATGGTATATTTTTAAGCTTGATTTTAATAATGTTCATAGTATAACACTACAATCATGTCATATACCTAAAATAAAATGTTATAGGTCCTTTCTAAAATTGAAAAAAAATAAAAATATTAATAGTAGCATATTATATAACCATAATGTATATTAAAAATATCAATACATATTTATAAATTTAATAACGTTTCCATGAAAAATGCCAACTTATAATTTTATTGAAGAAGATTTTTAAGAACTCTAAGCATGTGTAGTTGCCCGAAATACTCAACTAGGGGTACACCAAAAATCACCTAAACCAAGTACAAATAATTCAAAAAAAAATAAAAAAAAATCAAAGAACTTACTCTATGAGAACATTACAACAATTAAACTTTCCATTATTATGATTATCCCATCTTGATGGATTATTTGGTACTTTTGCATTGTCTTCTGCCCTTGTTCCATTCTACAGGTATCAAATTCTTTGAACTTTATTACTACAACTATCTTAGTAATAATATTAGATGTGTGTAGTTATGGTGAATCTATAAATATTTTAAAGAAAACTATATGGTAGTCTTTGTACATGAAGGTTGACTAAAATTTTCTTGTATACACTATTTCTACCCCTTTCTATAATCTCCCTATCATTCATTTTTAATTTATTTGATATAATCACATTTCTCATCCTCATTTCTATTCTTTCTATTAATAAACTACTTACATTTTTTCTTCCATGTACAAGAGTCCCCTTGTCTCTTGATGTTCCATTTGATTATTGTAAGCCAAATGTGTTGGGGTTTGTGGGTTAGGATGAACCTTAGTGTACCTTTATTTCTAGAGAAAACATGTTTATGATGATGAGATGTATACAAGTATTGAGATATGTTGATGAGAGGAATATGCATATTGAAATACGTTAATCCAATGTAAAAAAAATTCTATGTATGTGATGTGATGTAAATAAAAATAAAAAATGTATTTAATTGATTTGATTCCATATAAAGAACATTTATAGTGATAAAATGAGATAGGTTTTCTATTATGCATTGATGTGACATGAGAATAATATGTTTTTCTAATGCTTTTGTTGCTTTATTTTATGATGTGGTCAAATATGTGTCCTTGATGTTATTTAACTTGTTGCTGTCAAGTACAACTGGGTATATTCTCTTTCATTGAGGAATATTAGGAGGAATTCTATACTAGGAGGTAGAATGTAAGGACACCTATCCAACTTATTATAATTGTGTATTAATTAAGGAGGTGTAGATCAAGGACTATTTGGAGGTTGATGGTAGGATAGATGCAAGTAAGATGTTGTGATGCATTGCAATCATTGCTAAAAAGAAATTCCTTGAGTTTAGATAGGCTTAAAAGTGTATTGAAATTCATCTTTGTGATAACAAGTTTTTTTAGTGGATGGTAATGGCAATTTGTGTTCTCGTAATTGAATAGTTTGATAATTACAACATCTGTCCAACAAATAATTTGACATTAAAATAATGATCACTAGATTTTTTTTTTTGCATACACTCACTTAAATTTTGATTTCAATTTTAAAAATTTCAAATATTTAGTATCAACATTTTTAATCCAAGAGGCATTCTATCAGTCACATAATGGATCAAAAGACCTGAGTACATAGAAAAGAAAGGCAAACCATTATATTTGAAGAAAAACGTTCATCACCATGTTGCCTTCCATCCTGAGTAGTGGGCAACAGTTTCTATTAATATGATTGTAACTGATGGGAGTGGAAGGGTCTATCAATGGGAGTGGAAAAGACACTATAGAAGAAATTATAAAGTAGAAGAATTTTGGAGGAAATTAAGCTTGATAGAATAGAGAATTGTAGATTGTTTAGGTACGACAATGCTAGAAGTAGAATTTTTTTTTATTTTGTTGAGAGCTATCTGAATCCCACTTGGCAGAATGAGTGGTGAGAAAAACTATAGGATACAAAGCTTGGAAGAATGAGTGGTGAGAAAAACCAGAGGATATGAAGGTTGGCATAATGAGTGGTGAGAAAAACTATAGGATAAGAAGCTTGATGAAATGAGTGGTGATAAAAACTAGAGGATATGATGCTTGGTGGAATCGGTGGTGAGAAAAAACTCTTGTAGACAAAGCTGATAGCATATCCAAAAGATTCAAGAAACATTATTCATTATTGAAGGTGACAACAAGTATGCTTTTTGTAATTTAGATATGCTTCGTGTAAATATTTAAATTTGTTTGACAACATTTTTAAAAAATTTCAAATCATAATAGTGCATCATTCCAATTCGCTTCATGTCAGATTCTTTGGCCAACTCTTATTTGTACAATGAAATGAATTTCTCTACAAAAATCAATAGAGCTAAGAGGAATGACAATATAAATATTCTTTTTTTAGCAAGTCCATTCAAACACTAAATCATTTTTTTCCATTCTTCTTGTAGGAAGAGAGAGCACATTGATGGATATTCATTATTTTCACACCAAAACTTGGGGATATTATGTTAGAAATAAAATTCATTATATAGAATGGATTTAAGTGTTTAAGAATTGTTGTTCTATATACTGATATATGAATTTTGTAGAAAGGAGAAGTATGCAAAACTTGAGTTGTTTTTTTTGGGAGGAAACTTTGCACCTACATTTTATCAATGAATTCTTTTATATTCACTTTTCTTATAATGTTAACTACTATTTTCTGCCAATTTTTTTTCTATAAAATCCTTATTGATTTGACTCTACCCATGATATTTTGAACCAAAAGGTCTTCAGATATCAAGAAATGATTTTTCTATAGTAGATATTGAGTCTTTTTCTTCTGTATTTGGCTTAGTACCAACAAAGTATAATTTATTGAAGGGATGGAAAATTAGATAGAGCTCATAGATTTATTTATAGCTATACACTCACATTCTAGTTTTAACTATTAAATTGAGCCTACTTAGAATCTATCTTTTATGCTGGGTGTTAGTTCACCAATGATACATTAGCATACATAACTTTTAAGAAAGTGATATCTTATGTTTCTTTTTGAAGGAAGAGAGGAGTTGACAATGGCTATTCATGGAAGGATGGAATGCATAATAGTATTGTTTGACTACTTGAAGTACAATGGATCCATGGATAGAATTTTGAAGCCATAAAAGGCTTCCATGCCATGACACATAGGAGCTATTCACTGCAAAAAGAAGAACACATAATAAAAGTATTGTTGGTTTTATAATACCCCTTCCAACAAAGCCCTTTCTCCTTTGATATATTGTAATTACAACACAATAACAAGAACTGTCATGGAAGGTGACATAAAAATGTGATTTTGTATCTTAAATATATCTATTTTTTAAAGCCACATATATATACTATGACTACACATAGGTAGTGAAGAGAATAATGGAATGAAATATTAAATTTCTTCTTAATTAATAAATATTTTCTCCAAATTAAATAAATAGAACTATGCATTAAATAAGAAATACAACTTATACCTGAGGGAAGTTTGTTTCCAACACCAAATTCCTTTCTACTTGGTTTTTCATCTCCATTCACTGATGTATCATTCTTTCATTGAGCACAGTGTCAAGGTTCTGTAAGCTACCGATACTCCTAAGACAATTCATCCATTCACCACCCAGATTCTCACATTTAGAAAGGTTCAATCTTGTTAAATATCAGAGAAGATGGAAATCATTAGAGAGCATAATTAAACTAGAGCATCATGATATATCAAATCTTTCCAAGCATATAAGCTCACCAAAATGAACTATAAGTTTCCATAATCTATCACACTTTAATAGATTTAGATATTTTAGTGCTAGAAGGAAATGAATTTATGGTGGTGATAGCCATTGCAAGAGGTGTCGTCAAATCTATTTCATTGCTTTATTATAGCAATTATAGAGAAGCAGTGCCAATGTTATCCAAGATGAGCCAATTTTTTAAAATATGAATCTTCTATCTACTTTAAAAGAGATAATTTCATTAACAACTGAATGTCATAATTACAAAAATGAAATTATTGGATGTTTTCAATTCACCAATAAAATAATATAAAATATGATAAAAAAATATTAGAAAAAAAGTGAACAAATTTTTTTTAGAGAAAGCAAGGTTGATTTAATATAAGAAGGGATGGAAGATATATAGACAAAAAATGAAGTGCACTCTTCATTTTTATTTACATGGAGATAGGTCATACACATTTATGGATTCTTAGTCTTGGAATACTAAAATGTGGAGTAGGGGGATGTGTTTTTGTTCATTACTTTTTCTGTGAGATAAAGTAACAACTATGATCCAATCAAGAGTTGAAAGCATTATAAGAAACATACTAAGATTATTTTGAGTAAAGTGATGAGATAAAAAAATATTGGATTTGAATATTGGGTCAATAATGGTAAGGAAAAGGACAAAAATATACTATATAACTATACATTAAAGACATTCACACAAAGTAGCAACAAATGAGAGGGAAAAGCATAAGGGCATCTATTGATCTCATCTATAACTTTTAAGCTTAAACCTATAGAAATAAAAATAAAGATCAATAAAATATCAAATATTGAAAGCATTGATTCTTATTATTCTAGATCCAAAATATCAAGCATTTTATTACTACAAAAAATCTTTAATAAAAAAAAATTACAATTCAATATATTTGAGATTAAACAATATATCTACATTATATTTTAATTGAATTTTAGAATTAATTTTACCAATATTATGTTTGACTTTAAAGTATGGTAAAAATAGATTCAAGATGAGACTTAAGAGAACTATCATCATAAACAATAACATTATGTATAAAAGAAGGTAACTCACATAAAATAATATATAATAAGACTCCTCACAAGATGAATCATCTATGTAACATGAATTTTATTAAACATCTAAAGAGGCATCAATAAAACCATAAAAATCATCATTGAATAACTCATGAGTAAGAGGAATGATATCATGATGTAATACAAGAGGTAATTATTCATTATTCATCAATGCAAAAAAGAAAGAAAGATAATGAGCTATCATTAAATAATGTATCACAATGTAAATAATCATTGTATAAGATTTCCTTTCACAGTTATTTAATAAACATGAATATCCCTCCAATTTCAAAGAGTTCATAAATATTCTTTATTATATCTATTTTAACCAAATGATCATATTATCATTTATTTTTCTATCACCCTTAATACTAAATGGGGTAGTGTTAGGGTTCTATCATAAAGCTTAGAGCTATAGTTCAATTAAGGTAAGGGTTAGGGTTCAATTAGGGTTAGGGTTAAATTAAAGCTCACTTATCATTAGGGTTAGAATATTTATTCTAATTAGGATTACACTATTTTTTATGATTATGATTAGAGTTAGGGTTCACTTAAGGTTATGGTTATAGTTACGGTTAAACTATAACAACTAGTATGTTATATAAAAATCACATTTGTATTAAATGAGTTAATGAAAAAATATGATTTATCTAGTAAATAAATGTAATACAAGAAAGAACATAATGTACAATAGATGCAATTGAAATAGTACATATTACACTTGCTATTACTAGAATCATAATGAACTTTGTAGGGTACAAAGAAGCTAATCTCTAACATGGGCATTAAGGTTAAATTAGGGTTCACTTAGCATTCATTTTTGGTTAGGTTTCAATTAGGGTTAGAGTCACTATTATGGTTACCTGTTAGGTATAGTGTTATGGTTAATATTAAGGTTAAGGTTGAATTAAGCCTACGATTCAATTAGGTTTTGGGTTTGGATTAGGATTTTATGATAAATATTGAGGTTAGGTTTGTGATGAAGGTTCAAATAAGGTTATAATGAAGTTTATGTTTAGGGATTAATTAAGGTTAGGATTAGGGATCAATTAGGGTTAGGATTCAATTAGAGTTATGGCTATAGCTAGTGTTTAATTAGGGTAAGGGTTAGTGTTAGCATTAGGGTGCAATCAAGGTTAGGATTAAATTAGTGTTCATAGTTAGGGTTAGATTTCAATTAGGGTTAGGGTTTAATAAGTATTCAATTAATGTTAGGGTTAGAGTCCAAAATTATGATTATTTTTCAATTAGGGCTAGGGTTATGGTTTAATAATGGTTAGGTTTATGGTTAAATCATGGTTAGATTTTAACTAAGATTAGGGTTAGTGTCTAATATTGGTTATTGTTTAGTTAGGGCTAAGATTATGGTTCAATTTGGGTTAAGTTTTAATAAGAGTTAGATAACCCTAACCCTAACCCTAACTCTAACTACACCTCTAACACTGACCCAAATATTAATCTAGACCTTAACCCTAACTTTAACCCTAACCCTATCCCCAACCTTTACTCTAATTTTAACCATAACACTAATATTAGTCTTAATTCTATCTCTAACTATAGATGGAAACCCAAACCCAAAACATAACCCTAATCCTAACCCTTTTCCTAACCTTATATCTAATTTGAACCCTAACCCTAACCCTATTACTAAACCTAATTCTATCTCTAACCCTGATCTTAACACTAATACTAACCCTAACCCTACCCTTAATCCTAATTCTATATGTAATCCTAACCCTTATCCTAATTTTAGTGCTAACCCTAACCCTATTGCTAACCCTAATTCTATCCCTAACCCTAATCCTAACACTAACCCTAACCCTAAACCTACCCTTAATCATAATTCTATATGTAATCCTAACCCTAATCCTAATTTTAATGCTAACCCCAACCCTAATTATAACTATATTCTTAATCCTAATCCTAATCCAAATACTAACATTAACCCCAACCCTAATCCTACTTATATCTCTAACCCTAACCCTTCCTATGAACCAAACTAATTGTAACCATAACCCTATTCCTAGCTATAATCCTAACCCTAACCCTAGCATTTATAATTTTGTCTTCCATGTTGTGTTGTGAATGCTACATCAAGAAATATCCTTCTCAAGGCACCTTTTTTTAATCAATTTTTCACATAACACTAACCCTAATTGAAGCCTAACAATAACACTAACACTAAACCCATTCTTTATTATAGATACTGAAACCTAACCCTAACCCTATTCCTTACACTAGTTATAATCCTAATTTTATATATAAGAATATAATATAAACTGTGGGGTGAGGGTTACCATTAAGTTTCAACTAAGGTTTAGATTAGTGTTAGGGTTCAATTAGGGTTAGGGTTAGGTATTAATTAGGGTTCAATTAATGTTTGACTAGGGCTAGAATTAGGGTTATGGTTTAAAAAAATGGTAAGGTTTACAATTAGGGTTCTACAATTTTTTTTCTTTAGACTAACTTTAGTGTTGACTGTTATGGTTAGGATTCAATTAGGGTTCAAGGTTAGTGTTAGGGTTGCATATGGTTAGGGTTCAATTGAGGGTTAGGGTTAAAATAGTATTTTATTAGAGCTAGCATTAAATTGGGGTTAGGGTTCACTCAAGATTAAGGTTCAATTAGGGTTATGATTCAAATAGGGCTAGGGTGAAATTAGGTTTACAATTTAGCTAGGGTTAGATTTTAATTAGGTTTAGGTTTAGGCTACAATCAGGGTTATAGTTATAATTGTATGATAAAGCTATAGGCTATGGAACTAGGGTTAGTTTTAGGGTTTGGGTAGGGTTAGGGCTACAATTCAACTAAGACTTAGGTTAGGTTTCAATTAGGGTAAGAATTAGGGTTCAATTAGGTAGTAGATTCAATAAGGCTTTAGGGTTAGGGTTATAATTATGATTCTATAATAAAGCTTAGGGTTGCCATTAAGTGTTAGGGTTATAATTTAATTAGGGAAAGGTATAGTTATGGATTAATGAGAGTAAGGATTAGGGTTAGGGATAAGATTACATCAAGGCTAGGGTTAAATAAGGGTTAGGGTTCATTTAAGGTTAGGGTTTAATTAGGGTTAGAGTTTAACTAGGCTTATGCTTAAATTAGTCTTGCAATTTGATTAGGGTTACATATATTGTTCAATTAGGGTGAGGGTATATTTAGTTAAGGTTCATAATCAATAAGATTATAGTTACAATTGTACAATTTTATTACAATTAGGGTTACTGCTCTCTTGGAGTTACATTTAGGGTTCTAATTCATTTTGGGTTACTATTACGTTAGGATTATAATTCATTTAGAGTTAGGATTCATTTAGGGTTACCTATAGGGCTCAATAATGGTTACTATTAGGGTTAATATAATAAATCAATAAGGGTTATAATTAAGTTATTGTTCAATAATGGTTAGGTTTAGGCTTCTATGATAAAGCTTGGGGTTAGGATTAGGGTTATCTTTATTAATTCCTTATTATAATTAGGGTTATAGTTATGATGAATGCTATATTTTTGGTTAAAATTAATATTTTCATTAAGGTAAGCTTTGAGGTTACAATAATGATTATAATTATATATCTACCCCTAACCTTAACTCTAATTCTAAGACTAATAGTAATTCTAATTGTAACCCTGACCTTACCTCTAATGAAATCGTTAACCTAGAACCTAACCCTAACCTTAATTTTATCTCTAAGCATAACCCTAATCCTAACTCCAATCCAAATTTAAATATTATTTGTAACCCTAACCATAATCCTCATTCAAATTATATTTCTTACCCTAAACCCTAAGCCTAAGCCTAATCCTAATTTGATCACTAATACTAACCCTACTAAAATATAATCCTAATCCTTACCCTCAACCTATTTCTAAACCTATCCATTTTTAGATATGCTAACCCTACCCCTCATCTATATCCCTAAACCGAACTATAATAAAAATCCTAATACAAATGTTAACCCTAGCCTTCATCCTAATAATAACCCTAATTGTGATGATAACCCCAATCCAAATTCTACTACAAATCCCTAATTGTAATCATAACATTGACCCTAAATATTATCCTAAACTTAACTGTAATCCTAACCCTAATAATAACTCCAACCATAATACCAATTTTATTTCTAAACCTAACCCTATCCATATTCTCAATAATAAAATTGCTCCTAACCTTAACATTCATTTTTTGTCTAACCTTAACCCTAACCCTAACCCTCAACCATAACCCTCAACCTAGCCCTAATACTAATCCTAATAATAACACAAACCCTAACCCTAAAATCTAAGCATAACCCTAATACTAATTTCATTTGTAAACCTAATATTAACACTATTCGTAATAATAAAATTATTCTCAAGGTTAATGCTAACCCCAACCCTGAAATCTAAGCATAACCCTAGTGCCAATACTAATGTTAACCTCAACCTTAACCCTAACTCTATCTCTAATCCTAACCTTGACTTTAACCATACATTTTATCTTAATTGTATGCCTAAACATAACCATAACCCTAATTGTGATAATAACCTCAATCCAAATTCTAATTCTATCTCTAATTCTAATAATAAATTTAACCCTAAACATTATCCTAAAATTAATCCTAATCCTAACACTAATAATAAATCCAACCCTAATACCAATTTTATCTCTAAACCTAACACTAACCCTATTCCACATAATAAAATTATTCCCAACCTTAACACTTATTTTTTTTCTAACCCTAATGCTTATCCTAATAATAATAGTAACCCTAACCCTAGCCCAAACCTTATCCCAAATGTTAATCCCAAGCACAATCTCCAACCCTAACTGTAACCCTATTCCTAACACTAACTCTAACCCTAACCATAACCATAACCCTAATGCTAACCTTAACCTTAGCCATGGCGATAATAATTTTGTCATCCATGTCCCGCTACGAATGCTAATAGCACATATATATTAGTTTAATAATATATATAAAATATGTTGAGAGATATCCTTCTCGAGGCATGTATTTTATAATGAATTAGTCACATAAAAGTGCAAAGATGGCTTCTCCCAGTAGCATTCACAATGGGACATGGATGCTAGTTAGATCTCAATTTCATTAATATTAATTATGTCATCAAACATATATTGTATCACACATTTATATTTAAACTTCCTAATTTTATAATGTTAGCATGAAGAAATTTGAAGTGCCATTTTAATAACTATATTTCTATATCTTAAACTATTTTGCATCCCAAAAATATTTCACAAATTTAGACACAACAAAATCAATACTCTATTTTAACAATGACACAATTTTGTATTAAAATTTAAATTTATTAAAAAATTTCTTAAATAAAAATCAAACCTTTGAACAAGTGTGTTTGAAAATGAAGAAACAAATATTTATAAAAGATATAATTATATTACACAAGAAAATCTAAAATAAAGAATCTACATTTTATAAATTTAACATCATTAAATTCAAATCTCAAAATCAATAAAAATAAATTTTGTACGTCAATATTTTCTGATCAATTCTGTTGTAACCATAAAAATCATCATTATAATTTTCTATCAAAACAACAAACTAAATTAAAAAGAAATATCCAACCTATAATGACCAATAATAAATTAAATTCTCTTTGAAGTTGAATGCATTCTACAATCACTAATACTGGATTCAACCTTATATCTTAGAATAGACATTAATGAAGTAACAAAGTATAAGGACAGGCAAATCATTTAGATCCATGCTTTTTTAGATATGAACGCTTTAATTATCCGAGAGTCAAAGCATGGAATAAAACAAAAGGAACATCATGATGGGACGCTCATAAATTCAGATACATATTTGAACAAAATCAAGTGCAATAATTTCCTAAAAGGCCCGGGCTAATAACCAATTCTAGACATGGAGTAAAAACTAAACCCTATTTGGGCTGAATTGCTAGATAGAAAGAAATTTTGCTAGACATGGAGTAAAAACTAAACCCTATTTGGGCTGAATTGCTAGATAGAAAGAAATTTTGCTAAAAAAGCTTCCGGAGAAGTTAATTTTCAGTTTTCAAACTTCAATTTCGGTAAGAAATATTTGTGTCAGAAGGTCAATTGAAATTAAAACTATAGAATAACAAGATCCTGAAACTTGTAACTAATCATTTGTGAACATCAATAAAATTTCTTTCATACTTTCCTATAGTCTGAATAAGAACTCCAGTAGAATGCGCTAAAAACGTACCTTAATTTGAGCATTTGTGAAGCAACTCCAACATTTGCTGTGAATTCTCCGTACCCTTGTAGCAGAGTAAAATAAGAACAATGCTCTGGTCCAGCACTGGACTTGTACTGTCGCCATTCGCTGAACCGCTTTGCCCTAAATCAACCCCACTCCCACAATATAAAATACCCATCAAAACACAAAATCTCACATCAGTGTTATGAATCCGTGTTTCTCTTAATCGTATTCCAAATCACTTCAAGCTCAACTAAATCCAACACAGAAATGAACTCTAATTTTTTATGTAATCCGGGATTCACACGCTTTCTACCATTTCTTGACTTCTGTCTCTGTATTTTTCACAAACCGTATAATTTGTTTTCTCTATTTTAAAAACAAGAGTATTCTGTACCTATATGTCACTATTAACACTCACTTTCCTGAAATTTTTCATACCTATTAAAAAAACGTCAGAGGAAGACAAGAGGAAGACAAGAGCTGCGAATTTACCCAAAGTGCAGGGAGGGAAAGATAACAGATCTGTAAGACCGTCTTATTCAAGTACCGTAGAACAATTTCTCTGCCGGATTTTGGCTCAAACTAGTGGGAATCGAACCGCAGGCCTCCGCTTGCACTGATCCACAAAGCAAGGTTTTCGAACCTTTCAAAAAATATCACTCTCGATCGCCGGCTTAAGTCCAGCATTCTCAGAGATTTCGACCGCGTTAGGAGGGGGAGAGAGTGTTACAGACTAATTGGGCGTTCTTGAAAGCACGAGCGGAACAGAGAAATAGATTGTCGTTTCTGCGATGACTGCCACCTGTATTCTATCCACGTAGTGATTGTCGCGATTTAATGTTAGCGGCTGAGATCTGTCGTATGGTCGAACAAAGTCTATAACGAATTCCTGGCCGTCGATTTCGTTTCGGTGATGTACGGGAGCTCATGGTTTCTCAAATAGAACGCTTATCGACCTCGGAAATGAACCTACGCTTTCTATCTATTTGATGGTACCTTCCACTCTCATTACAACATGAGAAACAATTTGATGGTACCTTCCACTCTCATTCCAACATGAGAAACAACTGGCTAAAGTATAGTACGTTGAGCACCTCCCACCGACATAAAACGTGTGTGGAGAAGATGTAATCCATTGTCTTGGCGTAATAAAAATGTTCATCTCGTGTGTTTGGTGACTTTCCCTGCGTCTTCCCTGGTCTTCAATTCTCCACTTTTTCTACCATGGGAATTATTATTCCTTCCCATTCTCCACCCGCGCTATCTCACGTCAATCCCTCCTTTCACTATCTGTTCCACTACTCCATATGACGTGTCCATTAATCACATACATACCCCAACTTATAACTTACGCAATATGCACAGCTCCGGTTCATGTTGTTATCCTGTCTCTCAACTGAACACAATCCGAGTGGTGTTCGGATGAGCTATTATGATCATTCAAACTGGGCACATGTTGAGGAATGTTACATTGAGTAACCAATGGTTGCATTGTAGACACCAAATTAAATTGCATTATACTTGAAACTTTTGTCACTTACGAATTGGTGTTTATGAGTGTGGGGAGACCACAAAGCTCTTGATCCATAGTCATCACATCAATAAATGAGGAAGAAGCAGCCTCTTTTGACATACTTTTCTTGTCCATGGAAGTCTCAATGGCCTTTGTCGTGGTTGTTGCCTCAACTCAAGAGCTTTGTGCCCTGCATATTAAAGTGAATATACAAGAATATTGCATATATCTATCTCTCTATAGTGTCTTCTATTGACCTTCACCCAATTTAAGGTTTGCTCTTTTCTTTTTTTCTTTTTTCTTTAAATGCCCAAGTTATGTTAATGATGGAGAATACTACATTGAAGAAAATTTTGGATCTTTTTTCTATTTAGATATTTTTTAGTTGTAATACACAAATTAATCTATTTCAATTTATATTACAATAATTACAAAATAGGAAATAAAAAAAATAGAGAATTTAGAAACAAGCTATAAAATAGTGAATACAAAGTAATAAGGAATCAATAATGTTAATTCACCAATGTTATCATTTAGTAATTGAATTGTTGTGCAACTTCAACATTGTTGTTTGAAAATGTTAAAAAATAAAATAGTGTGCATAAAATATGTATAGTCTACGAATAAAGAGAAAAAAATACAAAAAGGTACTAAGAGATATGCAAATAAATAGAATATCAGTAAATTAGTAAAAAAAAATATCATAGAATGAAGAGGAACAGAAAGAGAAACACAAACCTTCATATCATATTAAAGCACCAAATACTTTTCATGGGATAGAACATAAGGTTATGATAGATTGGGATCTTGATAAGAGTGGTCAATCCTCTAGTTTTTTCCTTTCAACCTCCATAGATAATCAATGGAATGATAAAGTGGAATTCTATGTACTCTTTGTTGCTAGCCAATTTGGTTGTGTCCAAATTATGCTTGATTCATGCCCCCTTGTACATTTTTTCCTTATTTTGTCCATCATATATAACCAACATGAGAAAAAAAAATTCATCTATCCCAGTCAAATTTTGCATAAGTCTTCTCCCTCTTCATCCCCCATTTTCCTACCATGTGATTAAAGTTGTAAAGGTCTCAAGAAATCTAAGTGTGGACACTTTATGTTCAATTTCTAAAGAGTGTGCTAAATATTAGAGTTTGTGTGTTTCTCATCCTAGCATACCTTTCACCTAACACATGTTTTCCCTTCTCTTTGTCTAAGTGTTAGATTTTCTCTTATTGGCATGCTTTTTCTTTAACCCCTACACTTTGATGGTTTGCACTAAGTTACCTTTCAAAGTGATAGCTTTGGTCATACTTTTAACCACATCCTTCAAGGCATGAGTTTCATGGAATCCCCAATCATTGACATTCAATGTTTTCTTCTATAAATTTTATTGGATGTCAAGGTGTATGAATATCCCCACCACAATACCTCAAGCATGATATATGATATATTCTTCACTCTCAATCCCTGATATTTCCCACCTTTTTATCTTATAAAGTTCACAATTTTGGACCTATCCTTAATTATATGCCTTGTGAGATGAATTTTTATAAATATACTTGACTCTTGATTTTCATATTTTCTTTTAGATTCATTGATGCAAAGATGCCTTTATTTTCTTACTTTGGGCATGAGTTATAATGTAAGTTCTGAATCCCTTGTCCCTATTAGGTGATATGGATTTTGAGGTATCCTCAATCCTCAACTATCAATAATTTCCTTCATATATCTTTGCAAATTTAGTGATATGGGAGTATTCAAATTTTCTTATCTCTTGAAAGGGTTAAAATGTATCCCTTATCCTCATCCCTTGACACCTCAAATATCTATAGCTCACACACTTTACATTATTCAGTCATATTTACCTCTCTACATGAACCAACTTATCATTAATGACCAAATTTGATCTTGCAACTATTCCAAAGTAGATTTTTCCACCCTAAAAAAAAAACCCATCTTAATGACATTGATTCAAATGTAGATTTAGTGAAAGAGGATGAGGGTTACCATGCCATCAATAATGTAGTGGTTGAATTTTATCTCCTAATGGTCTTCATTCCAAGGTTAAATTTCTCATTTAGCAAATTTCATAGGATCTAAGCTTTCCTTTCATATCGTATTGGTAACCTATAGTTCTTGTTTAATTTTTGGAGTGACAGAGAAACCAACAAAGTCATAATGTCCCAATTTATTTTTCTAGAAAAATGGTCATTCATTTCTTTTTTGCACATGACTACATGTTTTTAGGAGCTTCTATGGTTTCAATTCCTACAAATACAAACACCATTTAAGAAACATATTTTATAAATATCATGAAGGTTATTATTGTAAAGGATTATTCTAACTAAATATCTCCATAGTTTGATTCAGGGATTTATTTGGAATTTGTAGATTGGGGATTCCTCTTGTCACTTCATTGGTGTGAATGTTATTAGAAACAAAGAAGATCTAGGAGATAAAATGACAAACACAATTGAACAATGCATAAAATTGTATTTAGTTGACCCAAATGTAATGAGTACAAATCTTTGCATATATATACAAGGATGACCTATGAGGTGGATTGATAAGTTCCCCATAATGTGGCACAAATGAGTAGAAAAGTTTCCTATAGGTTTCAAACATAGGAACACTTGGAGTGTACAAACCAACAACCTCTATGACCAAGTCATCAATCTTGTGTGCCAAGTGTTTTTTGACATTTGAGGTGAGATGGAAAATATTCCAACATTAAAAATGTATGTACATGAGGTTTACCAAAAAACTTGGTAATCTCTAGAAGCTTAAAGGTTGCACGTTCAGTTAGACAAGATGTTGTCTAACCTCATCAACCTAAGTACACTTAAGTATAGTGAATAGAATAAATATTCACACTAACAAATTTAATGAATATTTGATGAATGTGATAAAATTCTAGTACATTACAAGATTTTTATGGTGAATTTATTCATTATTATAAAATTTATATAGTCTAGGATGGATAAATAAGAACACTTAGTTACATGATAAGTTTTTTGTATTGTATTTTTATGCATAGCTCATATTCTTTTGTAATTTATATTTATCGTCTCTATTGGTATCTTGTGACTTTGTAACCCAATGAGTTGGCACCAATATTAGAAGTAATGATCCACCATGTACTTAATTTGAAAACATCTCACACTAGTAGATTTGGAATATTAAGTGGTTTATATGAATTACATGATTTGCTATTGTAACTAGGGAAAATATCTTCAATGATCCATTGTAGCTATCATCATTTTGAGAAACATGTTCTATATAAAAAAATTTGGTAGTTGTGTAATGAGGTCCTTATGGAAATAATATACTTCTTATTTGTGACAATTTTATCGATCAAGCATAGATTGGGTACTATTATAGTATGTTATCCATCTATTTATCTTTAGTTGTGTTAAATAATCCTATTTAGGATATCTTTATGGAAGCCTCGTATATGTAATTATTGGCTGATATACTTATCCTTTTGAAATTAACACAAATTGACTCCATTTCACCCAACAAGAGAACTAAATCTATCAAAAATAGTTGGAGAGATCACCATTGCATTGCCGATCTTCCTCTGAATTTTAATTGAAGAACAAATCCCTCTTCTGATATAAATTATTATTTCTAAATTTAAATAAAATGGGGGTATGCTTTTAACCCAAAAGGATAGATAAAAATAACCTCTATGATAGCCATGAAAATAGATGTGTTAGAAAATGCTTTAAATTACTAATAGTGCACTGAAAAATGAACTGGAAACCTATCAATATTGTAGCTCACAAACCAGATTATCAAAATCTTGATGACTCATCTCACTACAATCTTAACATTTACTTAAGATAAATGAATTAAATTCCAAAGAACAACACATCCTTACAGGGAAGGAATATTCAAATGCTCATCTAAGCTCACAAAATTATTCATAAACATTGGCATTCCATTTATATTTCATTGCACATAGACAATAAACATCTATAAAAAATATCAAAACTACAAAACTTGATCCTTCAATTAAGTCTAATTCACATTCATGCATCATGGTACAAGGGGGATCAAAATTTTGGACCCCTATGAAATCTAATTGAGGAATATTTAAAATATTTCATCATAAGGGTTGGGTATTCTTGAAAAACCAATTCTTGAATGATAACCACCATCTTAGCTAACTAAGAAGTTGGCTAGAAACCAACCGATTCTTGCAATATTATGACAATATAGTAATTAACGGTTAATCTTAAGGGTCATTATAATTGCTTCACCATTTCCGATTGACATGATGAAGGAGTGAATTGATGCTTGCTATAAGTAGGACATGTGGTATACACCCATGTGAAACATCTACCACTTCTCACTTCTGGTAATTGTTGGCATGCCACCAAGATAGTTTTCATACAATTTCTTTAAATGCTATGCATTTCATTGATTCCTAAATCTAACTTACTGAATTCCTATCACACCATCTTGTTGAATTCATTGAGTTTGAGGTAATTTGAATGTAATTCTAGCATTAATTTCCTTCAAGTGAACTCCATTAGCTCACATTCATTGTTTTATAAATCAACTACATAATTCTTCATTTCATATAATGGTAGTTTCAGTTTCAAGTATGTTGAGCTCTTCTAGTCATGTAACTTCTGAGGCTAGGAGTGATTTCCTCACTATTAAGGGTGTTGAGTGTAGCACCATGTGAAGACTGGTTGTGGATTAGCTTCAAGAAATCTTCCTCATTCACAATGATTTGGAAGAAAGAGTTATCTAGAGGATCATCAATGACCACTTTCTATCTCAAGTGCGCGTTCATAATTCTAGCCTACTATAACACTTCTTTTACAATATCATGTGCACTTTTGGGAGCTTCAAATGGGGAATCCATGTTGGTGAGTGTATGGTAAGGACCATATACTTGTGTGTGGAAGATGCCCTAAGAGGTCTACCTGAGCATCCTTGTGTGGGTTTGGTGGGTGATGTAATTTGAATTGAGACTGTGTTGCAAAATGAACAAGCCAGGCATGAAATTTCCTTCATGTAGGGATTGAGTGCAACAACATGGAGACCTATGCCCACTTTGTTGAATTTAATCAGAATCTCCTCTCCCTTGTACAAATTGAGCATCTGCAAGAAGTGATTAAGGCAATTAGGATCCTCATCTTTACTCTTAGTTTAAGACCCCTTGCAATGAAAAACCATTCACATTTTGTGATGTAATTGTAGAACATATATATATATATATGGATTTTGAACTAGACTACATAATTTGGATAGATTTGAAATCTTCTGCTTTATATTTGTGTTTACATTTCTCCACAATGTGCTCTTATTTTTGCACCTATAATGGATTCCTTTATGCACTCTAGATTGTATTATCTTTACAATATATTTATCCTCAATAATATCTTTCTCTTTTTTGTGAACATATTTCTATAATACTAACACATAGTGGCCCGAATATGCAAAGTTAGATTCTAGGTATACTTAGTAAAATGTCTTTAGAGTCTTACCAACTTATGAAATTTTAATCATCACCTCTTTGATTGAAATAACATTTACATTTCCATCATAATCCCTTTTAATGAATTCGTTAACAAGTAACTTCTTAGAAAAGATATTCTTCATTCCTTTGAAATTCCACCTTAGGAAATATGAAGTTTTGGAAACCCTATCAGGAACTAACAAAGGTTTCAAAACTACTCAAAACTCTACTGAAGTATTCATTGCTTCAAATTTTCCAGCCTTTCATATACCTTAGTAATCATGGGAACCTTTCGATAACCTAACCCATAATTATGATTTGAAAAATACCGATGTGCAATAAATTCTAAGTTAAGTTTTTGATATTGTCTGGTGGGAAAAGGGTTAGGAAACCCTAGTAGTTCCTGACATAACTTACAAACCACTTGGAAAAGGGGACAAGGAATATAGTTTTTGTAGTGTAGTAAAATGTATACCTTTACATTTTCACTCTTGTTTGGCCCTGCCTTTATTTATTCCTATTTATGGGTATGTGCAAGATCATCATGGAAAAAATAGGCCCTTAAGTGGCAATTTTTTTAAAAAAAAACAGAGTTAGGCAACTTGATGTAAAAATTTCAATATGTTATTTATATTATTTCAAAAATATGTAAGAATAGAATTTGTAGCAAATTGAATGTAGTTTCTAAACTACAAGGTTTGTTTTAAAAAAAAATCTATTTGGTGAAAATTTTAAATTTCAATGTAGTGGTACTTAAATTTCAGGGAAAAAATAAGAAGTAGGTGTCTATTTGACCACCTTAACCACAATAAAATGATAATATTTTTTTATAATATTTTAGATATGAGTGGAGGACTCATGCCCCGATGTGATACATATTTTTTTGTAATTTTTTCCAAGTAAATAATTAATTATGAATTTTTTATTACAATTTTTAGAAAATATAAAACCTCGTATGTCTGACCACCTTAACTTGGTCAAAAATTCATGAAATTCATTTTTTTTTTTTAATCCTATAGTATGTGAAGCATATAATGTGATGCATGTTTTGGATTCAAAAAATGTGATACCGTTTGAAAGTTATAGATGTTTTTCAATCAGCCTATCAATCAGGACTTTAGTCGTAATTTGAATAGAAAATGAATAATAATTAATTATTAAATTCAAAGTAAAGAATAATTTATATCAGTGGAAATATGAGAATCTCCTTTAAAAAACCTTTTCATTTCATCAATTTTGGGTAAAAAAATAGTCATCAGCCACATACCCATGATATTGCCACTTTTTGGCCCATCATGATCCTACACATACCCTTATGTCTTAATTGGTCCTATTTTGCATCTAAAAGCCTCATAAAATATATATTTTTATGGAAAATCTTGACAAACATCAAAAGATAAATGATCATTTAATGATTTTGTCCATGTCCCTAATTTGTGGACTAGGACTAAAATTCCACTAGGGGTGTCCTTCTCCTCCATGGGTCTTGGGACCTTGATTTTGAATGTACCTAGAAAGGTCCATATTTGGAGTCTGTGCCTTGAGATTTGAGCCTTGGGATTAAGATGCCACCTAGGGAATCTTAGTCATCCCAGGGTTAGTTTTGGGATTCAATTTCAAATCTTGGCAAGATTTAGCCTCCTTTATTTAATGAATTCATGTCAGCTTGGTGTGGTGTAATTTCAAGATATTAATCATAAATAGGTATAAATACAAGGTTCATTCATTCATTCTAATCCAAGTCTTTTTTGAAAGCATTCTTAATAGAAAATTGAGTTCACAAGAGCATTCAAGAGCATTTCTATCAAGCATTTGGAGCCATCATCAAGATTCAAGCATCATACAAAAGATATTCTAGCATCATGTGTGTTGGTGTGCTAACATTTGTGATGTAGGGTCTTGATTCAAGCAAGCAATTCAAGATCATTCCATTGGTTCAAGACCCATATCCATTGCAGCCATTTCACACAAGTTTGTAGACTTTACAACAAGGGTTTGGTGAGTTGTAGCATTGGATGTTTTTCATTCACTATTTCCCTTCATTTCTTTATTTCATTTCAAGGTTTAATTACCAACAAGGGGTTTGACCAAGGAAAACCCCCATTCACTAACAAAAACAAAGTTTTTCCCATATTGCATATTTGTGATTGCAGATCTAGGTTGAAGTCTTGAAGATCATTTAGAGTGAAAATTTTTAAAATTTGGAAATTCGCATTACAAAGTTGTCATCTTCATGGAAACTCACCTATATGCTGAAATCCAAAAGTTTTAGAAGTTCCTAAGATTGGAAAGGAAGCAAGTGCAAACCTTGGAGCTTAGGATCACATTTAGAGTTTTTAGAAATTCAAAATAGGACTTATATGCCATCATGGGAATCTTAGTCCTCCTGAGCATATTTTTAAGAAATTCCTTTAGATCTTATTTGGGCATTCGAAGACTTCGTATCTGCCCTAAAAAATAGTTGCGGGAGTAATACATCATCTTGGGCATCTTAGTCCTCCATAGCACTTTTTGGAAGCTTCTTTGTATTTATAGAACCTTTCAACATCTCCAGACTTCCTAGGTACACATCATATCTCCCTATTGCATAATTTTATTATTTACATCTCTCATATAGCTTGCATAACTAGGTTTTGTAGGTTGAACATTCATTTGTCTTTTCCAAGGATTTTCTTGGTGGTGAACCCCTTTAAAGCTAAAATAACCCCCTCCTAGGTCCTCATTGTAAATTGACTCACCTTGTAAGGTTGCTAGTCAATCCAATTATGACTCCTAAGACATTCTTGAATGATTAGTTGGAGAAAGAGTGAAATTGTATGTCCCATTTTTCCCATTAATCATTTTGGTGAACCTTACCATGTTGAGCATTCGCTTTCTAATTTGGAGTTCATTAAAGTCATTAGATCTAGATTGCATTCATTCTTGCATTGGATCTTTTATTAGTGAAAGTGCATATAGGGTTTCTTTCATTTTGCATTAGTGAAATTGCATTTAGCATTTCTTATATTTGCATTAGTGAAAGTGGATATAAGTTGCATTTTTACTTTATTGCATCATTTCATTTTATTCAAAGACTAAAAAGTGCATTGTTCATCATCTTAATTACATTTAGAAAGATTCTTATTGCATTCAAAGTTGAAAAAAAATTAAATTCAATGTTTCATCCAATTGCTTCTTGTTAGTTACTTTTTCTTCCATTCATTCACATAATTTTCTATTTCCAAACATTATTTCCTTGGTAGGAAATTTGATAATGCTATTAACAACTTAGAATTTGTTGTTTTTTATATTAGAAACCCCCCCTGGGACAAAAATGTCCTTATTGGCATCTTAGTCCCTCATTGGGTTTTTACCTCTGAATCTTGTCTATGTTGATTTCATTCTATTCCAGTTTCTGGAACCTTCAAATAACTTCAGTGGCACCAATACACCCTTATTGGCATCTTAGTCCCTGTTGAGTTCGAAGCTGTAGTTTCCAAGGTTTCAATTTTCTTTTCTATAATTCTTTTTATTGCCATTGGTTACCTATTTTAGTGGGTTGACATTTTGTTTCATGTATTTTACTAAATCTATCTTAAATTTCTTCATTTCATGCATTGCTCAATTCCAAATTTGCATTTGCAACATTTCATTTTCAAATCATTACATAGTGTAATTAGAAAATTATCTTGCTTGAAAACTGAAAATTGCATTTACTTTTAAGTAATTACATTTCATTTTAAGTTTTCATAAATTACTTTTCAAAGATGATAGCTTCGGTCTTCTACAAGTTTTCAAAGAAAAGATTAGTCAATAATCATGTTAGTCATTCATTCAATGCATTTCCTAGTTATGAGAGTCTCTTAGTGCAAGAGAATGAAAATTTCAACATTTTCCTTAAACTTACACCCCTCCTATCTCTCCTATTTGTGAGGATGATGTGATAGAAGAGAAGATAAACATACATAACCATGATGATCATTATTGTACTTCTCCCGATACCTCTTAGTTTAGTGATGAAGGTATCTTGGGAAAAGAAGGTTTAACTGTTGAGAGTCATGAAGGTCTTGTTTTCCCTTCTCCTCATTCCCCTTGGGAAGATGGTATAACAATAGAAGATGAATTCATTGCTACCCCTTTACTTAGTCTCCATTCATCTCCCAACACCACCCCTACTTTTGAGAATTATTTCTAATGAATAAAGATACAATCATGAAAGACCATGACAAACACATTTTTTAGGAGGATATGTTGGCATCAAGAGATCCAATGATTAAGAGTCACACCATTATTTCTCTCCTTCCTAATGTTCATAACATTTGGAGGGGTCTATTTGAACAAGAGGATCCAATCATTGGCACAGATGAAAATCATAGTTTTCCTTCCCTTGATGTCTCCCCTATTTGTGATGAAGATGATTTACAACATCTAACCATGAAATGTGATGAACCTCTTGTTTGTCAATTTCTTAAAATCTCTCCTACTAGGGTACAAATTAGGGCACAAGAGAATGAGACCTTAGAGAAAAAGGATAAAGTCCTAAACAATCATAACAATCAAATAAAGCCTTCTTCTAATATCCCCACTATTGATGAACAAGACAATTCAACCATTGGCAACTCTGTTACATGCGATGAAGTCATTTTAGAAGAACCAACCCTTGAATATCAAGAACATTTGGTTTGTAGTTCTCCTAAAAACTCTCCTATTAGGGAAGATATAATGTTGGAAGAAAATGAGAACATTGGAAATAGTAATTCCTTAGATGAAGATGATGAAGTGACATTCAATTATAATGATAAGAATTTTTAGGTTATGCACATGGGTATGTGTAGGATCATCATGGAAAAAATAGACCCTTAAGTGGCAAAAAATTAAAAAAATCAGAGTTAGGCAACTTGACGTAAAAATTTGAATAAGTTATCTATATTATTTCAAAAATATGTAAGAATAGAATCTGTAGCAAATTGAATATAATTTCTAAACTACTAGGTTTATTTTATTCTTTTTAAATCTATTTGGTGAAAATTTGAAATTTCAATGCAGTAGTACTTAAATTTCAAAGAAAAAATAAGAAGTAGGTTTCATCTGACCACCCTAACCACAATAAAATGATAATATTTTTTTATAATATTTTAGATATAAGTAGAGGACTCATGTTCGGATGTGATGCATATTTTTTGTAATTTTTTTCCTTGTAAATAATTAATTTTGAATTTTTTATTACAAATTTTAAAAATATAAAAACTTGTATGTCTGACCACCTTAACTTGGTCAAAACTTCATGAAATTCAATTTTTCTCTTTTTAATCCTATATTATCCAAAGCATATAATGTGATGCATGTTTTTTATTCCAAAAATGTGATACCATTTGAAAGCTATAGATTTTTTTCAGTCAGCCTATAAATCAGGACTTTAGACATAATTCAAATAGAAAATGAATAATAATTATTTATTAAATTCAAAGTAAAGAATAATTTATATTAGTGGATAGTTGAGAATCTCCTTTAAAAACCCTTTTCATTTCATCAATTTTGGGTAGAAAAAAAGTCATCAGCCACATACTCTACAAATACCCATCATGATCCTATACATACCCATATTAGATATCCCTTGGAGTATTCTCCCAAGCCTAAACTTAACATTTATCCACCCTCTCACAAAAAAAAGTTCAAAACAAGCCCGTCCTTATCCTCAAACCGCCTAAGAATAATGTTTTGCAGCAACTGAGTTACTGTAATACCATTGCTCATATATACAACACTAGGAACAATTTGCAACCAAGACGAACACCTTCAATATCCCCCCCATTGCCTAATCCTATCTTGCTTGGTGCCATCATTTTCCTTCACAAAGTGGAAAGGAGTATGATCTTGTTGAACAACTTAATAATACTCCCACAAAGATATCCCTCTAGGACCTGATTCAAAATTCACCTAACTATCACACTATGCTTCAAAATTCCTTACAAAAAGTTCATATCCCTTTTAATGCACAACCGAATGACATAGCAACCATGATTCAAGGAATGAATGTTGATATTGTTTTCCACCAAAGTAAGCTCCCTTCTTTGTAAGTACAAAAAAAATATGATTCTTTCATGATCATAGCTCAATACAATACCAAAGGGATAAAGTGAACCCTTGTTGACAATGGCTCAACCTCAAATCTATGTAGTGCAATCCTTTTGGATAAAATTGGTGTTGATAAATCAAAAATTCAACTTCACTCTTTATCTATTAAGGAATTTGATAATGTGGGAAAGAAATCATTTGGAGTGATAAATTTACCTATTGTAGTTAGAAAAGTTGCCTTACAAACCCCTATTCATGTTATGCCTCATGATTTTTCGTATAATCTTCTTTTGGGAAGGCCATGGATTCATGACATGCGTGTGATGCTTTCTACCCTTCATTGTAGAATGAATTATGTATACAACAATAACGTGTATACACTTGAAACTTATCCTGAGCCTTATAGTGTCTTACAACTTGAGAAAAAAGAGAATCCCTCAAAAACATTAGCACCAACTACACAAGTGGACCCATGAAACAAAAAGAAAAAGAAAAACACATTGAAGAAGTCACAAATTTATTAGATGATGATTAAAGGGGTTCCTCCTATTTCACACCTAGCTTTGATGGGCAACTGGAGATCATAATAAAGAAGTGTGAAAAATAAAAAGTGGTAATGCCAACACAAAACTTTAAAGAACCTTCGAAGGCATCTACCTCAACCTCTTTAGAATAAAAATCAAATTATACAATAAACTTTGATGAACTTATTTATGTGCAACCACCAAATCCAACAAAAATAAAGAATCTTTATGGAAAAAGGTTATGAAATGATGAAATAACTTGGTTATGGTGGAAAAGGATTTGGTTCTAGAGAACAAGGTATTTGTGTCCCTATAGAGCCTCACATGTAAGAAAAGACTACTGGTCTTGGCTATTGTCCCTCAAAAGAAACAAACAAGCCTTCACTTAATATCAACACTATCACAAAACATCCCTCTAAATCGACTTTGATAGTAGTGCATCCTAAGCTGATAGACACTAGTGGTTTTATCCTTTGTAAGAAATGAAACAAATAAATAAACATTTGCTTGATATCAATTTCATCATGCAAAACACTAATGATTTGGATTCATCAGATTTTACACCTTCCATTAAAGAAGAGTACACAATCTTGCAACTTGAAGAGTCTTGTGTAAGTTTGACATCTAATACTAAGCAAGAGATATTTTTGTCACAAAATAACAAAACATCTCCTATTTTTTATCAAGAAAGTATCTTTTTGAGACTCCTTCAAGATCGTTTGATATCCCTCCCTATAATAACATGAAAGAAATTTTATTACAATACCTCATTTTGTGCATATCATAGAGTTCATGGTCATGCTACTAATGAATGTAAGGCTTTAAGTAACAAAATTCAACATCTTAAGGAGTGTGGTTATCTTCCTTGTGTTAAAGCACCTAATTCCTCTAACTAATGCTCATTTTCATCCCATTCGGCTCACCCTTGTCCTAAACTAAGTGGGGGCAAGGGGTTAGGTAGAGTTGTCATCATATGTCACTTATTTTGATCTCTTTTGGTATTTGACCACCTTCCATGTATATATTAGAGCAGGCTTGGGATGTGGATCACATTCCTTAATTTGGCTCGCATGTGTACTGCATTATACATTTTTGGGGAAACCCTTTTTTCCTTTTTCATTTATGGCTACTTTAAAGTAATTTCTCACAACATGGTTTTTAGCAATTTCTTTTAAGTGGGGGCATACATTGGAATTATTTTGGCATAATTTTATTTGTTTGCATGCTCCTTATGCAATTTCCTTTCTTCTTGCAATGTGTCCTTCTCTTGGTGGTTTCATTGGGTTTTAATTCCTCCAAGAATGTGATATTTACTTGTCCTCTCTTGGAGACATTAGGCATAATGTTCCCTAAGATGAGACCTTGCACTTATCCTCTCTTGGAAACAAGATGAGACCTTTTGTACTTATCCTCTCTTAGAGGCATTGGGCATGATGTTCCCTAGGATGAGACCCTGTATTTATCCTCTCTCAAAGATGTTAAGCACAATTTCCCCTAAGATTAAGACCTCACATTAACTAAGTGAAATCCCTTTGAACATCCCTCTTTCTTGTTTCATTTTCCTTTTTGTACCTTATTAAAGTCATAGAGGTATGTCTTTGATATGGTTCATTGGGGCTCACCTAGTGAACAACTAGTTACACTAGCCCTTGTGAGCATGCATTTTTGTACCTAGAAAGGTCCCTTTTTGGAGTCTATGCCCTGAGATTTGAGCCTTGGGACTAAGATGCCACCTAGGGCATCTTAGTCCTCTTGGGCTTATTTTTAGGATTCACTTTTAAATCTTGGTGAGATTTAACCTCCTTTATTTAATGAATTCATATGTTAGCTTGGTGTGGTGTAATTTTGCGATATTAAGCATAAATAAGTATAAATACAAGGTTCATTCATTCATTCTAATCCAAGTCTTTTGTGAGAGAATTCCTAATAGAAAATTGAATTCACAAGAGTATTCAAGAGCATTTATATCAAGCATTTAGAGGCATCATTAAGATTTGAGCATCATATAAAAGATTTTGTTGCATCATGTGTGTTGTTGTGCTAACATTTGTGATGTAGTGTTTTGATTCAAGCAAGCAATTCAATATCATTCCTTTGGTTCAAGATCCATATACATTGAAACCATTTCACACAAGTTTGTAGACTTTACAACAAGGGTTTGGTGAGTTGTATCATTTCATGTTATTCATTCGCTATTTTCCGTCATTACTTTATTTCATTTGAAGGTTTAATTACCAACAAGGGGTTTGACTAGGGTAAACCCCCATTCACTAACAAACAAAAAGTTATTCTCATATTGCATATTTGTGATTGTAGATCTAGGTTGAAGTCTTGAAGATTATGTGGAGTGAAAAGTTGTGAAAGTTTCAAAGTTGCATTAAAAAGTTGTCATCTTCACGAAAACTCACCTACAAGCTAAATCAAGAATTTTTGGAACCTAACATCAAAAGGGAAGCAAGTGCAGACCTTGGAGCTCAAGATCACATTTAGAGTTTTTAGAAATTAAAAATGACACTAATACACCACCTTGTGAATCTTAGTCATCTTGAGCATATTTTTCAAAAATTCCTTCAGATTTGGTTCTGCCATCTGAAGACTCCACATATGTCCCAAAAAATAGTAGTGGGACTAATATGTCATCTTAAGCATCTTAGTCCTACATAACACTTTGTGGTACCTTCTTTGCATTTTTAGGATCCTTAGAACATCTCCTGACCTCCTAGGTACACATATCATATCTCCCTATTGCATAATTTCATTATTTACATCTCTCATTTAGCTTGCATAGCTTGGTTTTGTAGGTTGAATGTTCATTTGTCTTTACCAAGAATTTTCTTGGTGGTGAACCCCTTTAAAGCTAAAATAACCCCCTCCTAGGTCCTCTTCATTGTGAATTGACTCACCTTGTGAGGTTTCTATTCAAACCAATTAGGACTCCTAGGAAATTCTTGAATAATTAGTTGGAGAAAGAGTGACATTGTATGTCCCATTTTTCCCATTAATTAGTTTTCTTTACTTAAGAGAACGTGGTTTTTGTAAAGGAGAATAAAAAAGGTAGTAACATCTAGATCTCACTAGGGACGTGGACTGTGAAGGATAAAGGCATGAACCTAAAATCAAAATTGTAGACTAGTCCCTTATTCATTGCACAATAGAGTCATGATCATAGAATGAAAGGATCAAAACACACCAAAAATAAGATGTACACCAAAAGCGGGAAAAACTCAAAGAAAAAAAAATGTCCAACTAAAAGAAATAGGAGAACAAGAAAAAGAACCATATATATGATTGTAGGGGACATATTTATTATGCAAATCCATTAACTGGCCAAGGAAGTATGACCCATAATGACAAAGGGGAACATGCTTGTGTCTTAATTGTACACTTAAAAGTGCCGACTAAAAATAGTGAAGATTTACCTGATAAATTATCCTTTGTCATCTCTACATAATCCAAAATACATTATCCTTCATAATCAAAAATCATTTTTTGTGTGGAAAGGTAGCTAATTGTATCTTCATCTACCATCCTGGGTAATTTGGCTTCTAAGGAAATCATCCTGCTAATTGAGATGGGAAAGGTGGAGTAGCTTGGAAGTTTGTCAACCTATAAGAGAGAAGTGTATGCTAATTCATCCCCTTTATTCAACAAAGGAACATCATTACCCAAAGTAAGCTCTGTAAGAACCAAAGCTCCCTATGGATTCTCTGAGTTGCTCATTTATCCTTCTATTTGGAAAACAAATGTTACCCTCGATTGAGAAAACTATTCATTAGGGACTTTTGATGTCTTCCTTAAAGAAAGGGGATTATTTTCTAGTACAAGAACCATGCCAATGTGCATACCCTTCCCTATTTCCTTTCCTTTTTACTAAAGCTAGAGAGTTGAATCTTCTTCTTCTTTACTATTTCCTAGGTTGGAAAAACATCTAACCTTAGTTCCATTTTCTTCATACATTTCTACTCTCACACCACCACTAGTCCCTTGAATGGGATGATCAATTATATCATTAACTTCAAAAATGGATGTCTCACACTTAGTAGATATTGAATTCACTTGGAATCCAAAGTTGGGTTGTTATTCAATGCCTCCAAGTGTCAGGTTAGCAATGGATAAAGCAAGATTCATTGTACAATAGGCAGTGAAGTCTTCATCATCATCCAAACTATCAAAATATTCTTCTTTAGGTCCAAGTTTTTTGACATACACCTCACTATCACTTCCCATTCTGATTGTATTTGCAAATTCTCCCTAATGTGTTATGGTCAAGCCTAAGAAGTTAGGCATGGGAGAATTACTATTTCTTAAAATGCTTCCACTTGCCCTAGGAATGAGGTTTGTGTTAGGTAAAGCTCAAACTCCCAGAAAATCATGATGCCTAGACAATAAAAGATCATCTTCCATCCTTAATACTTAAATGTTGGCAGCTATAAAATCAACTATTCCCCTTCTTCTTAGAAGAAATAGGGTCTTAGGGGGAAAATCATACATGAAGGAAAATACCAAATTAGATTGAGTAGGCACATTAGGTTGGGGAATTTGTCTCAAGGTCTTGGTGAGTCTATCAATAAAATTTTGAATTCCCTCATCTTCTTCCTTCTAAATTGAGAAAAGAGACCTTAAAAGAGAAGCAACATTCACCAATACTTTAAATATTTTAGTAAATTTGTTCCTTAGAATATTCCAATATGCACCCATCATCTAACCATCTAAACTAATCTACTATCCATCCAACAAAAGATTTAACAAAAATTCAAACTACCATATCTTCTTCAATAAGTCCAAAAATAACATAAGCAATAGTGAAATCTTGTATATGATTTTCAAGATCTTGTGCACCTTCCTCATTGAATCTTGGAATGTACTCTTGAGAACTAACAAGAAGAGTTGAATACCTTGTTAATGGTAAAGGCCCAAAATAGCCTCTCCATAGCTACAAAGAACTTGAAGACATTAGAAACAATAAAAATAAATTTATTTTACAAAGTTACCAATCCCTTCCCAAGAAGAGATAAATCTAATTCTATGGTGCTACTCTTTAGATTGGTCATGGGATTTGTTTTTGAATAGGTTGAGGTGAAGGATTCAAATAGTGCACAATTTCAATCCTCAAAAATCATTCAACTAGAAGCCTAGGTGGGCATTGTTCTCATTCTTCTTCCTCTTCGAACATAAAACTTGCTTGCATGTAATCCACCGCACTCCTACGCTACCTCCATGCAAGAGTTTTCAACTATGAGATGATATATTTTTTTTCAGTTGTAACCTAATCTAAATCTAGGTACAAAACAAGAAAAATATTCTCATGTGGTAATACCATCTTTAATCATGATAAGACAACTTTCTAATGTTCTACACACTCCCTAGTGAAGTTGCCAAAATCTATTGGTTGATAGATTTTTCCTTTGGAAATTAGCACAAATTGACTCTATTTCACCCAAGAAGAGAAAAAAATCTATCAACAACAATTGGAGAGATCACCATTGCATTGTTGATCTTGCTCTGAATTTTAATTGAGGTACAAATCCTTCTAATATAAATTTCTATTTTTGAATTTAAATAAAATGGGGGTATGTTTTTAACCAAAAATAAGGAATTAAAAAATAACATCTAGCCATATACATGAAAATAGATGTGATAGAATATTCTCTAAACTACTAATAGTGCTAAAAATTAAACTAGAAAACTATCAATATTCTAGCTCATAGACCAAATTATCATAAGCTTGTTGATTCGACTCACTAGAAATTAACATTTACTAAGATAAATGAATTAAACACCAAATAACAACAAATCCTCACAGGGAAGGAAAATTAAAATGCTCATCTAATCTCATAGAATTATTCATAAAAATTAGCATTCCATTCATATTTCATTGCACGCAAACAATAAACATCTACAACAAAATATCAAAATTGCAAAATTTGATCCTTCAATTAAGACCAATTCTCACTCAAGAATCATAGTGCAAGGGGGATCAAAATTTAGTAGCCCTACAAAATCCAATTGAGGATTATTTAAAATTTCCCATCATAACGGTCAATTTTTTTTAAAAACCTAATTCTTGAATGATAACTGAAATATTAGTCAAATAAGAAGTTGGTTGAAAACCAATTGATTCTTGTCAGATTATGAAAATATAGTCATTAATGATTAATTTTAAGGGTCATTATGATTGCTTCACCATTTTTTATTAACATGATGGAGGAGTGAATTGATTTTTTCTATAAGCAAGACATGTGGCATACACTTGAGCAAAACTTCTTCCACATCTCACTTCTAGTAATTGTTGGCATGCTACCTAAGATAGTTTCCATACAACTTATTTAAATACAAAGGATTTTGTTCATATCTGAATCCAACTTACTAAATTTCTATCACATCACCTTTTTGAAGGTAATTTTAATGTACTTATAGCATTAATTTCCATAAATTGAACTCCACTAGCTCATGTTCAAGTATGTCAAGCTCTTCTAGTGATGCAACTTCTATGGCTAGGAGTGATTTCCTCATTGTTGAGGGTGTCAAGTGCAGCATCATGGAAAGAATGGTTGTGGACCAACTTCAATAAATCTTCCTCATTTACAATGATGTGGAAGGAGTTATCCAAAGCGCTTTTTGTCTCAAGTGCATGTTCATAATTTTGGCCTGCTAGGATGCTTCCTTTACAACATCGTGCACACTTTTGGGAGCTTCAAATTGGAAATCCCTGTTATTGAGCATTTGGTAAGGCCCATATACCTATTGTGAATGGAATATTCCCTAAGGGTTTTATCTAAGTGTAGAGAAGGGGGATTAGCTACTCATGAGTTCTGTTCATTTAGAGAGCCTCATGGGGCGAACTGCCCTAAACTACCTCAAGGAATAGCATGAAAATTTTAGAATTAGAAAGAGTAGGTCATGAAGATTCTTTGGATAAAATGAAAAGATTATGGCCAAAGGATGACAACATAGAATATGAATGACAACACTGCGTTCTAGTGTCTTTGAGGCATGCAAGCATCTTGTACTAACCAAAAAGAAAGAATGTCACAGAAAATAGCTAAATGACTACTTCTACTCTAATTGCTAAGAAATGAATGTGAGAAAGTGATAACATGTAACAAAACTTAAATGAAGTAAAGTACAAATGATAAGGTTAAAGAGGAGAAAGAAAGTACTTACAACTAGCCAAGTAATGAAGCCTCTAGCATTCAAATTTCTTCAATACCTACATGTGTAAGATTTGGAGAAATTGTTGGGGCTGAATAGGGGTTTTCCTTGGTCAAACCCCCATTTTGGTGTTCCCACCTCCATGGACATCGATAAAGATAGAGAGTGAGAGAAGTAAGTAAACGCGATGTGATAAAAGCAATCCCCACTTGAGTCTAGGAGAACCCATATCACAAAATATTAGTGATAAAAGCAATTCTCGCTCGAGGAGGAGAACCCATATCATGAATGAGGATGCAATAGATAGGGGATATGAAATCCCAAGATAAGCGAGGGAGATAGATAGGAAAGGCTTAAGGAATCCAAATGGAGAGAGAAATGGAGCTACAAGAGCCAAGAGTGTTGCAAAGGGTGTTGTGAGAGCTTTAGAGAATGTTGTAGCAAGCTATATGAAATTGTGCAAGTAAAATAGAAATATGGGAGAATGTTTTAGAGAGGAGCCAAGAAGTAGAAGAAGCTAGAGATAGAAGAGAGTTGCAAGAGAGGTGGAAAGATAACATTTAAGGAAGGAAAAGAAGTGAAAAGAAGCTTCCCAGGTGGTTATAAGGCATCCTGAACCATTACCATTGATAAAAGGAGGTGAAAAGTGGAAAAAATGAATGGAAACAATCATTTGAATGTTGAAACATTGTAGGACACTAGCATGATGCACAAACGTATGCACAACACACTAGTGTCTGAACACATCACACTATAAAATGACACAAACGGGAAAAGCACAAAGTTTGATGCAAAGCTAACACATTAGGGTGGCTGCTAAAAAGGATTTTTGAACATCCTGAGAGGAAAAAGGCTAGTGCAAGGGTTAGAATGAACATACTCAAGATACTAAGGGAGTGGACACTAAACCACATACAAAAATTCATGTGAAATTACAAGGGGTACAATTTTACAACATTATATTTTCCCTCCTCTAGTGGGCATATGAATCTACACTAATATGAATGCTAAAGGAAATATACTAAACATAAATAACATCGTTATGCCAAAAGGATACTGTAGAGGAAGTAGGTAACTCTTCAAACCATGAAAGCATGCCTCCAGGATGAAGACCTCTAGAAAAAATGCAACAATGTTAGCACACAAGAAAACTAAAGGATTTGAGTTAGTAAAGTTAAAGAGACCTCTATGTAAAAGGTTGTCTTTGTACTATGCGTCATCCCCAAATTAAGAAATAACACACTTAGAAGAATTCTAAAATGAAGAGAGGAAGGGAATATACTCAAGATGAAGAAGATGTAGATCTTTGATTTGGTATATATAAAAGAGAATAGAAGACAGAAAATCATTCAAGAGGGAGAAGCTAGAAAGGAATGAAAATTCCAAGGGAGATGGCTCCATACGTCCTCAGAACCAAGGAGAGTTTGAAAAAATCACACTGAAAGACCACATACTAATGATGGACAAATCTCACAAGAGGAAAGCATCTTATAGGCCCACAGACCTGCAAGGATGTAGCCCCCAAGATCTCTCACATGAAAGAAGCTCTAAGAAGTAGGCACCTTATAGGCTCATAGACCTCCAACAAGGTATCCCCCTAGATCTCTCACATGAAGGAAACCCATATGAAAGTGCCTTACAGGCTGAAAAACCTATAGGGAGGTGTATCCCAAGATTCCTTACATGAAAGAAACCCAAATGAAAGCACATTATAGACCTGTAGACCTACAAGGGAGTGAACCCCCAAGATCTCTCACATGGAGGAAGCTCAGAGGTGTATATGGCTTATAGGCCCATAAACTTGCAAGAAGACATCCCCCAAGATCTCTCACATGGAGGAAACCCAAAGAAGGAGACTTCACATAGTCAAATTGGAAAGCCACTTTATAGGAACACTTACAAAGTGACATGTTTTCCCATAGATAAAGCATGTCCAAAAACAAAGTAGCCACACAAGTAGTCAAGCAGACATTTGCACAGACCGTCAACAAATTAAAAGGATTTCAAAGGGGTTTGTCGGTAACCCTTCCAAAGAAGAGGAGTCCACTCAAGGGACATGCTATTTGAAAATTGAGGTCTAGTTAGGCTGCCCCCAAGATAGACACAAATAATTTCACTTAAGAGAAAACCATTCAAATGGGGTCCCTCAGGAACCCTTCAAAAGAGAAAAGGGGTCCACTCAAGGGATGGTTCATTTGAAAGATATAGAAAAGAGATGGAGTCCTTAGAAGGACACACATCTCAAGAACAAGTTATCACTACCCCCAACATACAGGGGAGGAGAACCATACAAGATAATTAAAACATGTAGGATAGAGGTAAACCTCGATATCACTTGTTATTTGGAAAAGAGGTAGGTGCATCAACAAATAAATGAGTGATGGAACCTGAATCATGAAGTTGTATTTTTTCATTCAAGGCTTTACATTCACTAGTGGAATGACTAGGGACTTGATGGTATACACAAAAAGAATGCTTTTCTTTATCATGCTTGTGAGATTTCTTATGTGTAGGAGGAAGAGTGATCTAGTGGACTTTAAGAAGCCTAAAAAAAATACTCTTTCTCAGAAAAATAATGAGGATTAGGAAGAACCCTTTCTCCTATGGAGAAAGACTCAACTACTCACAAGAAGAAGATACGAAGATAGAAGATAACAGAGGAGGATCTCCATAAGGAGTGTTATTCTAGCAGGGGGAACACACTATTCTATGGGATCACCATCATCCTTATTAACAGGATTTCCAACATTATCTTCTTTAGCAGAATCATGTAATCATCTTCCTCAAAAGGAGGATCAACACTAAGAACATTTCATTTTATGCTCACACTTTCTTGTGATAGAAAAGAATAATCATCTTTGATAGTAGGTGTGGATGATGTTATCAAAAGGTTTAATTGGATCAGGTCAACTTTATGTTCCTCACTGAAGGAATCTGTAATGTCTAGAGAACCCCAATCATCATCAAGACATACATTTTCTTGAGAAGATGTGGAAGGAGTAGACTTAAGATTTCTTTCTTCATAAGGAGATCTTATTCAGGGACATATATCTCATGAGTATCCTTTGTAGTAGGTGTTGTGCATGTTTTGTACACATGCCCCGTTTGGAACGGGGACCCTCTCTTCCTATTGCCTTGCTGGGTTATTTTTTGGAATTTCCTTATTTTGTGTGGCCCTGATTTTGGTGTCTAAAATGGTCAGCGGGCCTCATAGTATCATTTCAAGTCGACCATGTTTAACCCTACAAATTTTCTAAGTCCTCCAGGTCCGCTCTACTGATTTTCCTTAGCCAAATCTCCCTACTTGTTTGATTCACTTTTTCCTTCATTTTTGACTTTGGGGACAAGCCTCCTATGGATTTGTGATGTTTTTTTGGTGCCTAAGTGAATGGAAAAGGTTTCATTAATTTTTAGGGGTTTCAAAAATTTCCTTCCAGAACTCCATCCCTCTTTGACTATTTTGACCTTTCGTTGACTCCCAGCAGTCTGTCTTCTACATTTTTGACTTTGGGGACAAGTTTCCTGTGGATTTGGGATGTTTTTGTGGTTCTTAAGTGAACTTCCAAGGTTTTGTTAAGTTTTGGGGGTTTTAGAAATTTTCTTTCAGAACTCCATCCCTCTTTGGCTGTTTTGAACATCCACCAGCCCCCGATGACCCACCTTCCAGAACCCACCCCCTCCATGGTTGTTTCTGGAACTCTATCCCTATTTGGTTGTTTTGAACATCCACTAGCCCCCAACAACCTGCCTTCCAGAACTCACCCCCTCTGTGGTCATTTCTGGAACATCATCCCTCCTTGGCTGTTTTGAACATCTACCAGCCCCCGACAACCCACCTTTCGGAACCCGGCCCCTCCGTGGCCATTTCCAAAACTCCATCCTTGCTTGGCCATTTTGAACATCCCCCAATGACCCACCTTCCAGAACCTACCCCCTCCATGGCCGTTTCCAGAACTCCATCCCTCCTTGGTTGTTTTGAACATCCACTGGCCCTCAATGACCTACCTTCCAGAACCCGCTCCCTCTGTGGCTTTTTTGGAACTTCCTCCCTCTTTGGTTATTTTGAACATTAGTTGGCCCTCGGTGACTAGCCTTCTGGAACATGCCCCCTCCATGGCCATTTTCAAAACTCCATCCCTCCTTGGCCATTTTGAACATCTGTCGGCCCTCGACAACTCGCCTTCCGGAACCCACCCCCTTCGTGTCCGTTTCTAGAACTTCATCCCTCCTTGGCCATTTTGAACATTTGTCAGCCCCCAATGACCCACCTTCTAGAACCTACCCCCTCTGTGGCTATTTCTAGAACTCTGTCCCTCCTTGTCCATTTCTAGAACTCCATCCCCCCTTGGCCATTTCCAAAACTCCATCCCTCCATCGCTGTTCGATACTTTCCTTCCGGGCTGCCGTGTGCTCATTGTTCTTTCAAAGGGTGGTGACCCTCTGACCTTCCCCTTCCAAACTTCTACTTTTCTTGAAATGAGTCCAATCTTGAGGAATTTTTTCTTCGCACTCTTTCTTCACCTTTTCTTGTGTGCTATAATTGAAGAATCTTGGTTTTCCTAAGTTTTGTGAGGTCTGAGAACTTCCCTTCTAGTTTACTATC
The DNA here is from genome assembly GCA_007258455.2 of Sequoia sempervirens. Lineage (NCBI taxonomy): Eukaryota > Viridiplantae > Streptophyta > Pinopsida > Cupressales > Cupressaceae > Sequoia > Sequoia sempervirens. Next base: position 253,888,323 of record VDFB02379711.1, on the reverse strand, counting down.
CCCCATTCACTATCCTCCATCCTTTTTACTTTTGTCCATCGCCCGACATCCATCAGTGCTTCTGGACTTGCCTGGAGGAATGATGTCTGTTGTTCATTGCCATCCCCCTTGGGCACGCATTAATGTTTATGGTCCAAATGAGCTCCAAATATGACTTCATGTATGTAGGATTCAAGAAGCCTACCGTGAGCCCATTGGGGAGACCCATTGAGAAAGTTGAACAAGGAAAAGCGCATAGCTCCTTTCATCATTCATTTTATATCCACCTTTCCTCATAGCATCCATCAACAGAGCTAGCATTAGAAGAAAGCCTATTTCAAAGGAGCCAGTGATAAAAATACAAGGGGGTGGCCTTGAAGAAGCATGCAGGAGTTGTATGCTCGAATCAAGGGCAACCAATCAATTGATGCCAATCGTTGATGGGCTCATTTGATCCAATGAAGAATGATGCAATTCCATCAAGCAAAGACAACTTTTAGGAAGTTTCATCTACAGTGAAAAGGGCAATCAACTAAATGAAAAAACTGCTATAGCACCTAGGCACTAGGTGAGAAAACAGGGAAAAAACAAGGATGTATTTTAAAATTGTTTGATAATTTTTGCTAGGTCAAACCCTATTGTAAACAAATCTGGGCCATTCATTGGAAATTCATCCTAGCCATTCATTTTGGCTTTTGAAAACTATAAATATGGGCTTGCCCCTCATTTGTAGAAGGTTGGAGAGCTATTGTAAAAAGCATTTGCAACAATAGAAGACAACATTGCATGATTTTATGGATGTTCTCTTTGAGTTTTCTCATCTTGCATGCATGGTTCTACCTTCCATAGTAGTTTTAGTTGTAGATTCTTGAATGGAAGTGATAATGGAGATTGTTGTTATGGTATTTGATGAACTTTTAGCCCATACTTTTAGCACTTGTTGATGACAAACTATTGTGTAAAGTTAGCCTGGGCTTCTTGATTTCAATATTGCAACTTAGATCAATTGCATGTGCAATCTGAAAATCTACAATCCTTAGAAGATTGCACTAGTTTTGTATAACTGTATGATACTCTTGGCCAAGAAAAACCAAGTTTAGGGATTTTTTCTAATATTGCAGCCTCCATGATCACTATTCATTCATGGTTTTAGATCTAGGAACTTCCTCTCTTCCCTGCCCTTTTTCCCCTTTTTTAATAAGTGACCTTAGTAAAGTTTCATTGCACATTATAGAGATAAATCCAATGATAAAATGGAGTTCAAGACTAGTTTTTGAACCTACATCAAATGCACAACAACTTCCCCATCTTAGGAACTTCATTTCAAGACCCAACTTCCCATTCTTTGTAACTTAGCTATAAGTCCACCTTGTGATTCTAGCAAAATCACATAAAACAACTAAGATATTCTAAGCACTATCAAGACCTGACATTAGAGACCTTGGGATAGTGTTCTACAATTTGATTGTGGAAGATTGTCTTTCAAGAGAGGTGATGCACCTATGCATTACCTATGTTGAGAAGTGCATACAAAACACATCAACAGTAGGTACTACTGGAGTAAACATCGACACATTGGAAGACACTGAAGGAATAAGAGCAGGCACAACTGAATCATGACCGATAGTTTCCATCTCACATAAGTGCATAGCATTAGGGTCAACCTTGACTATGACCACTTGATTATTGCAATTGAAATTAATATATCTATGCAAAGTAGATGTGACTATACCCATAACATGAATCCATGATCTACCAAGAAGAAGGTTATAGGGTAACTTTTCTAACATAACATATAAAAGGGTGGGTATGATAATAGGTCCCAACCTCTAAGGAAAGACTATCATGCCTAGGGATTGTTGATCGACATTATCAAACCCAATAATTTCAATAGAAGAAGCATTAAGAGAAGATGAATCAATATTGATCTTAGGCAATAGATCAATGCTACATACATTGAGTGTTGAACTGGCATCAACGAGAGTATGTCTAATGTTGATATTATTAATATTAACTATAATCATTAGAGAGTCTACTTGCTTCTGTACTTCCAAAGGCAAGAGTTCCTATGGATAGAATGTGATATTTGATGAATCGACATGAATATAAACCATCAATGCATCAACATTTGCTAGCCCAGCAGAAGAAGGCATGGTGATATTTTGTAAGGCTTCCTAAAGCATAACTTGGTAAATCAGAGTAGATCGAAGCAATTCCCATTGTGAGATCTTATCTGGAGTAATACAAAGTTTCTTGAAAAGATCCTAATCACTAGGTGCTTTAGTTGTGGAGCTTGAGGAAGGATTGGTTATTTATTCATATGATTCTCATAAGTATGGACCAATGCTCTATAAGAGGGGGCCATAGAAAGATCAAGAGATTACTATAAAACAAAACACCATCAATAGAACTCAACCTTTTAGGAGAAGGAATAGCTAGAGACATGTAAATTATTGGTCTCTTAGGCCTTTGAGGGGCAACAGAGACATAGATTACATTTACAAAATCATCACAACTAGTAGAATAATTATTTCAGCACATATTCTCAACATCAATCCAAACATGATCAAATTTGGAAGGAGATTCATCACTCGCTAATGCATCATCTCTAGAGGAGAGTTCATCAAAACAAATATGAGATTCATCATTCACCAATGCAACATCTCTAGAAGAGAGTGCATTGGAATAGAGAGGAGATTCATCATTCACAAATGTAACATCTCTAGTAGAGAGGACATTAGAATGATAGAAGGTAGAGTAATATTAAGAAAGGTATCAATTATTTCATCTTCTTGCAAATATCCTCCAAAGCAAGAGGACTTTAGTGAGAAGGATCAAAGATATCAAGTGACCTGGGCAAAGCCAAGTCACTTTCACATGCATGAAATGGAATATCATTAATCTTTTGAACAAAATCAGATACTCAATTAATAAAAGAAGATATTAAATTAATTTTGAGGTGACAAAACTAAGAAAAACCAGAAATTCAAATTTTCATATTTTTTCGGTATTTTCTAGGTTCTAGTAATTTGCATTTTAAGAGGTCTTTAGAGTGGAATTTGAGGTTGAAACTTGAATCGGTCCTTAAAATTTGATAGTTGAAGGAATAGTATTTTAGGGATTGAACTAGTTCTCTTGGATACCTTAACAACAATGCAAATGGTTCTAAATTCTAAGCACTGAGTCAAATGTTATGAGCCCGCCAAGTAGGGATAAATAAATTCCTAGCTTTTGAAATATTTCTTCTTCACATCAAGTTCACGAAAATGTAGAGAAGGGGGGTTAACTACTCCTCACAAGTTCTCTTCATTTAGAGAGCCTCATGAGGTGAACTTCCCTAAACTACCTCAACGAACATCACAAAAATTTTAGAATTAGAAAGAGCATGTCACAAAGATTCTTTGGACAAAATGACAAGCTCTCAGCCAAAGGACATAAGCACAAAATATGGATGATAGCATGAAACTTTGGAGTCATTGAGGCGCGCTGGTGTCTTCTGCGGACTAGAAAGCAAGAATATCATAGAATATAGCTAAATGACTACTTCTACTCTAATTGCTAAGAAATCTTGGAAAGTGAGAATGTAACAAAATGTAATAGAACTTAAATGAAGTTAAGTACAAATGATAAATTTATATAGGACAAAGAAATTTCTTACAACCAACCAAGTAAAAGAGCCTCCAACATGTGAATGTGTTCAATACCTACATGCATAAGATCTAGAGAAATTGTTGGGGTTGTATAGGGGTTTGCCTCAGTCAAACCCCCATTTTGGTGTTCCCAACTCCATGGACAGCCAAAAAGATAGAGAGAGAGAGAAGTAGGAAAATTTAATGTGATAAAAGCAATCCCCACTTGAGGAGGAGAACTCATACCACAAAATATTAGTGGTAAAAGCAATCCTTGCTCAAGGAGGAGAACCCATATCATGAAATGAGGATGCAATAGATAGGGGATATGAAATCACAAGATGCTCACAAGCACAAGATGAGAAAGGGAGATAGAGATACAAGGCTTAAGGAAGCTAAATAGAGAGAGCAATGGAGCTACAAGAGCTAAGAGTGTTGCAAAGGGTGTTGTGAGAGCTTTAGAGAATGTTGTTGTAGCAAGATGTATGGAACTATGCAAGCAAAATAGAAAGATGGGAGAATGTTTAAGAGGAGATGGGAGAATGTTTAAGAGGAGACAAGAAGTAGAAGAAGCTAGAGGAGGAAGAGAGCTGCAAATGAAGTGAAAAAGATAACATTTAAGGAAGGAAAAAATCCAAAATAAGCTTCCTAGGTAGTTACAAGGCATCTTGAGCCGATAACATTGACAAAAGGAGGTGACAAGTGGAAAACATGCATGAAAATAGTCATTTGAATGTTGAAATGTCATAGGACATTAGTGTGGTGCGTAGATGTCCACACGGTGTACTAGTGCCTAGACACATAATGTACAAAATGACATGAATGGGAAAATCTCAAAGTTTGATGCAAAGCATATGCACAAGGGTGGCTATTGAAAAGAGGTTTTGGGAATCATGAGAGGGAAAAAGGTTGATGGAAGGGCTAAAATGAGCCTACTCAAGATGCTAAGGGAGTGGACACTAAAGCAGATACAAAAATTCATGTGAAATTGAAATGGGTGCAATTTTATGGCATTACACTAAGCATACTCATGTGGGTTTGGTGGGTGATGAAATTTGCATTGAGATTGCATTGCAAATTGAATAAGCCAGGAAAAAATTGCCTTACTTCGTGTAGGGATCAAGTACAAAAACATGGAGACCTATGCCCACTTTTTTGAGTTTAATGAGAATCTCTTAGATCCACTATGTAGATTGAGCATTTGCAAGAAGTGATTGATGCCATCCTCATCTTTACTCTTTGTATTTAAGACCCCTTGTAATGAAAAACCCCTCTTTTTGTGATGTAATTGCAAATATATATATATATATTGAAATAATGAGAAATAGGTTTTGTGGGGTTTATTATGGAGCTTGAATGGGGCTATGATGGACCTAATTTCCTTATGCTTGAGGATAGGGGTTTCAACCTGAGCAACACGTTTGGGAGAAAAACTACAAAATATAAAATCAACCTAGTTATACTAATTTAAACTTGAAACAACAATATAAAGGTCATTATTTACAAAAAAAAGAAAACTTCCCATAAATTTAAGAAAGGAAGAATGATATTTACTAGTCACCGAAAGGCACTTTCTGAAGGTTTTTTGAGATTCATTCACCCATGGGAGAATGATTCTCTTGTCTAGGCTTTCAAAAAAAAATTGAGAGCCTCTGATGCCAATTTGTAGCTTCCATTTGATCCAGGTTGCAATGTTGGAAAGTAAGAAATCAGATTTGTAGGTGACTTCCCATGCTTTATGATAACTTTGAAAACTTTTTGTAACTTTTCCAATCTTTCACTTTGAGAGATCTTCAATCCTTCTTCAACCTAAAATCTACAAAACAAACACAAGAGATGATTTTTTTTTTTTTTGGTGAATGGGGGTTTTCCTTGGTCAAACCCTGTTTGGGTAATTAAACATTGAATTGAAATAGAAAAATGTGAATAGAATAATGAATGAACAAACTATGTTGCAACTCACCAAACTATTAAATAAACCTTTGGAAATATGCAATGTTGATCTTGATCTTGCATGAAATGGATTCAATGCATGTTGATCTTGATACTTGAAATATGGCTTTGAATGCTTGACTTGATCTTTGAAACCTACATCAGAATGTTAGCTCCCAAAACATGCATGATAGCTAAGACTTTGACATGATGCTTGAGATCTTGAATGTTGCAACAAAATTCTTCATAGATCTATTATTGAATTCTCTTGATCAAAATATTATCTTTAGGAATTCTCTCATGAAGTTTTCGGATTGGAATGATAAAATAACCTTGTATTTATAGGTATGTATCCTTAATTTCTCAAAATTTAAACATTACAAGTCAACATAAATTAGATTCAAGTTCAAAGGCCTAGGGAGGACTCATTCGACAATGGGTGAATGGGTCCCAGGTCCCTATTCCTAGAACACACATTGCTCAAGGTAAAGTGTTATTTGTTGGCATTAATTATTGTTGGGTTTTCCCTTTAGGAAATGGAGAGTACATTTTTCTACACTTCATATATATATATATATATATATATATATATTTGGCTTTCAAACCACATAGTGTAATGCAGTTAGCTTTGAAATCTTATGCTTTACCTTTGTGTTTACATTTCTTTGCAACATGCTCTTATTTTGAAACTTTCAATGGATTCCTTTGTGCACTTTGGATTTATTTACAATATCATGTTCATCTTCAATTTTATATTTCTCTTTTTTGTGAACATATTTTTGTAATACTAGCACATAGAGGCCCAAATATGTGATGTCAAATTTTAGGTATAGTTAGTAAAATATATTTGTAGTCCACTTAGCTTATGAAAATGTAATCATCATCACTTCAATTGAAATATCCTTTACATTTGCATCCAAATCCCCTTTAATGAATTCAGTAACATAACAAGTAACTTAGAAAATATATTCCACCTTCCTTTGAAAATCCACCTCAGCAAATACAAATTTTTAGAAACCTTGTTGGAAACTGACAAAGTTTTTAAAACTACTCAAAACTCCACTAAAGTATTCATCACTTCAAATTTTCTAGCCTTCGGTATATATTGGTAATCATGGGAACCTTTTGGTAACCTAACACATACTTATGACTTGAAAAGACCGATGTGCAAGAAATTCTAAGTTAACATTTTGAGATTCTAATTGGGAAAAAGGTTAGGAAACTCTGGCGGTTCCTAAAATAAGGTACAAACCACTTGGAAAAGGTGACAAGGAACATAGTTTTCTTTACTTAGAAGGATGACATGATTTTTTTAAAGGGGACTAAAAATGGTAGTAATAGTAATGAAGCTCAAAGTTGAATAAGGTCTTACCAATCTCAAAAAATTGATCCATAGTCACCCTACCTAAACATATGTTAGAGGTTTATTTCGCTTGGTTTGACACCTTTGGTGCTTAAATCATTTTTGAGATCTAAAAATTTGAGAATCTACATCACTAAGCATTAAGTTTCTTTTTGTATATGCATTTAGAACTAAAGTTAATACTAAATAAATAAAGTGCAACAATAGAAATAAGTATATCAATCACTATCCAAGAATTTATGGAAAAAATCTAGGAGACATCACAAAAATAATGAAATACAGAGAAATTAAAGAAAAAGGAGGGAAAAATTACAACAAAGCATCTCTTGAATTTGAAAGAGCTTCACTATGATAATGGAGGATGCTCACAAGTGAAGGACATGTTGGATAATGCTAGAATTTTGTAGGGTGTTGTAAAGAGTAGTAGAGTTCCAAAGAAGAATGATACTCAAAAGAAAAAAATATTTGAAAAAAGAGAAGGAATCCCCATCCATAATTTAAATCATATTTTTAGAAAGCCTAGTTGATCATATGATTCTCTCTAAAGGTAAGCTACTTATTTTTTAGAGAATTCAAGTTAGTGGCCAACAAATAATGATCTAAAAAAATCCTTTTAAAATTTAGGCTTTTCATAACCAATATGTGTTTCCCTTCACATACACCTCTTAAAAATATACAATATAGTGAAAAAATGTGTATTCAATAGATTAACATCTTACATAGATAGTTAGGAGTATGAAATATTTAATTCATCCCATTCATATAATCTTATGATCTTCTCAAATTATGGTGTAAAAATAAAACTAAAAACTAAACAAGAAGATTAAAAATGTTTTGATTTAATTTATAATTTGATAATAGACTAATTGTATTCATGGATTAGTGTCTTATTGGTGTAGGGGCACCAAGAAAAATTGCATTTATAGGTTTTTGAAACATGGTATAATATTAGTTATGTTCGTGTTTGAGTCTTTTTGAGGACTAATAAGGTCATATAGACCATTTTGATATGTAATGAGTCCATTTATATATCTTTAGGTGGTTGGAAGGTTTAAGTTGCAAAATATTGTAAAATTGCAAAATTATGTAAAAGTTGTCAAACTAAAGTTGCAAAAATCCATCTTTTGGTATTCCAATGGTCACTTGAAGGTTAGGAGTTAGTTTTTTTTAGTTTGATTGGTTTGTTTCAAGTTGAAAATGGTGGAAAAACTTTATGAATAATATGTTGAAGGATTGTGAAAGAACTGATCAATAAAAGCCTGTATTTCCTTGTGAAATTCTATAATTTTTCTAGAAATTTGTTGATATTTGGATTTGTACATCACCATACGAGTTTCTTATAGTTTTATTTTCTTTTGGATAGGTGGATATATTCCCTAAATACATTCTGGGAGTGGCTTGAGATATTTTTGTTGATTTTTAAGAACCTAGGAGCCAAATCACTGTAATCAACCAAAAAAAAGGGTTTTAAAGGGTTTGTAGTCCAAAAATGTAAAAAGACCCATTCCACCTTTTATAACTTCCTGTAACTGAGTCAAATGGGTCCAGTAGTGTAAGGTTAGAGGTTGAAATTCTTGTGGGAAGCAAGGGAGGTCGTTTTTCAGTATGGACATGTAGTCCTAGATGAGAAATTGTGTGATTTGGAATGAAATATAGAGGTTTGAGTGTGGAAAAGGGTGTAAACTTTGGGGTAGAAGTTTTTGGTGATGAATTAAGATTTTTCAGACATATTAGAGTATGTTTGAGGAGTTGGAAAAGTGGTTATAGGATGGGATCATAGATTTTTAGTAAATCCTTCTAGTAAAGTGTTAAAATGAGGGTTTGGTAAAAGGGTGACTTGGATGGCTCTCCTAGTGAAAGACTATACACAAGAGTTTTGGGTTTCTTGTGAAGTTTGAGAGGGGTTTCTTTGTAAAAAAGGACCAATTGGCCAAGTTGGACATTGTTATTGTATAAATTTGGAGGGGTTGGTCCAAAGTGACCATAAGTGTTTTTGTGATATATTTTTCTTAGAAATAATGGGTGCTTAAAATGGTGGGTGGATTGAGGGTTTTTCAATTAGATTGAGAGTTATGATAAAAGAAATAGGTCTGCACACCCACTAGGCATAATTGAGAAGTCGATGTGAATCACCCTAGATAGGGTTTGAAAAATAAAAACTTGTGTTAATCAGGTGAAATTGTGTTGGCTTGTTTGAAGACCTCGCTGTATTGCACCAATTGTTATCAAAGCATAAGGATTAGATCTCTTCAAAGTGGAAGGTTGTTGATTAAAGAAAAGACAAAGTGTTAAAATGATTTTGAAGGGAAAGAATATGGAAAAATAAATGAGTGAATTGAGGGATAAGAAGGAAAGGGAGTTAAGAGAGTTGAAGGAAAGACTTGTAGCTTTGGAAACAAGCAGGAGAAGAGATGAGGATGAAAGTGATTCTGATGAAGAAGAGGAAGAAGAGTTTGAAGATGTGGATGAAGAACTAGATCCTGAAGACCAAAGGATGGAAAATTTGTTAAGGGAAGTTAAGAGTGACAAACATAAGGTGAAAATTGATGTGCCAAAGTATGGAGGTAATCTAAATGAGGAGGAATTTATGGATTGGATTGCAGCCATAGACAATTATTTTGAATGTGAAGATATACCTAAAGAGCAGAGAGTGAAGATTTCAAAGACAAAGCTGAAAGGTCATGCACTTTTGTGGTGGGATTATGAGCAATTAGACAGAAGAAATAGAGGAAAATCAAATATTTTTTCATTGGGAAATATGGTATTAAAAATGAAAGGTAAGTTCTTGCCCAAAGACTATGAAATTCAAATGTTTAAGAAATTACAATGTTTAAGACTAAAATAAATGGATGTGAAAACATGTATTGAAGAATTTTATAAGTTGACTATAAGATTAGGGCATAATGAGAATGAAGTTGAAAAGGTTTCTAGGTATCTTGGGGGCTTGAGATTTAATATTCAAGATGAATTAGTTTTGGCAAATCCTAAATCTGCTGAAGAATGTTATCAAATGGAAATGAGAGTGGAAGAAAAAATGAAAATAAGGCAAGACAATACAATTAGAGGCAGAGGAGAAACCTCTAAAGGGAGAGGAGCATTTCCTACATCAAGACAATCAAGTGAAAGTCAAGAAAATTCAAGCAAAGGACAAGAACAAGCTGCAGATTATAGAGGTGGATTCAAAGGTGCTAGGGGGAGATTTGGAGGAGGTAGAAGTACAAACACATTTACAATTAGATGATACAATTGTCAAGATTTTTGGAATCCAGCATTCAAATTTCCTAAGAGACAGGGTTCTACATCAAGTGGAGGTGAAAGGAGAAGTGATAAAAGAGTGCAATTGGTACAAGAGGAAGAAAGTGAAGGTGAAAACTATCCTAGTCATCTTACTGCTCCAGAGGTAGGAGAATCATTGATGCTAAGAAGACAACTGTTGAAGAAATCCAAAGAGAAGGACCTAATGCAAAGAAGGAGCTTGTTCAAGACCACATGCAAATGTAGAGGTAAGGTTTATAGATTTGTGATAGACTCAGGATCAACTAACAATATGGTGTCTAGTGAATGGTAGAAAAACTCAAGTTAGAAAAAGTTCCTCATGAAACACCATATAGGGCATCATGGGTGAGTGATAATCAATCACTTTTGGTAGATGAACAAGCATATGTTGAGTTTCAGATTGGTGGGTATAGGGATAAGGTACTTTGTGACATTCTACTCATGGATTGTTTCCATCTACTTCTTGGAAGGCCATGGCAACTTGATAGGAAATAACTTTATGATGGTAGGGAGAATACTTACACCATTAGGAAGGATGGGAGGAATTTTGTATTAAGCACATTGCAGGAAGAGGTCAAAGAGAAAACTAAGGCAACAAAGATCATCATGATTGGTAAGAAAGATTATGTTAAGGTTGAGGAAGACAAAAGTATGGAGTGTGCAGAAATTTCAAAGTTTGAAAGTGCTAATACAACAGATTGGAAAGGTAGTCTAATTTTGTAGAGAAAAGAAGGTGAAGTGTTGACAAAGAAAGTCCAAGAGAAGGACAATGATTAGATGTGTATGGAACCACAAGTTGAATGGAGGAAGGATGATGCAATCCTAGTTGGGATAGTGATATGTCCTATGAGAAAAATAGAGGTTAGTAGTTGGTCATTCTTTGTCAAAATAGAGACTTCTAAATCTGATAACACTATGGCATTTAGGGGCAGAGAGTCTATAGGTAAAGGTGAAGGAAAAAATTGGAGTGTATGAGAGTGTTTGGAAGAGACAAGGGGACAAGTTGGAGCATGTTTTAAGAGTGGGAAACAAGACAGTCAAAGGAAAGATTAGCAAAGGATAAAGTGTAGGTGTTAAGGTCAGTACAAATCAGTTTGGGATGGTGGAAAAGTCAAGAGACAATCATCAAGTCAGTTTGTGAAGGAGGAGTGGATCCACGATAGTAAGAAGACTACAAATGCAAGGTACAAGGAAAATTTTTAGTTTTTGACTCCAAGGATAGGTGTACCAGACAAAGGAGCCTTTTAAGGACAAAGAGATGGAGTACAAAAATATGGAAAATCTGCAAATCACATTCCAAGGGACTTGGAAAAGTTTCATGGTTAGGTGTATGGTGCAGGGGCACCATGAAAATTTGCATTTACAAGTTTTTGAAATATGGTATAGTATTAGGTATGTTAGTTTTTGAGTCATTTTGAGGTCTAATAAGGTTAGATAGACAATTTTTATATGTAATGAGTCCATTTATAGATATTTAGGTGATTTTAAGGTTTAAGTTGCAAAATATGTCAAAATTGCAAAATTATGTAAAAGTTGTCAAACTAAAATTGCAAAAATGCATCTTTTGGTATTCCAACAGTCACTTGAAGGTTAGGAGTCAGTTTTATTGTTTTGTTTCAAGTTTAAAAAGGTGGAAAAATCTGATGAAGAAGTTGTTGTTTGGTTTCAAGTTTAAAAAGGTGGAAAAATCTGATGAAGAAGTTGTTGAAGGATTGTGAAAAAATTGATCAATAAAAGTCTTTAGTTCCTTATGAAATTCTATAATTTTTCCAAAAAATTGTTGCTATTTGGATTCGTACGGCACCATACAGGTTTCTTATAGTTTTATTTTCTTTGGGATTGGTGGATATATGTTCTAACTATGTTCTAGGAGTATTTTGAGAGATTTTGTTGAGTTTTAAGAACCTAGGAGCCAAATCACTGTAACTAGCTAGAAAATAGGGTTTTAAGGGGTTTCTAGTTCAAAAATGTAAAATGAATCATTCCACCTTCTATGACCTATTGTAATTGAGTGGAATGAGTCTAGTAGCGTAGGGTTAGATGTTGGAATTCTTGTGGGAATCAAGGGAGGTCATTTGTGAGTTTGGAAATGTAGCCCTAGATGGGAAATTGTGTGATTTGGAATGAAATATAGAGGTTCGAGTGTGGAGGGTATGTGCAGAATCATGATGGGCCAAAAAGTGGTGATATGATGGGTATGTGTAGGGTATGTGGCTGACAACTTCTTTTTACCAAAAATTGATGAAATGAAAATGGTTTTTAAAGAAGATTCTTAGCTTTCCACCAATATAAATTTAATAAATAATTATTATTCATTTTCTATTTAAATTATCACTAAAGTCCTGATTGATGGCTGATTGAAAAACATCTATAGCTTTCAAACAATAACACATTTTTTGAATCTGAAACATGCATCACATTCAATGCTTTGTGTACTATAGGATTAAAAAAAAAATCATGAAGCTTTGACCAAGTTAAGGTGGTTAGACATACGAGGTTTTATATTTTTTAAAAGTTGTAATACAAAATTCATAATTAATTATTTGCATGGAAAAAATTACAAAAAAATATGAATCACACTAGGACATGATTACTCTACTTATATCTAAAATATTATAAAATTATATTATTATTTTATTTTCATTAGGGTCCTCAGATAAACACCTACTTCTTATTTTTTCCCTAAAATTTAAGTACTACTACATTGAAATTTCAAATTTTCACCAAATAGATTTAAAAAAAAAAAAAACCTAGTAGTTTAGAAAATACATTCAATTTCTACAGATTCTATTCTTCCATATTTTACAAAAAATATAGATAAATTATTCATTTTTTTACGTCAAGTTCCCTAACTATGATTTTTTTTATTTTTTCACCACTTAAGGGCCTATTTTCTCCATGATGATCTTGCACATACCCTGGAAAAAGGTGTAAACTTTGGGGCAGAAGTTTTTGGTGATGAATTGAGTTTGTGTAGACATATTAGAATATATTTGAGGAGTTGGCTAAGTGTATAGAGGCTAGGATCATAGATTTTCAATAAACCTTACTAGTAAATGGTGAAAATGAGGGTTTGGTAAAAGGGTGACTTGGAGGGCTCTCCTAGTGATAAAATTTGAAGAATTGGTTGTTTCAAGGATTGGTGAAAGACTTTCCACAAGATTTTTTGGCTGGTTGTGATGTTTGAGAGGGGTTTCTTTGTAAAACAAGCCTAATTGGCCAAGTTGGATAGCATTGTTGCATGAATTTCGAGGAGTTGGTCCAAAGTGACCATAAGTGGTTTTATGATATGTTTTTCTTGGGCATAATAGGTGATTGAAATGGTGGGTGGATTGAGGGTTTTTCAAGTAGATTGAAAGTTATGATAAAAAAGATAGGTCTCCACAGCTACTAGGCAAAATTGAGAAGTTGATGTGAATCACCCTAGATAGGGTTTGAAAAATTAAAACTTGTGTTAATTAGGTGAAATTGTGTTGGTTTGTTTGAAGACCTACTTGTATTGCACCACTTATGCATTCACAAAGTCAATAATTGTTAAATTCTCTCACAACAACATTTTAATTACAAGTATGAGGGTTGACATATATTATTACCTTATGAAAATATAGCTTACTACTGTTCAATAATGTAATTATTCTTACAAATCCCAACTTATATCACAACATATCAATATCTAATTAAAAGAAAATTGATATACTCCTTGAATGGAAGCAATTGAACAAAACTTTATTGTCAAAAATATCTAACATAGAATCACATAATCATTTATTTCCAGCTAGAATTTTTTAACATGGATCACTATAATGATCTAGACAATAATGTCTAGTTTTATGTTTTATTTAACTTGAAGATAGTTTTGTTCTTAACCTATTCTTTTCTTAATTCAACTATGGAAGCTACTTTCCCTTGTCATTTATAAATTTATTTGTTAGCAATATATGTATTGTTTTCTTTTCAACTCTTTGGAAACTTGTTTTGAAACTTAAAACAAACATATTCTCCATGTACTTTATGCAATTCTTTTAACACTAATTTTGGTCTTTATTTCATATCAAAAAAAATTATGAGAAAAATATTGAAAAAAATGTGAGTGGAAAAATCAATTAAATGTAATGTACCTAAATAATGCCCAACATAGTTGATGAGAGAAATTGTAGATTGAAACTTTTTTACAATTGGTAGTAATGTAAGATCATATACCATATACAACAATATAAGTAGTTAAAATTCTATACAAATATGATGAAAAAGTGACTACTACCAAAGGATTTTATGGTAATTTCAATAATTATTTCTCATCTTTTTTTATTTGTATCTCTTTCAAAACTTAAAACAAATTTTTTCTCCATGTACCTTTTTGGAATTCTTTTAATATTTTTGTCTTTATTTCATAAAAAAAATAATTATGAAAAAAATATTCATGAAATGTGAGTGAACAAATAAATTAAAGGTATTGCACTAAAATGATGACTAGTATATTTGGTGAGAGAAATTGTAGATTGAAACTTTTGTACAATTGGTAGTAATTTAAGACCCTATACAATTTAGTGAAATATAAATAGTTAAAATTCTATACAAATATGATGCTAAAGTACTATTAATTTGAGATTGAGCTAGATATACTGCCAACTCTCATTGATATTTTCCAAAATTTTCATTTATGGAAAATTAACCCTTCTAACCCACCTTGTCATAAAATCATTAACTATCTTCTCTAGTTTTTATCTAGTTATTTTTATAGTAGACCTATGTGGCCCTATTCTAAAATTTGAGAGTTTTGTGATGGGGAGTGATCTAGTTCAAGAAGAGCGTACTAGTTGCAAGGTGTGGAAACAAGGAAAGGAAGTTTGGACCATCCTGCAATGGGCCAAGCTAGCCTCGTTTGTGGAAGGGATGCAAGGGCATGGCCCCAAAATTTTGGTAGCATTTGTTACCTCCTAAAAAAAATGTCACTATTGGTGAGACCTCATTCATGGTGACTACTAAGTTAATTGTGGAGGTAATAAGGCATTATTTAGAGGGAGTGTGCATCCCTCGTAAATCCAAAGGCCACTATTAGAAGGATATGGATCATTTCTTGAAAGATGGAATAATGGTGAATAGACTCCAAAATGGTTTTAATCGTGTAGGCCTGCTTGGCATTTGGAGTAAAGTCATTGAGGTCCTCATGAGGTATGTTACGCTCGAGGGGAGGCTCCATCGCTTTCATGTTCATTTGTTTTCAATGCTTAATCACCTCTGGTATAATGATTTATTTTTCCTTTTGGCTTTTGTCCTCGCTTGAGATAACTATAAAAAATGTTTAGGGTAAAAACACTAATTTAACCATTCACCAAGGTCTTATCTTTCATCCCTACAAGTACCATGCCACATTTTTACCCTCCCTTGCCACTATTAAGAATAACACTTTGATAATTCACTACCCCATCGAACCCCCCATGGACCCTAGTCCCTCCATTACCCTTGATGAAATCCCCTTTGGGGTCAAACCACAATAGTGGTTTACAAATTTTATGAGGAAGGAAATTTCATTTTTCTTCCTTTCCCCAAACTCAATGAGTTCAGTCGAACTCAATGGTTCGACCAAACCACCTTTTATGTTTGACCTAACCCCCAAAACATAAAAAAGAAAATTATTATTTTAAGGGGTTTGGTTGAACATGGGTTCGACCGAACCCCCTCAAATAAGACCAAAAAAAATGAACTTTTCACTGTCATTTTTTGCTTTTTTCTACTTTCCCTCTACTTTGTGCATGCGACAAACAACGAACATGAATAGCAAATGACAAATAAAATCGACTTCATCTCTCCGGCAAACGAAAAACTCAACTTCATCTCTCCACAGTTCATCAACCCAACTTGCATATCGCACCATGTTTGTCAAATTTGAATTTCATAGACTTCAAAATGCGCTTGTTTGTTAAATTTCTAAACCCTAAATGTGAAAATTTTCAAATTTGTTGAATTGAAATTATATTTTTTTGAAAGTTTCTAAAGCCTTTTCAACATACACTATTTCTATATGATACATTTCTACTATGTCAAAAAATTAACATGCCCTGTCTATGCTTCCACATTTTGCATACATTTCTATGAGGGCACCTCCAACATATTTGAGGCATTATATCAAACAGTTCATTAACAAAATTTATTTCAGGCATTATATCAAATAGTTCATGGTATATTTTGATGGAGTATGATAGAAATAGTGTTTCCATTGTATGCACCCTATATCAAACAATTCATTAACAAATTTATTTGAGGCATTATATCAAACAGTTCATGGTAATTTTTGATGGACTATGATAGAAATAGTGTTTCCATTGTATGCACCCTATATCAAATAGTTCGTTAACAAGTTTATTTGAGGCATTATATCAAAAACACTATTTTTATCATACTCTGTCAAAAACACTATTGGAAATTTATTTGAGGCATTATATCAAAAAGTTCATTAACAAATTTATTTGAAAAATTATATCAAATAGTTCATGATATAAAGTTTAAAGGGTCCATACAATGGAAACTTGGATAAAATTCTTCATATTTTTCCTTTGAGTCTTATCACATTACTCCAAAAATGGTTGGTGAACTAAATGTATGAATCGAAGAATAAATTTAGAGGAAATAAACTAGATTGTTTGAATTAAATGTATAATAAAATAGTTCTATTAGGATTAGAAGGAATGAAGGTATTATTAAATTTTCTAGTATTAGGAAAATATAAAAATGTGTCCACTTTACTATATATATATTTAAAACTATTCTTCATATATCCATGTTAAAACTATTAAAAATTAAATTACATAAATCAATTTTAAATTTGTACAAAGAAATAAATGACTTTGACTAAGAGCGAATATTTAAAATATAGCTATCCTCTTTGTAAAATCCAATTTGATTTGAGATATTTATGGACAAAAAATATGGATGAGCATGAGGTAAGTAAGAAAGAATAACCCTAATTTATATCTTCCCTCATCAAATAATTTCATGTTTAAAGAGTTTCTTAAAGCATATCTAATTATGAAAAAATATTATATACTTGTTATAACTATATTAAAGTATATCATGAATAAATTGAAAGGATAAAGAGTAAATCACTAAAAACACATACATAAATCATAGAAGTAAATTGATTAATATAAGGAGATTGAAGTGGTTGGATAATTTTTTCCAAGGAGTGGAAGAGGTTAAGAAGGAACCATCAAATAAATATAATATTTTAAATACTTTAAAAGAAAAATACATTTCTCCCTACTCTAAATTCAAATGGTATTCCTTCTAAGATGATAATAATTGAAAAAGAAGAAAATAATCATTATGAAGATCAAGTACCATTGATAAGTTTTAAGAGATCAAATTAAATATTCAACAACAAAATAAAAAATAGAAAATAGTTAATGCTAAAGAAACAACTACAACCAAGCTACTATGTTAATAAATTCTCCTCTTATGTAGTCTTCATTTCCCTATAAATTGTGGCCTCCTTGTACAAATTAGCTATTGATCACCATAGTGAAACAAATTTAACATTTTGAAATGGTTAAACATTATTATTATTTTTATTTGTATAAGTATAATTATTATGGGTTAATTTCTCCTCTCCTACTCTTCCTAATAAGGTTCTATTTTACAAGCCTCATATAAATGTTAGGGTTCTAACTTCTAAAAATTGAATAGTATCAACTTAATCTCATTAGACAATGCTCCCCTAGTATTGATGGGGCCAACTTTTTATCCATCAAACTCGGCTATGTTTACATTGAATAAGAATTTGATACCTTTATCCTGACACTTGAACTAAGATATCTTGGCTCTAATTTTAGTCCTTTTATCTAAAAATTATTGGTGACATATCCATTCGTGTTTAGTTTTAATCATTTATTATTGCAATTAATTATCATAAGGAGATTCTTGAAGCTTGTATTCCATCCCCACCATTTTTATTCTAAAAATTTGACATTTTCTTTCAACTTAAAGTCTAAATTTTATCCTTAATGCTATACATATTTTTCTAGGATAACACATATTCATTATATTTCACTAAATGTGTTCAGGCATAGAAGAAAAACCTTCAATATATTTTTAAGATAACTTTGATACCATCAAGATAATCCCACCTTTCATTGCATTAATATCAAGGTTAACTAACCCTTCCTCTTTACATGCTTTTCAATTAGAGTATCCTCTAGTAAAAATAGAAACATTAATAGTGTGTTTATCAAAGAGTGTCTAGGGATGCAAACATCACTATTATTAATAAATTATAGGATTGTAAGAAATATTTATGGAAGAAATAACTATCTAATAGAGAATATAATGTATTAAAGTACATATATAACTATTACATATTTTAAATAAAGCCCCTTTAAAATCTATCTTATTGCCATTTAATGAGTCAACTAGGTTCAAAATTATTTTCATCTTATTCCCCCAAAATTCATCACCTTTACAACAAAACTTGATCTCATCTAATTTATCTAATTTATTCTCAAATCATATGTATTAAAATCACCACCTTAAACTATAAGAAATATTTGGTAATTTATTTATTTTATCTTCATTTAGAAAGGGATGTGAAGGGGATTTAGAACCTTTTAAAGTTTCTTTCAAAATAACTAGGAAGATTTTATTCATTGCCTTTCTTGTTGCTTTTAGGATTAGTGTTATGAATTTTGTGCCTTCATTCTTAAAAATTCTTATATCAACTCATTTAGCATTTCCATGATCTTTTTATATGGGAAAGGTCAACATACAATGAGGTAGACACTTTCCATTTTTTTTATTCCTTAATTAGGTATTTCTAGGGAAACTTTTAGTCTTTTCAACACCTTACAAAAATATGATAAATGTGTGATTATTTTTCTTTCCACTCTATAAATTTTTGATGTGCTTGGATATATAATTGAGATGATTCACTCATAATGTAATGATAAAAATTAAGTATATATGAAAGAAATATTTTTGAGACATCAAACTACCATTCTACATAACTCTCACATGGAAATAAGAATATTATTTTATTTTAACTAAAGAAATTGTGTGTACTCTATCTTGAAAATTACTAATTAATTTTGAATTATATACTTATAATTTAAAATAAGAGCATCCTTTGTAACATGGAATAGATAGATTAATTTTAATGAAATAAAATATGTTTTTATATTAAGAAAAATTTACAAATATATGGAACTCATACATTGAGAAATTGACTAAGATGTAACTCTGTATGAGAATTAAGATGCTCAAATAATTTATATACCTTCTTTCAATAGTTAACATTAGAAATTAATACTTGGCTCATATTGTATACCCACCTTCCAATGGTCTTGTAATGGATGCATTTAGATAGAGAAGGATTTCAAAAGGCTCATGGTACTTGTGGACCCCTCAAAGGCATGATATATAACACATGAACTTTATTTATGAAATATGGTCTTTAGTTGTTGGCTTCTAGTATGAATGTTATCCATAAGGTTGAATTCTTAGTTGAGACTCTCAATCTTCCATTGTTGGTTTCTAGTGTGATTATACAATATGCTCACCAAACTGTATTAATTTCTAATGTTAATTATTCAAAGAAGGTTTTGCTTCATAAGAAGAGACCTATGTTCACATATTCCAAGGAATTTTGTTATCCACAATGCATGGCACTTCTTCACATCTCTACCAAGTTCTAAATAGATATAGATCTGTCATTTCTATGGAGGAGATTGATGATTTAAAAATAAAATATCATGCCATTTCTTTCTTGAGAAGTCATGTTTGCATTCATGATTTGCAACTTCTATCTTCATCCAAAAAGAGATTATGTTATCATTATGTGCCTGATATTAACAAATTAAAACCTTCATTTGAGCATGATCACCAACAAAAAGGTGAACAAGTGGAAACAAAAGAAAGCTCAGTTAATGGATTTCATCATGTTGGTGGAAAATCTACATATTTTTGAAAGTGGCTTCCTAGCTTATTAGTCTTATGTTTAGTAAGGTTTTTTAATCTCCACTATGTTATGTATTCAGGTCACAGGTATATCTAGTATGATGTCTTCTTTTGGGTATTTTGGGTGCATAAGATAATGTGCATATGTATTGATGTATTCAACCAATGTGCTTTTGTAACATTGTAATCATAGAATTGGTCATTTGTACTAGGACCTCACTGGTATTTTTTATATTTTGTAAAATTTGTTACTCGGACTACAACTAGGGGTTTTCTTGCTAGTTCTTTACCTCCAGTATGTCCGATTGAACTAGCTATATGTAAAATATTATATATAAATAAAATTATAACTGGTCTCCCACTTTTTCTTAAAAAAAAAGTTCTTGTAAATGTTCACATCTTTTTCCTTGACATACTTGCTATTTCTTAAAAGATTTCTTATGATTTTTCATAATGTTGGTCAATAATTTACTGTAAATATTCTATATTTATGCTCTTAAATGTCATAAGAATATGTCATAAGAGGGTTTCATCTTATAAAGCTATAATAATATTATATTCATTTAGAACATCTTAGACACCTCCCTTGAAGCATTCAACAAATGACAAATAACTACCAACACAAAGTGAGATGCCTCATTTCCTAATATGAGGACAAAATAATAAATCAAAATATTAGAATGAAAGGTTGACCCACCTTTCCCAATACTTGGCTAAGTTTATCATCTACTGAGGAGTGGATCCCAAAAACAATTGTGCTTAGTGCTTACTACTAATCCAAGGAATACCTATTCATTTTTTCTCTATTGTATGCATAATGACTCCTCATCTCAAGTTAAATTGTGGGAATGGATTTTTATGCCCTCCCTATGACTAAATGGTTACAAGGAGGTGAATATGATATGGTGGAAAAAATCAAGATACAAGTTGGTTTAGTTCTCATAAACTCTCTAAAAAATAATTGAATTCCTACATCCTAACTAGAAATACCATGAGGGGTTTAGATCCCATTTTAGACAAAAAAATATTCTTATTCTAATCACTAATTCACTTGGACCAACTAAAGATATGGTCAACTAAGGGAAACTTAGTGATAGATTAAAACTTAGTTATTTCTCTTTCCATTGTCCCCTCTCCACTAAACACCCTTATTTAAGTAGATTCTATTAAACCTATCTCACATATCACCTCCCAATTCTTTAAACTTTTCAAACTTCTTATTCCTCATACCTAATAATCTATCCTTCAAGCTCAACACTTCCCACCTAAATAAAATTGATCACCTTGCTTCCCTAATATCCCTTTGGTTGATGTTCCTAGACATTATTAAAATGGCAAGTGGATACAATTATGGAATGATGCGATTAAATATATTGCACTACCTTACTATGATCTTACAATAAGAATATGGCTAGAAAGAGATCTAGAATGGAAAAAAAAAAAGGATCCAAATAGAAAAAAAAATGCGTTTTGGCTTTAGCACTTACTAATAAATTTTCTAAAATGAGTGGTTGCTTCTGCTGAAATAAAACTTAGAAGATTTGAGCTTAATTGTGGTAGAGGATCTCAATTAAGAGATATGATACAATGGATGAAAGGATATAAGGGATACAAATTATTTTTTAGTTATCTCGAACATATTTACATTCTTGAGAGTGGATAATATCTATCATTGATCAAGAGAGGTAGTTCCATGACAACTATAATGATATTAAATCCATTTTCCTCCAACATTACAAATTTAATTGATCTAGTTGAAGGAGATCCATGTCAAGATATAGTGAAAAATTATGGGCATAACAATTATATTTTTTTTAACATATATAAAATGTATGGTTTGATTAGTGAGATATTTATGACAATTATGCAATATGAAGTCAAAATTTATTAGATTTGATTCATAATAAATTAGTTTTAATAATTCAATTTATAGTTTTATGCAATATATAAGTTTAAATAGTTTGATGGTATCTAAACATTATACATATAAAAATATGATAGATGTCTAATTATTTTTCTTTCTAATCTATAATTTTTTGATGTTCTTGGCTATATAATTGAGATGATTCACTCATATTGTAATGATAAAATTCATCCTCATATGGATTATTTTATATTATCTTCCATTAAATTCATCCTCTTTATGAGATTCTTATGGAATATTGATATTCTAGTGTGAATTCTTAATTTTAGACATATCTTAACTAGATAAATTTAGGTTCAATGAAGGCAATAGAAGTTTTTTTCACTTACATAATCCTATTTTGAAGTTAATTTATGTTAACAACTATTAGATTAAATATTTTTATCCCCAATTATTTTCAAATAATTTTATACTAATCTTTGCATTCTTATTCTTTCTTTCATCATTTCATTTAAAATTTGAACCATTTAAGGATGCTATGTTATAGATTATAGTTGTCTTCCAATTCTTTTTAAATTGTTAATGGTATGAAAATATTATTGATGAGTAGATGAATTATTACAACTATTTTAGATTTGTATTCCCTTTATCTAGATATATTATTTACCAAAGTCTCATTGCTCTTTTAGGTGTACTATATATATATATATATATAACATGGAAAATGCAGATCATGTTCCACTGATGCCAGATTATTTGTTTGCAAATACTAGTAATAAGATTAAAAAATTGAGAGATTCATTAGCACAGGGTGCAAACGTAGGGATATATAGTGAACCATGTGTGTTAATATTGCATAGTCTAGAAAAACTAAAAGATGAACTTGAGAGGACTATTGCATATTCTCTAGATAGAGTGGCTACTATTCGTTCACACATGTGGGAAGAAGTACATGGTGACATTCCCCTTAAACAAATACAGGATAGTGTCACCAAAGAAATGATAAAAGCCACTTTTTTTTAATTTTATCAAAATGTGCATAATGTTAGGGGATACTAGGTCACTAGATGTGTTGATCATGTTATGGCCTGATTGATCTACCCATGATTTCTCATAGCACATGGTCGATACCCAAACAATGACCAGATTCCATTGTATTTTGTTCAACAATTGTATGCTAAGGTCCATTCGGGCCTCAAAGTTAACTACCTGGACATTCCACCATATGCTGGTCAGGGGCGTGGGAGGATTGCTGATAGGCCCACCTATCATCGAGTAGATAAACCACCCCCAGTGTTTAGGGTATTGGTTGGTGAGAGGTCTCTTACTCTCACCACAACTCTAGCCCCCATAGCAGATGAGGTTGTCATTACTTCCCAAAAGGAAGCAATTGACACTATAGGTGACATTGTGGCTACCACCACTAGGATATTTGATGATCATGTAGGTTAATATTTGATGTCTAAAAATTCCCAATCCACGCCATTTTTAGCATATTGGACCACCATGGATCCTTTTACAGTGGTCGACATCCCTACTCCTACATAGCTTGATGCACTTACAGGAGATATGGCATGCATGACTATGCATTGTTTGGCTAAGGACATGTTGGAGGCATATTCCCACATTGCATCAGATAATGGGATCAATATAGAGCATGTTAGAGATCATTCGAGATGCAGAGGTCATTCAGTTCTAGGATCACATCACTCTTAGCTGAGCACTAGTGTGCATCAGGATCCACCTATAGTTCATTTGGCACCTGCACAGACTATGGGTTTTACTGATATATTGATTGGTTTCGGTTCATCATCACCAATGCCATCACACCTTCATAGTCCTCTACATTCAACATTTCTGGCATGACATGGGATAGATCAGATGGATACAGATGTTGATTCGTTACTTGACCATTTGGTGGATATGGTGGAGGCAACTGTTTCAGAGGACTTAGGTCATCTGATATCAGATGATGTGCATGTATGTGTGCATGTGCATGTTTCAATTCTTTTTTCATTATTTTTAATTTTTTTAACTAGATATTCATGTAAGTTGATATATATATGTATATATATTGTTACATGTGGACATACCTCATATCACTCCTAGCCTTGGTCCAGATCATGTGCATGATTGATGTGACTTTGTGGATGAATCTACTGCCAGTGGACATGTGAGTTTTACATTTTTATATAATCGAATGTGTATATGTACATGGAATATTTATGTATGCATAGATCTAGATTGATATTTAAAAATACAAGTTCATTTAAAAATAACTTTAATAAAATTTATTTAATATAAATTATATGTATTTAACATATCTTCTACACAATTTTATTTGCAGGGCTCAGAACATCCATCAAAGCAGGATCATTCTCATTCAGATGGCCATTCAACTAGGAATAGACATTCATATTTGTCCATGCACACTAGATTTATGATCTTTACCACATGTATTTGATTATATGATGATCTTTACTATTTGAGATTTGATGATCTCTAACTTACATTTTCTTATATGATATACATATATTTTCTTATTTGTTGATCTTTAGTATTCGACATTTGATGATCTTTAATTTACATTTTGCTTATATGATATGTACATATATTTTCTTATATGATATATACATGTATTTTCCTCTTTTCTTATAATATGTGTTATGTTTATATGTATTGAATCCCTTTACGTGTATGTACATGTGTTTGCTTATGGTTTAAACATGTTTACACATAATATATGTATGCATTTGCTTTAAATATTCAATATACATACATGTTTTCTTATTTTATGATCTCTTACAACTTACATTTCCTTATATTCAATACACATTTGATCTCTAGTAGAATTTTAGGGAAATCAATGCCACTTTATAATTAAGTTCATTCATGTTGATCACAATAAATATTTTTTTTAAAATGACTTAAGCAACATGAACCATTGAGTTGAGAACAAGATATAATCTTTTTGACAAGTAACTTGAAATTTAATTCAAATTATATCGAGCTATTATACGTTTTGGACAAGTAACTTGAAATTCAATTCAAATATAATTAAGAAAATTTAATTCAAATTATACCTTTATTATACATTTTTGACAATTAACTTGAAATTCAATTCAAATATAATTTAGAAAATTCAATTCAAATTATAACTCTAATATACATTTTTGACACTTTAAAAAAATTCTAAAATTACTAGATATGTTGTGCATACCTATGAATTAAATAACAACAAACTCCACAATGAAATAACTTGATTGTTTACTACTTGATTCATTTAAACTAGGATCTAGTTATTCCATGTACACTAGAATAATTTTTTCCCATCCCATATGCATATAAATAGAAGCTTATTTTTCATTATTCTGGATATCAAATTGCAAGATTAATTCTCATTTGTATCACTTGGAGCGCAAATTTTGGAGAAGTTTTTACACATTTATCAAGGAGGCAAATATTGGACCTCAATAACTTTTCATTGTTATCAATCAAGGAAAAATTTGGAGGATAATTTAACTAAGTTGTTAGAGGACTTGTTTTGAGTCATCTTTAAGTTGAAGAAGAAAATGGGACAACAAAGAAAAAGAAAAAATGTGTCTCAATGAAAATTGTCAAAAGAAGAACAAAAGAGGCGTGAACAAAACTTGGAAAATTATCATAGAAAAAAACAAGGTACATGCTTGTTTCTTCTCTCTTTCACTCTCAAGTGTGTGTTTAGGAATTTTACTTTAAAAAAAAATGAGTATTCATTTGATGGGATGGAATCCATAATGTGCATTACTCCACCCAATAATTTGGTTAGTACACCTAAACATAAATTTGTATGTGCATACATTTTGCATTGGCTTTCTTATTAAAATTATAAATGTTTAATGTATGACCATTTTTCAACTTACAATACCCCAACTTAAAATGTACTATTAAACTAAAATATTGTACATTAAATCCTTCCCTACAAACCTTACACTTAGCTTTTAAAAATACCTTTGTTTAATGTTTTTGTCATCACATTATCATTGTTGAGTATTGCATCTACACAATTTTCTCTTTACTTTGTTCATGAAGAAAATGATAGTGTACTTCAATACATGCTTAGTTCTCCAATGAAACCTTAAATTTTGTGTCCCTCACTATGCCACTTTGATTTTCATAATTTTTTCAACCACATTAATTATTTTATGGCTTTGCAAATTCCTATATATTCTAACTTTGCACTTTGAAAGAAACCATTATTTTTTCTTAATTATTCATGAAACTACACCTTCATGTACAATGAAGTAGCATTCTAATGTTGATATTTGGTGATCAATATCCCCTATCAATCTACATTGCAACATCTAATTAGCTTAATATTTTTCTAAACTCCCATTGAATTTAATCTAATGATCAATAGTTCCTTAAAAATATTTTTTAAATATTTTAGTAAATTCCAATTCTAAGCTCTAGAATTATTTGAAAATTAGAACTCAAATTATACTTAAAGCCAATGCAATGTTAGGTTTTCTAGAGACTAACACATGTATACATCAAAAACTCAAGCTATATGGTGCCAAGGAATAATAGTTATATATGATATATTATTCTTTAAATTATGTCTTAACACACATTTGTTTTGAAGGTTTCTAACCATCATTGCACTTGAATGACTATAAATACTTTTAAATGTCCTCAAGTCATCTTGGTCATGCAAGTTACAATGTTTATATGATCCTTGACTCCAATTCCTTAAGCCAATTCTTTTTATTTAAATAATTGTGTTTTGTGTCTTTGGTCTTTTATTTCCATCACTTCAATGTTCTCAAATTATTTTTATGTGTTATGCTCTAGGGATTCCTCAAGCTAGACTCGAGCTAAATCTAGATATTGGATCAAACGAATCCATTGAAGAAAAAATGGACCTTGGAGTTAGGGAGGAGACCCAAGTTCAAACAATGCTTGTTGGAGAGGGGTCAAGATCACTTCCTTCTTCTAGTATGGATGAGCATATAAAACTAGCACAAACTTCTCTCACTTATAGCATCATGTTTTATTAGTTTGTTTGCTTGCATACATAAACTTCACTTATATAACATCATCTCTCACTTTTTTTTGCAAAATATTTTGTGACATGTAGGAAGGGCTCAACAAGTAGGAAGTTTTCATGCTCAAGTCAAGCCAAATCTAGACATTGGATCAAATGAATCCGCTCAAGAATGCCTAGTCCTTGAAGATAGGGAGGAGGCACAAGTTCAAACAATGCATGTTGGAGAGGGGTCGGGATCACTTCCTCCTACTAGTATGGATGAGCATACAAAACTAGCTGAGAAGGTGAGCAAAAAATTTCTCATAGAAATTTAGATCGTTTACTTGAAATGGATATGGAGAAACTGAAATATTATGCCAACCAACCTTATAATAAGAGAAAGAGGTCAATGACTAAATTTGTAAATGGAATGATCAATCATCATTTCAATCATCTTGACACAGTTCAAAAAACCCAATTTTTATCATTTTTACTTCTTCGTGACGAGCTCAAAGAGTCATTACAATTGTTGGGTGTACATTTGGCATCAAATAAGAAGAAACACACGGGATTACAAAATGATATTGTTTAAAATGTTAAAAAGGGTTTAGATTCCATTAGGAAAGGATCTCGATCAGTGGATAAGGCCACTACAAGAAGGGTGATGTTGACATCTATTATACATCAAGATATAGCAAGAAAAAGAAAAATGTCTACACTTTCAACTAAAATTGGTTATAGTAGAACCACATTGATAAAATATGAGAAAAAGAGAGTTTTTGGATGAAAGTTTAGAAGGAAATTGGGAAATTATGTGTAGAGCTCCCCATTCTGACAGGATTGAAGATGTTGTTAGGAACTTGGTCTCAAGTTTTTGGCATGATCAGACTCGTCCATCATCAAATACTAGAGATGTTATGAGACATAGGATTGGACCTAGTATTTATGAAAATCATATCAAACATTGGCTAGACATAACACAATTTGAGATGTATATGAACTTTTGTAATGCATATCCTCATATAAAGATTGGGCAAACAATGTTTCAAAGGTTAAAAGCCATATTATGTGAAGATAAACAAGTTTTTTGAAACTTGTTGTTGTCATTATCATATTGAATTTGATCTCTACTATTAGGTGTTTCAAAAGATGAGAGAAGAAAGATGTGGGTTTCAAAATGCACCTCCTAAACAAGCAAGTTTGTTCATAAAGTCTATATTATGTGATCATTAAAATGGACCTCAAATAAACTACATAAAAGGAATTTGTGAGACATGTGGAAATTTGGCTAAATTTCCTTCAAGAATTGAGGATTCTGACCTAACAAAGATAGTAAATTGCAAGAGGTAAGCATTATTTTTAGAGAGTTTATTTGTTTCAATTTCTCATAGATTGTTATTTGGATTCTCTTTGATGTAATATTTCATTGATCAAGTGTGGTTTATTAGTTATTCACATATTTTACTAACATAGGTACAAGTATGTAAAGTTGCAAACAAATTTTTGGAAAGAATCCACAAGGATGAACTATGTAGAAGAGGAGATTCCCATTGGAAAATTTATGGAATATTTTCAAAAATTGATACGACCATACATACATCATTCCTTTTCTTCTAAGTGGCAAGCACAACAATTCCAAACATTGAGAGATACTTTCCCACATGGTACAGTTCTATCAGTAGTTGACTTTGTAGAAAATTACTCCTTTGTACATCAAAAGGAGATTCAATTAGAGCATTACTTTTCAAAGCAAATCACTATTATGGTTCATGTGTGTTATCGACATGCATAATTAGAATTGGATGGTGTTGAGAGTATAGATGAAGAATGAGCCATTAAGAAAGAATATCAATTTTATATTAGTGATGATAAAGAGCATGACACACTTTTTGTCCAACATTGCTTTACAATATTTTTTGAGAATTTGAAAAGCAGGGGTGTAAAATTTGAAAATAATTTTGTATGGTTGGATGGATGTGCAACACAATTCAAATCTTCACATCCATTCTATGCACTTTGTAAATATCATAAAATCTACAAAATACCACATGTTTGGAGTTTTTTTGAGAGTGGGCATGGAAAGGGTGGGCATGATGGAGCAGGAGATTGCATCAAATGAGCTTTAAAAAAGCATCAAATGAGTTATCTAGAAGATCATCTAGACAATGCACATGATGTTGTTGAATGGTGCAAGAAACACTTTGCACCAAATGTGGTCGGTACATCTTCAAGAATAAACTGACACATTCCACATAGAGTATTTTGGGAAATATCGGGTATTTATAAATTACATTAAATGAAAATTTTGAATTTATTTAAATTTAAAATATATATATATACATATTTGTTCACATCAGTTTTTTGTTGTACATATGTAGCTAGGTGTGGATAGAAGATCGATGCATGGATGCAAGAGGGTAGAAAAAACAAGATCTGTGCATTGTGTTAGGAGTTTAGATAGTCGCCATGGATGGATATTAGACATAAGGGATTATT
>VDFB02379711.1:253820478-253858078 GCA_007258455.2 Sequoia sempervirens | reverse complement strand
ATCTTCAACTTCATTTCTCAGGTGATTTAAAACATCAGAATAAAATAACCTTTTGGGTCTCTAAATCTTATACAGTATATGATATGAAGCAATTTCATCATTGTGAGAAAATAACTGTACTAAAAATATTTCTAGAGAAAATAAAATCTAGGAGGTTTGTAGGGTTGTAAATACATTAGAGTCAGAATAGGAACAACTAAGAAAGGAGTGACTCATAATCCTTTTAACCACATTTTACATTTTGAGAATACAAAAATTTGGAATATGTAGATCATCAAATTAGTTAGGCTGTGCAAACGAACCTCATCTTTCAATCGAATATTCTCAATATGCAGTTGTTTCTCTTGAAGACAAACTTCTGTAATAACAACAGGTGCTCTGCAGTTGGTGCATATGGGATTTCTCATGGTTTCTTTAATTTCCATGTTCTCCAAGAAAGCTTCTCATTATCCTTCCTGAGGAGAGTGTTTTCATGACACTCGTCTTGAGCCTGAAAATCCAAGATTTGAAAAACCATGATTAGAAAAAATTAATATATAGTTTTTAACTATATACTTTTAATATTATAATGATAATATATATAGTTTTTAATTATATACTTTTAATATTATAATAATAGCTATATATTATAATAATATTATTATTATTAAAATATATTGCAATAATAAGTATATTATTTATTATAATTTAAAAAGAATATAATTTATATTTATGTTAATATTAAATATTAATTTTTAATAAAGGGGGTTCGACCGAACATTTTTAGAATGTTCAACCGAACCCCATTCAAATGTATTTTTTTATTGTACGTCAAATGGATTCAGTTGAACATTAGTTCAGTCAAACCCTTATTTGACCAAACATTAAATTTTTGTTCGACCGAACAGTGGTTTGACCAAACCCACTTATTTTCACCCACATCCTCTCAGGCACCAAAATTGCTTAGAATTTTGCAATTCAAAGCTCGATTTGAGAATGAAAATGGAGGAGATCTCAAAAACCCAACTGGTAGCAAGTTTCCCTCAAAATGAGCTATCCAACAAATATAATTTTAATATGTTTTGATTATATTATCTATTTGTTTTTTAAGTTTTATTAAATATAGGTTTTTCACTGAAAATAAAACTTTCTGTTAGACACATTTGGAAAAATAAAAGATTATCAAAAAGAAAATAAAAAAATATGAGTGCACCATATATTGGAGTCCTTGACCCAACATAAAATAAAAATAATTTTGATCCATATAGTAAATGTTATGCATTATATGGTCGCGTTATGTCTAAATTGTAATTGATTTGACTTTGAAACTTGATTAAAGAAAAAATATTTAATAAAAAACTATCTAACCAAGTGGAAGCACTAGATATCAGAGTTACAAAACTAAATTTGAAAGAATTAGAATTTTATCTTTCAAGGAAAAAAAGCTATGCATTATACGGTGTGCATCACTTTCTAAAAATGTTCTTTTTTGGAAAAAACCAATTTTCGTGGGAAGATGGAAAAAGAAGTGCAATCTTATTCCAAAAATTTTGAAAATAATATTTTTAGAATCTACACAAAAAATGTGACAAGACTCTATTTTACATCATCTTCAAATTCCTCACGGTTTAACCGCTATAGGTGCCCGAATGTGAAGATTTAGTTAAAAAAATAAATCAGTGTCTAGTTTGGCCAAAAATTGTAAACCACTATTGTGGGATCACCCTTTGCCATTCAACACAACTCTTGGGATCATGGAAAAGCCCCTGCTAATGATGACTCCACTATCTACCGAATCAATTGCATCCCCTGATCAAAACCCATGCCTATTACTTCTAGTTCAGATGAGTCAGACAACTTGGATGATGATGTTTCATGGAAACCCACCCCTGCCAACTCTTCCATGAACTCCCTTTCCCATATAGAGGTCTCATATTTCTCTACAACCTCATCATAAATTTGGAAGGGACCCATTGTGAACCTAGGGTTGGTTTTAACTTTAGTGTTTCCAATGACCCCCTGTTCAAAAAAATCAATGAAATCTTGAAAATGATTAATGTCAAGAATGATATTTTGAAGTGGATGTTGGGCCAATTGGTTGCAACCAAAGAGAGAATCTAGACACTCAAAAGTAAGGTTCTATAGTAGTAGGTTCTATGGCCAAGGGCGGTGGAGGAAAAATACCACTGGGATCTAATTACCTCCCTTGCCAAGTAATTCGAGAGATGGTCCAATTGGGAGATGGAACTAAAAGAGTTGAGAGCCATTGCTTGTACGAAGGATGATAAAAGGAATTTACAAATTGATAGTGAGGCTATTCATAGGAATTAGAAGAAAACTACTCAATGCCTTAGGGTAATCACCAACTATAGCTAAGAGACCATCAAGAACACTACCCTCACCTTTCAAATGTTTCAACAGGAAATAAAGAAGAACTAGGGTAAAAGGGTGGTTGATGATGCTAGGGATGATAGTCACACATAGAAGAAGGGTAAAATTGTTGAGACTTTGATCTAGATGCCACAATGGATACTCAAGCTATTCATAAAGGCCCCATAACTTTTGAAGAGAAGCTCCAATATCTCTCTCAAGAATGGAATGCTATCAGTGGTCTCAATTTGCTTAGAGACCTATAGGTGTCTTGTGGAATTGTTTTGGTCATTGCTTTGTGTGTTTTCATTGTTTCTTTATGTTCATGTAGTCAATTAGATTGCACCAAAATTCTTGAATGATTAAATTCAAAAATCTATTGAAACATCAAAACTATCTTTAGGCTGTGGGTATTCCTATGGTGAAGATAGACCTCCAGATTCTAGGCTGGTTCCTATATGATTCTTAAATTAATAATTGGGTAACTTGTGCTAGAAAAGTGATAGAAGTATGTAATAAATGCACGTAAAATTCTAAATTGATAGTGATGCACCTAACTGATAAAGACTTGTAACTATGACTCACAATGAACTTCAAAAAAACTATCCACACAAGTCAATTCAATAGTTTGACCACGAAACAATTCTAAGGAAGGCTTGAATAAACCACCTTTGAAGGAAAAACAATTTTTCTCATCAAAGAAGAATAGATTATTCTGTTACACAACCCTAGACCTATGATTTTCACTATTTTCAATGCATGCAAATATAAATGAGACAATAATTTTAAAGGTTCTGATATTAAACATAGTAAAACTTCATCAAATCATTCATAAAAACATCATAATGACAAGGCAAACTTTTGATTTCACCAAAATTGAAGGAATCTTTGCAAACTGACACAATTTGAACTTGTAAAGCTATAAAACTATATTAAATCTAAAATGTTGAGTTACAAGATAGTCCTCTTTGTAGAACACAAAGGAAGAAAAACAAGAACTAGAGGAAAAAGGTAAACTTTTCCCAATATATACAATGAGAGGAAATTCCAAAGTGCATGAAAATGAAACTGAAAGTCAATTTCAGTATAAAAAAGATAACTTCAAGGCCAATCTCGAGCAAGAAAAAATATCTCCAAAAGAAGAGCTCAAACTCATGCTAAAATGAGTGAACTCAGTCTCAAACTTGCAGTCACAATGTGTATAACTAAAAAGCGGCTCAAACTGAACTGGAAATCTATAAACAGTGAGTCCAAGCATGCAAAAACTACCTCGTTCTTGTCAACTCGCCCATGATAACTGAACACCATTCTTGCATTATGCATGATCTTCAATTCAAAGCTATAGTTACAACTCAACTTCAGATAATGTCTCTAATTTTCATTTTAAGATGGCTAAATTAATTAAATGACTTATAGTGTATCATTTAATTAATTAGCCTACATTGAATAATGCAAAAAATATCAAGGAATAATGTCAAATTTAAAATCTTGACTCAAATCTCACGGCTTAATACAATATACCCAACATATATTTTAAATATACACTCACCATTTCTAAAAATACTAGCCAACCACATTTGGCACATGTAATATAATGGGAAAGGTCAACCACATGCTTATTAGGTTCATTGACTTAAAATTCATGACCACAGTGACAATTGATAATGATTATGTCAAAATAATAATCAAAATTTCACCATTGAATTAGGGTTGAAAGGAAAAAACCATCAAAACCTAAAAATCATTATCATCATTTTGACTTTGATGAGAAGCTTCATGAAGAAGCTGGGCACCATGCTACTGGAGTTTGAAGCTTGTAATCACCATTGAATGGCTTGAATCTGTGCCCTTTTTGAGCTGGAACTCTTGATATTGTTGGTAAGCTATGGAGTTCACTGTTTAGCAGCTTCAAAACATTTTTTTTCCTTATGGAAGAGTTTACAAGCCATCATGGTTGCAGTCTTATCACCTATCCAATATCTTCTTGTACTCTATGAGCTACCATACTGGGGTTTCCTCTATAACTTTCCTCATGGTGAATGTCTGTTGACATTGAGGCTTCTCTGGGAATTACAATGAGCTTTCTTTGTAGTCAATCATGCTAACATTTCCTAGTAAAATCTTCATTTGAGCTTTTCCTTACTCATTTGTTTCTTTAAAAAAAAGGACTTGATTCAAGCTTAAAAGCTACAACAAGAATGAGTGCAACATGTTTCTTTTATGTTTATGCATTTTACTTTCTGTAGAAACTCCATGAATACTCTATTATTCTGCCTCTGTGATTTTATTTCTTCTCTGTCTCTATAAAAAGGAACTTCATACATTGATAAGCCTGACTTGAGCAAGTTGCGACCTTCACAGCATTCTGGTAATTTTATCTTTGTATTTCTCCATTTGAAAAAAAAAACTAAAGCTAAAATTTGTGCACCCCATTTCTATGAGTATTTGCATTTTGAAAACAAAAATCCAGAATGGGGTTTCTGCATTTTGTTGAAGACAACATTTTCTTTTGTGCTTTGAGTGTGGTTTTAACAATCTCCATATGGGTATGTATGATTTATTACATTTTGTATTTTTAGAGGAAACCCCCACATGGGTGACAATAAATCTATATTTTTAATTAAAAAACTTTAGATGGGTACTCTGAGACCACCATGGTTTCCTTCATTGCATCTTTTGTTGCACATAAATATGCTCAATTTGTATTCAATATGAACAAAAATGTATGAGCATATCTTCATCTTCCAAATGTTTGAATATTTACCCTCTATTGCACACCTCTATATCTATCATTTTCAAGCATGTATTCTGATATATTTATCTGTATTCTCACGACTTGATAAAAACCCTAAGCGAGCTCTATAAGTAGATGTTTTTTGAAACCTTTTTTTTCTTTTCTGAAGAAAAGCATTGTCACTATGCATATTCTACTGTTCTTTTATTTTTTTGATATTATGGCTCCTTGTACTGTACCATGCATTTTTTATAAAGAGTTCCTCACTTCTTCACTTTTGCTTTCTCCTGTGTATATAAACATCTATTGATCTGCAAATTCTGGGCATTAAGGAAGACTAAAAATCCCATATTCCCCTTTCAGTAATAACTGTAGCTTTAAGTATCAAGATTGTGAGTGTGCACAAGATGTTATTTAGATCTTAGCTCAAAGGTAGTACTATTAATTTCCTCAGAATACCAAGATGCTTACATTATAAACCAATATCTACAAAAAAAGATGTGATTTTAGAGGCCATTAAGTTGTATCCTCCATGAGATATTATTCACAATATCAAGATGAGAATAACAAACCTACTACAAATTTTATCATTGACTGCTCTTGTGTAGAAAACCTCAGCCATCAAACCATTATCTGTATATTTTTCTATAACTTTATGGGTGATTTCGAGGGCTCATCTCTGTTGCTCTTTCTATGGTTCACGTACACCTATTTCTTTTGTGATAATATTCATATTTCATGACTATTCTTAATATGAATCTCTCATGTATGAACAATCATTTTAGTCTTAGACTGTAGACTATAGCTTTTGTGATCTGCTTTACTAATTGAAACAAATGGGAATGGCACATAGTAATGATGTTTCTCTTGATGCTTTAATGTGACAATGCCTCACTTGCATATATGGCTATCCTCCATGATGATGATGCTTAAAGTTGTATTTAGTTTGAAACTCATAGTTATGCACCTCTTGCACCGTGTAATGCATAGGACTATTTGTTGTGAATGAAATTCTTACAACAGTACAATTGTAGCAGAACCAATGAATGATTTGAGATTGCATTTTTGTTAGCTATATTCAATCTTATTGAGAAAATAAAAATGCATATTTTCTCTATTGAATTTTACCATGATATGGCTTGAAAGATGCTACTTAAAGTTTTCTTTGAATTTTTTTTATGATAGTAGTCTTATTTTATGACTGTAATTGATATCAATGACTCTCATGTATAAATAAATGAGAGATATACTCCTGATATTCCAACCTCTACCCTTGTGGGAGTCCATTTTGCTCCACATATTTGATGAAAAATGATCACGAACATAATGAACCTGTTCCTACACATTTAAACAAACAAGTTAGTAAAAATAATCGAAGCTAAAAGCTTCCATTGAACTTCGTGTTCCTTGATTGTCAGCCCTTGAAACTCAATCATCTGGTGAATTCCTAATTGAATGTATGTTATATTTCTGTTGGTAATGTAGGCATAGGATAGGATATGATTTTTCATTGCTAAGAGACCATCTCTAATACCATTTTTCATTGTTCTTGTAGATACTTTTGAAGCCTGGAGCTGGATCGATTGGAAAGTAGTTTAACGTAGAGACAATTAGTCATTCTAGGCAATGATGAATCACTTTATATCACCTGCTTATGTTATTTTCAATTGTATAGTTTACATTCTTTTCATTGTATCTATCACTTGATTGTGTAAATTAGATTAAGCTACTCCCACGGCATGTGTGGGACCTTGATTTTTACAATGTGAATAAAATAGCATTTGTTATGCAAATGTCCAATTTTTTGTTTCAAATAATTGCATACTAAAACTGAAAATCGAATGTAATCTGATTTTATGATG
The DNA here is from genome assembly GCA_007258455.2 of Sequoia sempervirens. Classification (NCBI taxonomy): domain Eukaryota; kingdom Viridiplantae; phylum Streptophyta; class Pinopsida; order Cupressales; family Cupressaceae; genus Sequoia; species Sequoia sempervirens. The sequence continues at coordinate 253,851,133 of VDFB02379711.1, read as the reverse complement.
AACAATGAATACTTTAGCAGCAAAATTTTGAATTTTTTTGTACCTTTCGATGATGAATTCAATTCAGCTCTACCTGTTTGAGCTAGTAGTGAAAAATAGGTAACAGTTCGACAGACTATTTAAGTTTAAGTTTAAGTTTTAATTTTAGTTGGGTGTATCACTTCTCATCAGCCCCTTGTTTTCCTTTGTGGTTGTTTTTTAATGGTTATTGGCCCTTCTAGTATTAATTTAATCAAAACATGTTTATAAATGTCAAAGAATACTTAGATTTCACAACTACTTTAATAGTTGTACATTGTGTAGTGTAGAAAATTGTATACCTTACAATTTTGAATTATTTCCCCCCCCCCCCAATTTATTGGACATAATTGAGATTCTATTTTACCAAAATTATGCATTCCAAAGCCTATTTTTCACCATTTTCTGAAGGAGAACCAATAGTTAAAAAAAGCATATAATCATTAAATTACACTCAAAATTTTGTGATTTAGAAATTTTGGCCAAGACCTATTTTCCCATGGGTGAATGGGTCCATTTTGTTAGCCACTACCTATTTTTGAATATGCTCTTGGTATAATTCTAACACCCAAAATTCAAATTGCAAGTGTTAGCTTTTGGAATCTATTTTTTGGAAATTGGATAAACACCTATTTAAATACCTCGTCTTTTAGCCATTTGAAATCTAAGAAAAATATTATGAGAAAAATTATGATCAAGAGAATTATTGAGCAAGTCAAGAGCAACATATCAAAGTATTATTATAATAAGTCAAGATCCAACATCATATTAAATTCTAGGTGTGTTCATGTTCATGTTTTGTGAAGGCTAATATTGTTGTAGGTCTCTAAGCATTCAAAAATTCAAAAAACTATATCAAGCAAGATCCAAATCTTAGGGTGATGTGTATGAATTTAGTCCTCTAAGGAAGCCATTGAATGGTGGTGAGTTGAAACATTGTATCCATTCATCATTGCCTTACATTACATTATTAGTTTATCATTGACATTGCCATTGTGGAAGTGGAAACACTTAGATGGGGTTTGTTTGAGGAAAGCCCCTAAAATGGCCCAACATTTTCCCTCTTTTTGAATGTGTAGGTTAAAGGTCTAAAAATTATTGAAGAGAGCTTGAAGACCAATGTAACACACCCATAGTTCTACCCATTGTTTTTACTATGTTTTACCCATAAATGAACAATTCATGAAAATAACATTATGAACAATAAAATTTGTCTTTTCACTTGAATAACATGATGCATATCTAAAGCATAACCATTTCAAACTCTCCCATTGTATAACAAAGAATCATTTCAATAATTTAAGTAATGATTTCACCTTACATAATTTAATGATGATATTTTTTATTTATAATTTCTCAATAAGAATGATACATGTTTACATTCATAGCTTCCATGAGATCAATGATATAGATATACAAACAAAATATAATGATCTAGATGTCCCCAATATTGGTGTGTACCTCCTAGATGCCCCCATCATTGGCGAATACATTCTAGGTGTCCCCAAAATGGCACTACATCCTCAAATATTGGTCTCCAACTATATGAGGGAGAGTATCACTCAAGCATTTTTTTGCCAATTATGTACTTACTATAGTCCCTCGTACATCTACCTAACTAGTAATATGACCCTACCCTTCAACCAAGAGATTGGTTTGGTAACCCCATAATCCTAACCTTCTTGAGAATAGTATTGTGTCCTACATATCTAGAGCTACCATACATTGGCTACAAATTACATGTAGGACTTCCCTGCCCAAAATACAATCATGGATCATAGTGAACTGGTAGTGTACACAATGACTACTTACACTACTTTAGCCAAAGAATGCAACACCCAATACTTTGAGTTCCAGTAATCTATCCACCCACTCTTTAGCTCAATTTGGTATTGACCATAAACATAACACACATTCAATCTAAGGTGATGATATACAAAATTGTTGAAGAAGGTTATTCCCTTAACCATGGATTACCCATACCCTAGGAGTAACTAAGACTTAACATACTGAATAACTAGGTTACACCCTTTCCCATGGATTACTCTAACCCCAAGTATAACCATGCTATACATACATGCACACATACTAGTGACCAACTAGGTTACCCCATTTCCCATGGGTTATCTAATCCTAGGAATAACCAAGCTACCCACCTAGTTTCAAAATGAAATTTTCATAAAAGTACTCTAAGATAGCAATATATTCGACATTTCACTTTTCATGAAACATCTATATAGTCTTAACGAACTAAGAATAGTTCTAGTAGCATTATAGCCATGGAAATTTCAATATAGTTGAAATGAAGAAAATTAGGATGCTAGCGATTTCCCAAAATGGAAAAGTGGATCCAAAGAGGGAAAAGGGGTCCTACTTTTCAAATTTCATTAGGAAATGAGATCCCCATGAAGAATTGACTAACTACCCTTAGGAGAATCAATTCTATGGAGGAATCTTTAGATTTCCTTTATGTTTTAGGATGGGGGTCTAGGTCAAACAACACTTTCAGGAGAAAGACTAAAAATAGAAAATCAACTCCAAAATATAATCTATCACTTGGATTTAGTAGATTAAGCATAAAACTGAAGGAACCAAGAAATTTACTAGAAAATATGGAAGGGATAAATTTTGTGCACCTATCAAAAAATGATGGTTTTAGAAGCTATAAGAGGACTCACTTTCCCTGTAGAGAATAGGTCCTTTGTAGGGATTTTCAAAATTGGTTTTTGGCCCCCCTGCTTCTATGTCTGTACTTTTAGATTCTCGGGTTTCACAATTGGACAGTCATAAATAAATCTAGGATCTTAGTTTCTATGAGGCGATAACAAAGGTGACAACAAATGCAACTTTGCAGTTTTTCACTTTTGAGATCTTCAACTTTACTTCAACCTAAAAATCTACAACAAACTAAGAGAGGGGAATAATTTTTTATTTTTGGGTGAATGGAGGTTTTCCTTGGCCAAACCCCATTTTGGTAATTAAACCTTGAAATAAAATAATGAAACATGAAGGAATGATGAATGAGAAAATGCAATGTTACAACTCACCAAATACTTGATTAAAAATTTGAAGGACTAAAATCTTGATTTTGATCTAGTGTGTAATGTATTTAATAGATGTGGATCTTGATACTCGAATCTTTCTTTGAATCTTTAACATGAATGCTTGAAACCTAGATCAAAATGTTAGCTCCAAAATCATGTATGATTGAACATAACTTTGACATGAAGACTGGATCTTGATTATTGCAATAAAAATTTGATAAATCTATTGTTGAATGCTCTTGATCATCAATTTTTCTCTTGTGAAAGTGCTATTAAGATAACTTGAAATCGCTAGGTGAAACATAGTGAAATAACCTTATATTTATAGATATGTATCCTTAATTTCCCAAAATTTAAATTTCATATGCTGACATTGGAATATTGATTTGAAAACATTAAAATACCACCAAAAACATAATTTAAATTTGTATCCTAGGTCTAAGGGAGGACCCATTCACCTATGGGTGAATGGGTCCTAGGTCCCTAAACCTAGGACACACATTGCTCAAGGTAAAGTGTTATGTTAAGGCATTAATTATTGAAGGGTTTCCCCTTTAGAAAATGTAATTAACTAGGCTTAGAAATGAATTAAAGGACCAATCAAGGAAAATTTAACCTCAATTAATTAAAGGAGACCTAAATAAGTGTTAAAGCATAAAGGGGTACACTTTACAACACTAAAATAAGGAACAAGTAAGTCCAAATTAACTAGGAGGTCCCAAACAAGTGAGAAAATGTAAAAGGATACATTTTTTGTCACTACAATAGTATAAATATGTATTCTCATATAAAAGGGTTTCACTAATTCAAGACTCAACTATGAATGACATTAGATTATCCCAAAATAGGAAATAAATAAATTTCATAAAAATATCTTATCAAGCAATCAAATATAATCTTTCACAAACAAAGGAAATTATAAACAAATAACCTTTCAAACATAAAATAATAGAGGAATAGAAATCAACATGCCTGGATTTAAAGTTCCAACTGATAAAATTGCTTCCCAAATTCAACCTTCACAATCATGATAGTTACTCCTAAGCTCAACTTATTTCCAAAATCTAGCCTCTTTTGAAAGAACTCTCAACAAATGTAACTCACAAAGACAACTCTATTTCTCACCAAAAACTCTCAAATTATGCTTGCATAGAAAACTACAACAAAATAGCAATAAATAATTACGAATGGAAAGCATAACAAATGGTAGAGAGAAAACCTCTATTTATACTAATATATGAGCATATTAATGCTATAAATAAGTTATTAAAGTTTCCACCAATCTAATAGAAAACCAAAAATGCATCGACTTAGCTGGTATGTGCCTAATTTAAACCTTTAGATTGCAACACATAATAGTACTCTTATTTCCAATTTTATAGAATGGATGGGTTGAAAAGATTCTTCTGACAACATGGATCTTTTTTTTAGTCAAGGAACATCTAAACATTACTATAGGTTTCCTATTTTATTTGCAAGTAAACTACCCTTACAAACTTCTGCCATCTTTGCATTGACTAAGTTTCATCTTTATCATATGGCTTTGCTTGGATATGGCATAGGTAATAGAATTTTGTTAGTTCCAACTCATTACATATTTTCATGTCACCTTTCATACTTAAGCATCCTTTATTCATGTGTGGGTAAGACTAAGTCAAAAATGTTTGTAATCGTATTTGTTTTCACTTGCATCTATTGAATAGTATTTACTTTCACTTATGCATAGCTCATAAGTCTTTTGACTTATTCACCTCATGTGATTTATGCATAGCATTGAGCTTTTCCATTGTAATTGAATAAGAAACTTTTTTTCTCTCTTTTGCTTCTAGGGTTTTGCAACTTAAAAGGAAAGGGGACAAAATTACACACTATTCACTCAAGAACAAACTTGTGAGATTTCAATGCAAAGGAGATTGAAATATACCAAAGGGAAGGGTCAAGGGAAAGGATAACAAAAAATGAGGGTTCACCAAGTGTAAACTTGGAAAATACAAAATGTTTAAAAATACAATGTGATATACAAAATGTCCTAGAAATGCAAGTGAAATGTAACAGAAAACTATGAAACTTGAAGTGCATACTTGAGAAACTAAAGAAGGAAGAATGGAGGTTTGGATCATTGAAAATTATGATGTTGAAGCTAATTTGGACTCATATTTGAGGCTAGGAAAATCAATTCAGTATTTTGGAAAATGTGCAGAAGTAGATTTCAGCCAAAAGGGTGTCCAAATTTGCAAAAATCCTATTTAGGCTTGTAGAGTGGGACTCATTCTCCAATAGTGGTGAATCAGTCCACTTCTACATTTCTAAAAATTCTAAATTGGATTATGTAGCTCTCGATCTTCTTTTCTCTTCCTAACTAGTTTCTGGATCCAAAATTGCAAAATTTAGCCTGTAGACCTTCTCCAAGCTTCTCCAAGGGTTGCTTGCAACTTTGACAACTTGATGAAAAATTTACCAATCTTGCTCCTTGAAAAATTTGCAACTAGACCTACAAATCATATGCAAAGGAAGGGGAAAATTTTGTGGGGGTTAGTGAATAGGGGTTTTCCTTGGTCAAACCCCTTGTTGGTAATTAAACCTTGAAATAAAATGAAATAGAATAGAAAATGATGAATAAACAAATAATGATGTTGCAAATCACCAAACCCTTGCAATTAAGTGTTGCAAACATGTAAATTATGGCTCTAATAGATGTATAATTTGACTCTTTCTTGATGTTGATGCAATCCTTGCTTGAAACACAAATCCTACATCATAATTATTAGCTCTAAAAGAACGTGATGCAAGTAATCCTTGACATGGTGAAAGGCACTTGAAAATACTCTTGAATGCTTCATAATCTTCCCTTGAAATTCCTTGAATGCTCTTATGAATCCTCAAATGATCTTGTGAAATCTATTGAATGCTAGATGATTTGATTGCTTGATTAGGTAGGTTTAAATGAGAGAAAGAACCTTGTATTTATACTTAATTATGCAATAATTCCTAAAATTACAAAACTACAAGTTGACATTAGATCAAGGAGAATAAGATCCCACCAGAAATTTGATTTAAATTTGAATTTTGGTCACACGGGACTCATTCACCCTAGGTGGAAAATGAGTCCCTTCACACATAATGTATGGAACCAAAAACAAAATGTGTCTTGAAATGTGTGAAACTTGCATCAGGGCCAAGAAGACCTAGGTGGGACTCATTTTCCCAAGGTGGCGAATGAGTCCTAGACACTAAATCTAGGCCACTAATGACAAGAACACCAAAATTATGATTGGTTATTGGTTGGTGTCAAGATTATCCTTGAAAAGATCGAATAAATGAGGCTTGTGGATGAAAAATAGGGCCAATTAAAGAATAAGAAATGGGTATGTGTAGGATCATCATGGAAAAAACATGCCCTTAAGTGACAAAAAATTCAAAAAAATCAGAGTTATTCAACTTGATGTAAAAATTTGAATAAGTTATCTATATTATTTCAAAAATATGTAAGAATAGAATCTATAGAAAATTGAATGTAGTTTCTAAACTACTAGGTTTATTTAGAAAATAAAAAATCTATTTGGTGAAAATTTGCAATTTCAATGTAGTAGTACTTAAATTTTAGGGAAAAAATAAGTAGGTGTTTGTTTGACCACCCTAACCACAATAAAATGATATTATTTTTTTATAATATTTTAAACATAATTAGAGGACTCATGTGCCGATGTGATGCATATATTTTTGTAATTTTTTTCCAAGTAAATAATTAATTATGATTTTTATTACAACTTTGAAAAATATAAAAATCGATGTCTGACCTTAACTTGGTCAAAACTTCATGAAATCCAATTTTTTTAATCCTATAGTATGTGAAGCATGGAATGATGGATGTTTTGGATTCAAAAATGTGATACTATTTGAAAACTATAGATGTTTTTCAATCAACCAATCAATTAAAAGTTTAGTCGTAATTCAAATAGAAAATAAATAATAATTATTTATTAAATTCAAAGTGAAGCATAATTTATATTGCTGGAAAGATGATAATATCCTTTAAAACCCTTTTTATTTCATTAATTTTGGGTAAAAAAAAAGTCGTCAGCCACATACCCTACAAATACCCATCATATTGCGATATTTTGGCCCATCATGATCCTGCACATACCCAAATCCCAATTGTTAATTATAAGCCTATAGGAATGTGAAAGTGTGTTACAATACTTTACAACAATCCAAATAAGGCAAGGTTAAGATTAATTATGATTAGATAAACCATAGAAAGGTGTGAAAGTATTTCACAACACTTCACAACACTTTGCAAGGCACCATTTAATTTCATTAGTTTACAAGGGCCCAGGACCACATGAATGTGTTATCCACATTACAACACTAAATCAAGGCATCATTAAGCCAGAATCCATAAGGACTCAAACAAGTGCAAAAAATGTCAAAGGACCCTTTTTTTGACACTATATTTAGCCCCCACTTTAGTGAGAGGATGAACCTGCTTCAAACTCAAACTAAAGTAGAAAAAATGCACCAAGAGGGGTTCCAATGAACCAATGCTACCAAGATGAGACAAAAACAATCAAGAGGGATGATAAAGATCCCATGATCAAGATCCCATGGAAAAACAAACATAAGTACAAAGGAATACTCATAGAAAAAGATTTAAAGAGCGGCGACAAGGCCAATCATACTTTTCCAAAGGTGAAAAGAAAGAAAATAAAGAAAAGAACCAGATCAAGCTTTGACCGTTTTTCCATCCTAATGTGGATCAAATCTAGGCTATTTTTCTAGAAAAATGCATACTCACTCTGAGGTAATGGAACTCTTGGCTATCTGCTAGGTGAGAAATCCTAAAAGGTGAGAAACATACAGTCATGGCTGGTATGCACTCACACATGTGCACTAGTTGCTATGGGGAAAGTCATGCCTTAGATTGGGCTTCCAACTCAACCATACCAAAGTTATACCTCCTGATAACTTTAATAAGGTTCCACACAATTAAAATGGTCTTTCAAGCTCCATGAGACAAGAAAAACTTCATATGGTTGGAGCTGCTAAACAAATGTGATGGCTCCACAGGCATGCAAGTTGTGTTATGCAAGATGACCATATAAAAAATGGAAAATGAAACATCCAAAGAATGTTCAAAGGAGTCTTACTTAGTTCATGTGAGGTCTTTAACTTAGGGAGTATTGTGCCTAATGTGTCCAAGAGAGGACCAATCAAAGAATAGAAAATTTGCAACTTAGGGGATGCAATGTGTTGCATCAAGCCACTAAGAGGAATGCAATATTCTAAGAGAGATCACACTCATGAAGGACATTGCACCCAATGTCATCCACAAAGTGACAAGTTACATTGTATGAAGTAAGAAGGCTACACTAAGAACCGCATAAAAAAGGAAAAATACAAAAGAATAATGCCAATGTATGCCCCCACTTTAAAGAAATTGCTAAACACCATCTTGTGAGCAATTACTTTAAAGTAGCAAATGAAAAATGCAATCAAGAAAGAAGAAATGAGAGACAACTTGGAAATCCCTATGTCAAGTCATATCTTTCAAAGTAAAGCTATGTCATGGTCTTGAAAAACAAAAGAGAGGGGTTGTCCCCAAAATGATAACACCAAACACATAAAGGATTTATGGATTTGGGGTCAGTATGTTCTTTGCTTCAATGATTTTTTTAGAGAGTTTGGAACTATCAACATCCCCTAAATACACATAGAATTGGAAGAATGACATTTGAAAAGAGAGAAAAAACAAAGAAAATCCTTTTGGGTCAACATGGAAGAGACATAGGGTGTCTAGATGCCTTGTGCCATCCCCAAAAAGAAAAAATAAGAAAAAGATTAAAGGAAAAGGAAAAAAGAAAGACTTTTGGGTCAACATGAAGGAGACATGTATGTCTCAATGTCTTGCATCATCCCCAAAAGGAAAACACAAGAAAAAGAGATAAATATGAAAAAATATAAGAGCAATACACAACATAGAGAAGAATGAAGGTACAACTAGAAGAATGTCACAAAGAGAGAGAACATCAAACATAACATCATATGGGACCATATTATGCACATAAAATCACACAAAATAAAAAGAAAAATAAAAATAAAATGCAAAAGACTAGTAAGGCAAATGTGAGTCAACTGATGAGTAAGTCATTCGCCTCCCAATCTCATTTTATATAAGCAAAAGGTGAATGATAGACCAAAGGGATAATGAAAAATACATTACTAGGACAAGGCTAACAATTTCTTGCCCCCACTAAGTGGGAGATAGGAATGAGCCAAGGTAGGTGATGGGAAAGGTTATGTAATACTGAGAATAAAATATTCTTCAATGATTACATGACAAAGTAGGAGGGTATGTTGTGCGATCATGGGATATAAATTATTGTTGTCAGAGTGATACTTGCTCAATATTTATTTCAATGCACAACACTCATTAGTATTATGTCCATGAACTCAATGATATAGACAATATGGAACTTTTACATCTTTAGGATATAGCACAAGTTGGTTCATAAGTGGTAATAATATTAATCCTTGGTTAAGAAGAATTTGTAATTTTCTTTCACTTTGTTATCATAAAATCGTTGAGTGTTTACTTGTCTAGAGGAACTAGGTTCACCTATTGTAGGGAAATTTGGTTCAAATTTTGTTTCAGTTTCAGGATGTAAGTAACCAAACATCTCAAGAGGTGGTATGGTTGGAAGACTCAGTTGGTTCATGGATGGATAAAAGGCTGCATTGAATTCAAGTTTTTTAAGACAATCATTTAGGAACTTAATCATGTTGTCATCACCTTCTCCAATGATGTCAACATAAAAAGGAGGAAATGCATTAGGAGTTGAGTGAGCTTGAGTAAGTTCAATTTCATTAGGGTCATTTCCAAAGGTACAACTTGACATATCTACTAAGGATTTTAATGGCATCCAGAGGTTGTTAAAACACATAACCATGATGCAAATTTCAAGTGCTAAACTATGCAACAATGCAATTTTGATTTTAAGCAATGCACAAGATGAATGAAATTAAGCTAGATGCAATTGATTAAATGATACCAAAAATATGCAAACTAAAATAGAGAGATAACAAATGCAAACAATAGCTAAGAAACTATACTATAAATTCCAGAAAATGCAGTAAAAAAATTGTAATAGGACTGATTTTCCCAAGGTGGCGAATGAGTCCAGGTAGTAATTTTTTTGAAAATTTTGAAAATTTTTGAATTGAATTTTATGCTTTTTAAGTTTTCTGATACAAATCTAATATGAAAATGTAGAATTTTATTATTTTCCAATGAAATTAAGTACAATAGTGCAAGCTAAATGAACTTTTAAGTATTGCAAATTTTGAAACCCTAGAATGCAAATTAAACAATGCAAAACCTAATGCAATGTTAATGCAAGCTAAATCTAGGATGTAAATGCACTCCAAATCAAAAATATGATGCTCTATATGTAGGTTCATCAAAATGAATAAGATAATTTTGTGCTCTCTTTCACTTCTAGGGTTTTACAACCTAAAAGGAAGGGGACAAAATTATGTACTATTCACTCAAGAACAAACCCTTGAGATTTCAATACAAAGAAGATTGAAATCTGACAAAGGGAAGGTTCTAGGGAAAGGATAACAACAAATGAGGGTTCACCTGTAATACCCCTCCTCTTACTGGTAGGATTTAGTATTTTTCAATGCGGTTGTTTGCTACTTGTGAAAATGATGATATTGTTTGTTTTGGTTAGTTAGACGTTAGATGATGCTATTGTTTCATTATGGATTTGATTATTGCATATGACATTGTGGTTGGTTAGATGTTAGTTGATTTTCAGAATTATATTATGATGCAATGATTTAATGAATTATGTTATGTGATGATTGTTAGTTAGAAATATTAATTGATTGGTTATAGTATAATTGTTAGAATAGGTGTGATGAAGGACAACATAGCATCACTCGTTCGCGAGTGCCCTGTTATGTTGCGATTCCTTCTCATAATGTAGTGCTTTAATTTAATGCTTTGATGATTATATATATATGTATGCACATGTACACAACTTCATTTGTATGCAAGATTTGCAGGTATAAGTCTTGATTCCACCTGCTTCGGTAGGACAGGGCGAGCACCAAATAACCCAACGGTTAAATGTTGAAAACAGAGGTGACGATGAAGTCCTCTCGTCCCATGATGTCAGGTTGTCTCGTTGATTGGTATTGTACATTTCTGTAATTGTCGTTATTGTGGGTTGTGTTGTGTATGTCGTATTTTATTAATGTGAGTATTTAATAGGTTGTGATTTAGTTAATTGAATGTGGATAATAATTTTTTATTTTAATGTTGGTACGTTATTTTTTGTGGTGTAATCGATTTTGATGATGGAAGTAATTAGTTGTTTTAATGTTAGATTTAAATTATATTCGAATATTTAAATGATTTAATCATTTTGAAAACCACATATTACAATTAAATGGGAATTATATATTAAAGGTGTTTTAATTATTTTAATTAATTATCTGGTGGAGGATAATTATTAAAATAATTTATTTAAATTAAATAAGTAATGTGTTGTGCAAGAAAAGTTGCAAAACAGGAATTAAAGCAATAAAAGAACAAAAAGATAGGGTGAGCCAATAGGAATTGAGAGTTGGGAAAAAGCTAGTTTTAAAGAATTGATTTTTCTTTTAATCTGGGATTTTTGGAGAGTTTTGAAGAGGGGCAATATATTTTATTTTTGAAATTTTTGGAGAAGTTCTCACACACACACACAGATCAGAAAGTGAAGTTGTTCAAGTCATTTTTGAGTTCGTTCTGGACTAAGGATTGGAATCGGGTTCGAGGGCATCAGAGTCAAGCAGGCATCTTCATATTTGCATTGGAATCCAAGTTCCTCTCGTAGTCTTCTTCTCGTACTTGTCTTTATTTGTCTGCTTTAGAAAAGAAAAATATATGTTATTAAAATGATTTTTGTGAATATAGGAAAACTTCTGCTGAAAACTGAAAACTAGGGAAAATTATTAGACTGGAAAACAAAGAAAATCATAATTATTATACTGTCTCCAAATCTGTCAAAATCTTTAGTTTTCTGAAATCTTCAACTTGTCCGTATTAGCACTTAGAGAAAATATTTTCCTTATTAAAAAAACAAATATATATATATATATATATATATATACATTTGAGGGTTTGTATATATGTGTCTAGGTGGAGTATTCCTTGCACTGTAATTTATTTAATTCCGTATAAACACAAAAAATTGTATTCCTGTGCTAATAAATCTGTACATGTATTTTATTGAATATTATTTATATATATATATAACCTCTATTGAAAATATTTTGTTTTATTTTGTTTAAAATTTATTTATACGGAATGGTCGGATGAATCGCTCTCTGTTTTTTTTTTTTCTGTTATTAATTAAAATTTTTATTGTTATTTTTCGTGTTCCATGCGGAGTGGTGCAGATGAAATCCGGTCCCTTGGGTTATGTGTTTTTGTTTTATGAAATCGAAATGCATTTAAATCAAGCTTTATATTGCATTTAATATAAAAGTTTTTTTTTTTAAGTTTAATTTTAAAGTTTATTGATTTATTGTTTAGTGGGAAGGGAGGGACGGCGCGGCCGTACCTCTCGACCCCATCTTCCTGCGCAGTGCATAGGAATGTGGGTACAGCAGTCCTGCTGTGCGCAGTCCTATGGACTACGCACATGGGGGCCCGAGTTCCCTTTTTCTTTGATTAAGTTTTTTATTATTATTATTTTTTATTTATAATAAATTTGTTATGTATTTTATTTGTCAGTTTTTAATATTTTATAATATATATTATCTATCAGGTTTTAATAATATTAATATATATATATATATATTAATATATTTATATATATATACATTTATATATATATATATATAAATAAATAATGTTTTTTTTTGTAATTATTATTTGATGAGTATTTTTGATAAACATGATAATTATAATGGATTTATTTAGTTTAGTGAATATAACAATTATAATTTATTTTACTATTAAATATAATAATCGTGAATTATTTGAAATGGAATTTTGATTATTTTATTTGTTAGTTATAATGTAATCTTTATACTTGATTTAAAATGTTAAGTACTGTTTATATATAGAGATTTATATACTAAGGAAACATTATTTTATCGATTGTTATATTGAACAAATTATATAAACAGTAAACTAGCTCTACTTCATATTTTATATGGACTAAATTGGGTCAATTGTGTTTTTACTTTATTTGATAATGAGAATCTTATTTATTCTTATTTGAAAATGGGTGGAATTAATGTATTGGCTTTAGAGAATTTAATTATTTTGGTGTAGGATTATAAGCTTGTTGTGTTCTTTATACCGATTCAAAATTGAAGTGTTTATGCAATTGAGTGAATTGTTTTTCCTTAAACTATGAAATCGTGTGGTCTTGTCATTGTTTTCCTTTTTATGATTGTAAACTTTACTCGTCGATGTGGGAACCGTTTTAGTCTGTGAAACCTTGTTCCAAAGGCTTGTTATTTAGAATGTTTTCGCCTTTTGATTATGCTTTTGAGCGTTATTTTTGTTATGTCAGGAAGGGTTGAACAATTTGGTAAGACTTTTGACTTTGAGTAATCACGAGAGGGTTAATGCCTCGTGTATTTAGTTGGTTTATGCTTTATTATTGATAGTTCAACCCTTGCCTGTTTCGTGATATGTTAGGGGTCATAGGAGGGAGAGTGGCTCTTCGTGGGCGTCGGCGCCTCAGGATGAGGAAGGGATCAGGATAACCCACGAATGAGTAAGCTAAACAAGTGATAACCTAAACAATAGATTTAGGGGGTTGGGTAGTTTAAAAATACAAGATAATAAAACATTGGATTCCTCGGCTATGCATTAGGGCTACCTTAGACTAGTGATAGACTGAGAAGGCCGTGGTCGGCATAGTCATAGTCTCGTCTTCGCGAGAGACTATTGGCCCCGCATCAGCTACCCTATGGTGCCGATGCCTCAGTTAGGAGGAAGGGCCAGGATATCCGTAGATGGGTGCTGGCGCCTCAATTGGAGGAAGGGCCAGGAAATCCCATGAGAGCTATGCGATGACACTCTCCACTAGACACCCTTGTTGTTCTTGTTTCTTGTTGCCTCTGGATATTGTTATTTTTATGTTGTTATGATTATAGGGCTAGGGAATCCATAGGTGGGTGCCGGTGCCTCAGTTGGAGGAAGAGCCAGGGGATCCCATGAGAGTTATGTTCAATGACCCTCCCTACTTGACACCCGTCTGACTTGTTCTTGTTGCCTATTGGAATGGTGTATTGAATGGTTGATTCAGAGTTATTATGGAATCGTGTTCTTTATATCGGTTCTGATTTATTTGGAAAAGTATTTTGGGTGTTGGTTCGGTTCCTCTGGATGCTATCTCTTTATGATGTTTCTTTGAATTCTTGTGAATTTGTTTCATGATTGTTAATTGATAGTACTTCATGTTTTTGTGATGAGTTTCTTGGTTTTAACTTGTTATGTGATTTGTGAACGTGGATGGTTGTTCGTCGTATGTTTGATTCATACTTGTTTTGTGTCATGTCATTGTTGAGTTGGTTTGACATTCATGGTCGGGTTCACTTCCTCGTCACCTTTGAGCACGGGGGGTGAGTTACTTGTAATTCACATGGTTGGGTGGAACGTGCTCCGCACCCGTTGGGTTCCCCATCAGCGTCTTCTCTTCTCAGCTTTCCGCAGTGGGTTGTCCCAGTGATCAGTTGTACTTCATGTTCATAATTCTTGTATCAATCCCCATGTTGGGAAATTCAATGTAATTCAGTATCAAAGATTGTAATGTAATATTGAAACAATGATGTAATAGTTAGGTTCATTTGTATCGTGTTAAAAGATTTATCATGGATGTAATTATGCGATGTTTATTATGCTCACATCATGATTATCGGATGTGTCATTGTATATGGTTATCATAGATTATATGGTTATGTTATATTCCTTATCTTTATTCTGTTTTGTGGTTGCGATGTAACCTCGCGTGCCCCAGAGAACTATGTTAGTCATTGTTATGTAATATGCTATGTGTGTATGTGAATGTTGTTGCACATGTTTACTTTTATTATTTAAAAAATAAAAATAAATAAAAAAATTATTTGCATTATGTATGTTCTCTGGGGTTTGCACGACGGGCGTTACATCACCACCAACCGTAAACTTGGAAAATACAAAATGTTTAAAAACATAATGTGATATGCAAAATGACCTAGAAATGCAAGTGAAATATAATAGAAAACTATGAAACTTGAAGTGTGTACCTGGGAAACTAAAGTATGTTGAATAGAGGTCTAGATCACTAAAAATTCTGATGTTGAAGCTAACTAGGACACATATGCTAGGCTAGGTGAATCAGGCCA
This sequence comes from Sequoia sempervirens, assembly GCA_007258455.2. Classification (NCBI taxonomy): domain Eukaryota; kingdom Viridiplantae; phylum Streptophyta; class Pinopsida; order Cupressales; family Cupressaceae; genus Sequoia; species Sequoia sempervirens. The sequence continues at coordinate 253,835,675 of VDFB02379711.1, read as the reverse complement.
ATTTTTTGGAAAATGTGTAGAAGTAGGTTTTAGCCAAAAGGGTACTTAGATATGCAAAAATCCTATTCATGTTTGTATAGTGGGACTCATTCACCAATAGTGGAAAATTAGTCCACTTCTACTTTTCTAAAAATTCTAAAGTGGATTTTGTAGCTCTTAGACTACTTTGCTCTTCCTAAATGGTTTCTCGATCCAAAACTGCAAAGTTTAGCCTGTAGACCTTCTCCAAGCTTCTCCAAGGGTTGTTTACAACTTTGAAAACTTTTAATTGCTTTGAGAAATTTATGAAAACTTTTCCAATCTTTCTCCTTGAAAAATATGCAACTTAGACCTACAAATCACATGTAAAGAGAGGGAAAAATGTTGTGGGGGTTAGTGAATAGGAGTTTTCCTTGGTTAAACCTTTTGTTGGTAATTAAACCTTGAAATATAATAGAGAATGATGAATGAAAAAATAATTATGTTGCAACTCACCAAACCCTTGCAATTAAGTGCTAAAAACATGTAAATGATGGCTCCAATGGATGTAGACTTTGACTCTTGCTTGAAGTTGATGCAATGCTTGCTTGAAACAAAAATCCTACATCACAATTGTTATCTCTAAAACAACATGATGCAAGAAAATCTTGACATGATGAAAGGCACTTGAAAATGCTCTTGAATGCTTGATAATCTACCCTTGAAATGCTTTGAATGTTCTTATGAATTCTCAAATTCTCTTGTGAAATCTCTTGAATGCTAGATGATTTGATTGCTTGATTAGGTAGGTTGAAATGAGACAAAAAACCTTGTATTTATACTTAATTTTGCAAGAATTTATGATATTATAACACTACAAGCTGACAAAAGATCTAGGAGAATAAAATCACACCAAAAATTTGATTTAAATTTGAGTTTTGGTCACACAGGACTCATTCACCCAAGGTGGCAAATGATTCTCATCACACATAATGTATGGGACTAAAAATGAAATGTGTCTAGAAATGTGTGAAACTTGCATTGGGGCTAAAAAGACCTAGGTTGAACTCATTCGCCCAAGGTGGAAAATGAGTCCCAAACACTAAATTTGATCCACACAAGCCAGGAACACTAGAATTATGATTAGTTACTAATTGGGGTTGGGATTATCCTTAAAAAGATGCAATAAATGAGGCTTGTGGATGAAAAATAGGGCCAATTAAAGCATAATAAAGCCTGGTTGTTAATGATAAGCCTAGAAGAATGTGAAAGTGTGTTACAACACTTTACAACACTCCAAATAAATCAAGGTTAAGATTAATTATGATTATAAAATCCTTAGAAAAGTGTGGAAGTATGTCACAACACCTCACAACACTTTTGCAAGGCACCATTGAATTTTATTAGTTTATAAGGGCGCAAGAGCACATGTGAATGTGTTATCCGCATTACAACACTAAATCAAGGAAACATTAAGCCAAAATTTATAAGGACCCTAATGAATGTGAAAAATGTCAAATAACCCTTTTTTCGACACTCTAGTAATATATATTGTAGCACTTTGATAACACACTATGTTTATTATAAAGAATTATTATATATATATATATATATATATATATATATATATATATAAATACATTACTTTCAAATTAAATATATATAAACATATATCAAAATAATTATATATATGCATATATATGTATATTAATATATATGTCTATAGGTTTAAATTAACATTATTATATATATAATGTATATATATCAAATTATTTTCATATCCATATGTAAACATATATATTCTCATATTCATCGATCAATGTATATAAATGAACTATATATATATATATGTCACATTTGTCCAATTGATATTTCTATGCATATGGGTTATTCATTCATAAGCATGTCTAAATATTTCTATCTACCTTTACTCATGTATGGATATACTTAGATGTATGAGTTATCATAGACATGTACATATATACATATATACATTCTATGTATATACTTCATTGATTAAAATATGAACATATGTAGTGGCCCTCTGTGGTGACCTGTCTCGATACTTGGGTAAGTGTCTATTTGTGTTATTGTGGATTAGTGTGTTATTGGCCTATGCGATAAGCATAATACTTCGATGGAATTGTTTACTCAATTAATTAAATTAACATTGATTAAACAAATTTGGAAATTGAAATGTTAATTAAATAGATTAATTTAATGAATTATAAAGTGGATAGTTATTATTAAATAAATTAATGTTTATTGTAAAAGTATTATATTTAATTATATTTGATAATTTGTTGTTAGGCAAAGATAATTATTTAAATATGATAAAGAAATCAAATAAAGATAAGTGATCTTATAAATTGGATAAATATGGAAAGAAAGATGATTTCTAATCAGGTAAAAGAAATAATATTTTCAAATTGAGTTTTTAAAGCAAAAATAAAATAAAAAAATAAAAATAAAAAGAAATAAAATAAAACAAAAATCAAAGATTTAAAATCAAAATCTCCTTTGATATTGGCTTTAAGTAGAATCAGTTTTGGGTATAATGGGGGAGGAAGGGAGGCCACGGGAGGACCTCGTTGGAAATTTTATTTTATATATTCTCCATTTCTTTCTCTGCATGTAACGACTTTATGATAATATTCTTCATATTTTTTTTGAGAAAGGGATTCAACGATATCAAGACTGAATGCAATCACATCGTATATATGGTGGGAAATCTGGAACGATCCATTTGACAGAGGACTTCGGGAGAGTACACAACTCCCTTTTCGTGGCTAGAGCAAGGGAAAAGATTAAGCAATACCATTGACAAGTTCTTCTGGGCGTCTGAGAAAACTTTGGTCGGCAAGGAAGAAAAAGAAGAAAGTTGAAATAAAGGAGGGAGGAAAGGCCGGTACCTGGTGGATTCCCCTTTTAGTGGTGGACTTCACGTATCATCGCCCTAGATGGAGTTTTCTGGGGGAGGACACCCATACGGCTGGAGGCGTTATGCAATATGGAGAGGTAAGGGTTTCTTTTTGTTGTTCTTTTGTTTCTTTGAATCGTGATGAAATACGGTAACAATACATGATCCTTTACACTATATTATATGTAACCGCTATCTCCTTGTTGATAGAATGTGTTAATAGATGGTCATAGTTAGACTTTAGAACCAGCAAACAATAGCTATCCGATCATGCTCCAATTCCTCCCTTAAAGTGTCTGCCAATTGTAGGTGCTTGAAGGTCCCAATAATCCACTTTGTGCATGCGTATTTTGAGGTATCAACTAAATTCCTTTATGGGTTCGATTTGATTTTCATCCTCTCTTTAGGTCTTGCGTAATTTGTTAGTGTACATGGTTCAATTCTTCCTTTTGAAACCTTCAGAAATGGTCAAGTTAGTAGCCAGGTCATGGAGCCAGTGTATAGTTTAGGAAATTATCTGCCCCATATTCTAGCCGATCATAATTTCCATCTAGAATTCTGATAATCTATCGCAGTTGCAGCATTTGAAAATAAATACTGTCAATATGCTAGCATAATAGGAAGCTTGCCTTTGAATGTAGTAAACGTTTAAATAATCTCTCTGATTTCGTTATTAACCTGCCACTGCTACAGCGCTTGAGTTGAGGCATTGTACAGAATTAAATAGCCTCCCTGAAACCATTGGCGACCTATCACAGCCACATAGTTTAGTCTTTCAAACTGTAGTAAATTAAATAGCGTCTCTGATTTCATTGGTAGCATGTCATAGCTGCGCACCTGTACATAACAGGAAGTTTAAGATATAATATAACCAGCTCTTTTCGGTGCTTTATCATGTTTCCTGCCAATGTGCACTGGGTCTCAGTTTTGGAAACCGCAATGGTTTTGCAGTTTGAGCTTATACCATTATGACATATATGAGTACAAGCGTTAGTTGTGAAAATTGTTCTGGTCTTTACGCCATAAATTCCATATTTGCCTTTTTGAATTGAAGTCTTGATGATTTGAAAATAGTCTAAAACATGGCCAAAAAGCCGATGGGTATGTTACTCTTTAGATGCGTTGGAAATTATTTTAGAACTCGACAAAGAAACAGATTGATCAAACCTCTGCCTAAGCTTTTAGCACATAGGAATAGAATAGCGATGCTTTGATGATGTCCATTGTTAAATGGAATCTATCCGAACCTTGCTGAGTTGTTGGCTGCGCTTATAGAAGACAACAAAGGGCTTAGCATAGCAATTCTTACCTTAGAATGTGGATACCTGCATTTAGCTCTTCGTTGTACGCTGGCTGGGACAGCAGTTGAGTTGAAGCAAATGTATATGTTATAATTATGTTTATATATATATATAGGTGTGTGTGTATATATGTAGGTATGTGTTTTTATACTGATGCAAGTTTGGTTATATGTCGATTAAAAAAAAAATCAACAATTCAATTAAAACTTAGAATATGTATATTACGACCGTTTGTTGAAACCAAATGGTTGTATTTTATATAATATGTTTATATAATTTCTTTAATCTTAAAATGACTTTATAAGGATGTTAAAATGACTTTATAAGGATGTAAGAGTAAAAGGTAAAATTTTATGTTCCTAATATTTAGTGAATTAATAAAGTAAATAAAAATAAAAATAAAAAAATAAAAAAAATAAAAAAAAGGTCCATTATTATTTAAAGTTAAGAAATTAGAACATTATTATCATAATTAGATTTCTTATGAATAAAATTTGCTTACTTTTATAAATATTATTTTTATTTGGTTACATCTATGCTGAAAGTTTCCTTCTTAGATAGAATAATTGATAAGTTAAATAATGTAGTTAATTGGATAGTTTGTACTCATCAATAATAAGGGTACTTAAATAGCTAGATGGTCGGTGGCTTTGTGAATTTACTATGCAATGTTTATGTATTTTACTCTTAAGGAGAATTAGTTAAATGAATTTAAAGTGAAAGATGTTGAAATGTGTTTACAAGTAGGGTTAGAGCAGCTTTAGGTATTATTCATGAGACATTTATGAGTTAAGTATTATTGTCATGTATCATCATCAAATTAACTAATATACATCATTGAATAAATAGTGCTTATGATATTGTCTCCCTGATGTTAAATAGAGTCTTGCTCAGATCTAAATAAATAGATTCTCTTGTAGATATCCATGCCTTTATAATCATCTAATAGTTGTTATGTTAATGTGTGTTTTCCATGGGAATGATGGGTCAGATTGTGTACATTGGATTATGTGTGGAGGTTATGTTTGGTTAGTATAGTAGGTAGTCTTTAATTATGGTCGGAAGGTAAAGTATTTTGTGTTGGGTCAATAGATTGTTCAAAGATTTTATGTTGTGAGTTTCTTATGTGATACTGTAAGCGTTCTTGGAAAAGTGAATTTCATGGAGGTTGTGGTTGCTTGTTCGTGTTGGTTATTATATCATTTGATGGTTTATCTTGTCATGACATTTCCTTGAGTTGATTTTGGTTGGAATCCTTTTTGAATATCTTGAATTCTTGGATGTTTGATGAGTATGACCTTCGTAGTTTATTTTGATTTGACGAGCTTTTATTCATTGGGTTGGTGTTGAAGTTGTTTTGAAGCCGTATCATTGACAACTCTTGTTGCTTCATTTTACCCTCATTTGTGGATTTTCGTTCTTTTGATTTCCAGAGGCTTGAGATTATTATCAGTGGATGTTCTCTTTTTATGTGCCCTTGATGTGGCAAGTGTTTTGATATTGTGATTTTAAAAGGGTTGTACATGGAATTGTTGAGACATTGATTATGTGTTATAGCGAGATGGTTAATGCCTCGCGTAGTTTGGTCTTGAGATTATTTGTTTTTCAGTTACGGTACAACCCTTGCTTGCTTTGAGATATGTTAGGGGTCATAGGGAGAGTGGCTCTTCGTGGGCGCCGGCGCCTCAGGATGAGGAAGGGCTCAGGATAACCCACGAAAGAGTAGTTAAACAAGTGATAACCTAAACAATAGAATTTAGAGGGTTGGGTAGTTTAAAAAACACAAGATAATAAAACATTGGATTCCTTGGCTATGCACTAGGGCTACCATAGACTAGTGATAGACCGAGAAGGCCGTGGTCGGAAAAGTCATAGTCTCGTCCTCTCGAGAGATTATCGGCTCCGCATTAGCTACCCTATGGTGCCGGCGCCTCAGTTAGGAGGAAGGGCCAGGAGATCCATAGATGGGTGCCGGCGCCTCAGTTGGAGGAAGGGCCAGGAGAATCCCATGAGAGCTATGCGATGACACTCTCCACGTGACACCCTTGTGCTTGGTTGTAATTGCCTCTGGTTATTGTATCTTTATGTTGTTTTTGAGGGCTAGGGAATCCATAGGTGGGTGCCGGCGCCTCGGTCGGAGGAAGTGCCAGGGGATCCCATGAGAGCTATGCGATGACCCTCCCAACTAGACACCCTTGTTCTTGTTTTCTTGTCGCCTCTGGATATTGTAGTCTTTATGTTGTTTCAGATTCTTGTGGAAATGATTTATGGATGCTCTTTGGTGACTTTCTTAATTATTGTTGCTTGGGTTAAAAGTGACGAGTTTCATAGTTTCATTTGATTTTGTTGACTCATGAATGTTGTTGATTATGTCATTGTAATCCGTGAGTTTCATGATACCTTTGTATGATGTTGAGTCTTGTGGTTCCCTGTTTGGATGTTCTTGGTTGAGGTCTCTTCTTGTCAGCTCCTTAGCACGGGGGGTGGGTCTTCGGACCCACGTGGTCGGGTGGAACGTGCTAAGCACCCCATTGGGTCCCCAGTCAAGGATCGAGAGGTGCAGATTGGTGCCGTTGCAGCGACTCCAGAGTTGTATTTGTCTTGGAGCCAGTTACATTACTTTGTTCTTATCTTTCTGATGTATCATCTTATCTTGTTATGTAGTTCCTGCTCATATTGGGAAACATGTTTGTATCATTGTAAGACTTGAACAGTGTAAAGTAATGAAAAGGATGTGATGTAATATTTATCATTAGTGAACCTTGTGTGGATATGGATCCATATCAGACATTATTCAAAGTATTGTATTTATTTAAGTGAATGATTCTTATTGATGGTTTATATATATGCTTCGTCATGGATTAGATTTGACTTTCATTCTTTATCATTGATGTATGGCATTAAGTTTCGTAATGTATCCTCGTGTACCCCAAGGGACGTAAATGATATTGGGTTTGTTTAAATGAATGTTCATGTCATAACTGTTGTGCATCTCATGCATGTTAGTTTTCCTTTTAAAAAAAAATTTGGTGGTAATCATTTCCTTAGTTGTCCTTTGGGGTTCGCACGACGGGGCATTACAACATGGTATCAGAGCCTAGGTTCATACACTGGGCACTATGTGTGCTCACTATGTAACCTTGCGCCTAAACCCTTGAGTCTTGAGTTTCACTTTGCTATTGTCATTGTGGTGAACCTGAGTCCTTCTGTTAACTAGTGTCGGGTAGATAGTGCAAGAGACTGATGGGAAAGGATAGGACCCTCGGTGTAGTGCGCAATGCACCGATATCCTTCCTATCGGGGATGCACTATGGACCCATGTATCAATGTATGATGTAGTTTCCAGTGATGTGAATTTTTTTTTTATTTTTATTTTTTTGGTGTGTGAATATGTCATGCATGCGTGGAATTTTCCTTTTGTTGTCTTTGAGTGACGAATTATGCTTTCTTGAATTTGTGAAGGTGTAGAATTTTGATATACTTGTTAAATTTGTTGTAAAATTTGGTGTTGAATAATGATTGAAGTGGAGTGCTTTGTGTGAAAATGATGATGTTTAATGAGAATATGTGCTTGTGTGGATAATTATGCTACGTTTATGGAAATGTGCCTTATCGAGGGTAAAGAACCCCCTTAAATGTTTAGTACTAATGTGTTATGTTTCCACCCTAGTTTGTGATTTTGAGGTAGTCGACTTCAAATCTTAAGGATGAAGGTAATTAATTGGCTATGTTTAACATGTTGACTTAATATGGTGTTTTCATTTGATTAGTAATTGTATTAATAATCATTTATGATGGTTTGTTGATGAGCGTGTTAGAAGGACGATGTCGTATCACTCATTTGTGAGAGGCATACAACATTGCAATTCCCTCTACACTAGGTTGATTTGATATATATATGTTGTGCACAACGTTTGTTTGTATGCAGGATTGCAGGAACTAAGCCTCGATTCCACCTGCATTGTCAGGAAAGGGCGAGCATCTTAAACACCCAATGGGTCTGATGTGGAAAATAGGAGCTGACAAGAAGTTTCCCCAACCTAGTTCGTCATTCGTCCTTGTGTTTGGCAAGTCAGTTTGGTTGCAACTCCATCCCCTTTTTCATTTTGGTATCATGCCCCTATTTTATGTTTTGTTTAATTTGCGTTGCTTACTTGATGATGCTTGACTATTGATTTAGCATTATGGTATTGTTGTGCCTTTGATTGTGAGAGTTTTACCTCAACTTGCGACTTCCAGGAGTAAGTCGAAGTCTAGGGGGGGAGGATGTAGTGGCCCTCTGTGGTGACCTGTCTCGATACTTGGGTAAGTGTCTATTTGTGTTATTGTGGATTAGTGTGTTATTGGCCTATGCGATAAGCATAATACTTCGATGGAATTGTTTACTCAATTAATTAAATTAACATTGATTAAACAAATTTTGAAATTGAAATGTTAATTAAATAGATTAATTTAATGAATTATAAAGTGGATAGTTATTATTAAATAAATTAATGTTTATTGTAAAAGTATTATATTTAATTATATTTGATAATTTGTTGTTAGGCAAAGATAATTATTTAAATATGATAAAGAAATCAAATAAAGATAAGTGATCTTATAAATTGGATAAATATGGAAAGAAAGATGATTTCTAATCAGGTAAAAGAAATAATATTTTCAAATTGAGTTTTTAAAGCAAAAATAAAATAAAAAAATAAAAATAAAAAGAAATAAAATAAAACAAAAATCAAAGATTTAAAATCAAAATCTCCTTTGATATTGGCTTTAAGTAGAATCAGTTTTGGGTATAATGGGGGAGGAAGGGAGGCCACGGGAGGACCTCGTTGGAAATTTTATTTTATATATTCTCCATTTCTTTCTCTGCATGTAACGACTTTATGATAATATTCTTCATATTTTTTTTGAGAAAGGGATTCAACGATATCAAGACTGAATGCAATCACATCGTATATATGGTGGGAAATCTGGAACGATCCATTTGACAGAGGACTTCGGGAGAGTACACAACTCCCTTTTCGTGGCTAGAGCAAGGGAAAAGATTAAGCAATACCATTGACAGTTCTTCTGGGCGTCTGAGAAAACTTTGGTCGGCAAGGAAGAAAAAGAAGAAAGTTGAAATAAAGGAGGGAGGAAAGGCCGGTACCTGGTGGATTCCCCTTTTAGTGGTGGACTTCACGTATCATCGCCCTAGATGGAGTTTTCTGGGGGAGGACACCCATACGGCTGGAGGCGTTATGCAATATGGAGAGGTAAGGGTTTCTTTTTGTTGTTCTTTTGTTTCTTTGAATCGTGATGAAATACGGTAACAATACATGATCCTTTACACTATATTGTATGTAACCGCTATCTCCTTGTTGATAGAATGTGTTAATAGATGGTCATAGTTAGACTTTAGAACCAGAAAACAATAGCTATCCGATCATGCTCCAATTCCTCCCTTAAAGTGTCTGCCAATTGTAGGTGCTTGAAGGTCCCAATAATCCACTTTGTGCATGCGTATTTTGAGGTATCAACTAAATTCCTTTATGGGTTCGATTTGATTTTAATCCTCTCTTTAGGTCTTGCGTAATTTGTTAGTGTACATGGTTCAATTCTTCCTTTTGAAACCTTCAGAAATGGTCAAGTTAGTAGCCAGGTCATGGAGCTAGTGTATAGTTTAGGAAATTATCTGCCCCATATTCTAGCCGATCATAGTTTCCATCTAGAATTCTGATAATCTATCGCAGTTGCAGCATTTGAAAATAAATACTGTCAATATGCTAGCATAATAGGAAGCTTTCCTTTGAATGTAGTAAATGTTTAAATAATCTCTCTGATTTCGTTATTAACCTGCCACTGCTACAGCGCTTGAGTTGAGGCATTGTACAGAATTAAATAGCCTCCCTGAAACCATTGGCGACCTATCACAGCCACATAGTTTAGTCTTTCAAACTGTAGTAAATTAAATAGCGTCTCTGATTTCATTAGTAGCCTGTCATAGCTGCACACCTGTACATAACAGGAAGTTTAAGATATAATATAACCAGCTCTTTTCGGTGCTTTATCATGTTTCCTGCCAATGTGCACTGGGTCTCAGTTTTGGAAACCGCAATGGTTTTGCAGTTTGAGCTTATACCATTATGACATATATGAGTACAAGCGTTAGTTGTGAAAATTGTTCTGGTCTTTACACCATAAATTCCATATTTGCCTTTTTGAATTGAAGTCTTGATGATTTGAAAATAGTCTAAAACATGGCCAAAAAGCCGATGGGTATGTTACTCTTTAGATGCGTTGGAAATTATTTTAGAACTTGACAAAGAAACAGATTGATCAAACCTCTGCCTAAGCTTTTAGCACATAGGAATAGAATAGCGATGCTTTGATGATGTCCATTGTTAAATGGAATCTATCCAACCTTGTTGAGTTGTTGGCTGCGCTTATAGAAGACAACAAAGGGCTTAGCATAGCAATTCTTACCTTAGAATGTGGATACCTGCATTTAGCTCTTCGTTGTACGCTGGCTGGGACAGCAGTTGAGTTGAAGCAAATGTATATGTTATAATTATGTTTATATATATATATAGGTGTGTGTGTATGTATGTAGGTATGTGTTTTTATACTGATGCAAGTTTGGTTATATGTCAATTAAAAAAAAAATCAACAATTCAATTAAAACTTAGAATATGTATATTACGACCGTTTGTTGAAACCAAATGGTTGTATTTTATATAATATGTTTATATAATTTCTTTAATCTTAAAATGACTTTATAAGGATGTTAAAATGACTTTATAAGGATGTAAGAGTAAAAGGTAAATTTTTATGTTCCTAATATTTAGTGAATTAATAAAGTAAATAAAAATAAAAATAGAAAAAATAAAAAAAAGGTCCATTATTATTTAAAGTTAAGAAATTAGAACATTATTATCATAATTAGATTTCTTATGAATAAAATTTGCTTACTTTTATAAATATTATTTTTATTTGGTTACATCTATGCTGAAAGTTTCCTTCTTAGATAGAATAATTGATAAGTTAAATAATGTAGTTAATTGGATAGTTTGTACTCATCAATAATAAGGGTACTTAAATAGCTAGATGGTCGGTGGCTTTGTGAATTTACTATGCAATGTTTATGTATTTTACTCTTAAGGAGAATTAGTTAAATGAATTTAAAGTGAAAGATGTTGAAATGTGTTTACAAGTAGGGTTAGAGCAGCTTTAGGTATTATTCATGAGACATTTATGAGTTAAGTATTATTGTCATGTATCATCATCAAATTAACTAATATACATCATTGAATAAATAGTGCTTACGATATTGTCTCCCTGATGTTAAATAGAGTCTTGCTCAGATCTAAATAAATAGATTCTCTTGTAGATATCCATGCCTTTATAATCATCTAATAGTTGTTATGTTAATGTGTGTTTTCCATGGGAATGATGGGTCAGATTGTGTACATTGGATTATGTGTGGAGGTTATGTTTGGTTAGTATAGTAGGTAGTCTTTAATTATGGTCGGAAGGTAAAGTATTTTGTGTTGGGTCAATAGATTGTTCAAAGATTTTATGTTGTGAGTTTCTTATGTGATATTGTAAGCGTTCTTGGAAAAGTGAATTTCATGGAGGTTGTGGTTGCTTGTTCGTGTTGGTTATTATATGATTTGATGGTTTATCTTGTCATGACTTTTCCTTGAGTTGATTTTGGTTGGAATCCTTTTTGAATATCTTGAATTCTTGGATGTTTGATGAGTATGACCTTCGTAGTTTATTTTGATTTGACGAGCTTTTATTCATTGGGTTGGTGTTGAAGTTGTTTTGAAGCCGTATCATTGACAACTCTTGTTGCTTCATTTTACCCTCATTTGTGGATTTTCGTTCTTTTGATTTCCAGAGGCTTGAGATTATTATCAGTGGATGTTCTCTTTTTATGTGCCCTTGATGTGGCAAGTGTTTTGATATTGTGATTTTAAAAGGGTTGTACATGGAATTGTTGAGACATTGATTATGTGTTATAGCGAGATGGTTAATGCCTCGCGTAGTTTGGTCTTGAGATTATTTGTTTTTCAGTTACGGTACAACCCTTGCTTGCTTTGAGATATGTTAGGGGTCATAGGGAGAGTGGCTCTTCGTGGGCGCCGGCGCCTCAGGATGAGGAAGGGCTCAGGATAACCCACGAAAGAGTAGTTAAACAAGTGATAACCTAAACAATAGAATTTAGAGGGTTGGGTAGTTTAAAAAACACAAGATACTAAAACATTGGATTCCTCGGCTATGCACTAGGGCTACCATAGACTAGTGATAGACTGAGAAGGCCGTGGTCGGCAAAGTCATAGTCTCGTCCTCATGAGAGATTATCGGCTCCGCATTAGCTACCCTATGGTGACGGCGCCTCAGTTAGGAGGAAGGGCCAGGAGATCCATAGATGGGTGCCGGCGCCTCAATTGGAGGAAGGGCCAGGGGAATCCCATGAGAGCTATGCGATGACACTCTCCACTAGACACCCTTGTGCTTGGTTGTAGTTGTCTCTGGATATTGTAGTCTTTATGTTGTTTCAGATTCTTGTGGAAATGACTTATGGATGCTCTTTGGTGATTTTCTTAATTGTTGTTGCTTGGGTTAATTGTGATGAGTTTCATAGTTTCATTTGATTTGTTGACTCATGAGTGTCGTTGATTATGTCATTGTAATCCGTGAGTTTCATGATACCTTTGTATGATGTTGAGTCTTGTGGTTCCTTTTTTTTGGTGTTCTTGGTTGAGGTCTCTTCTTGTCAGCTCCTTAGCACGGGGGGTGGGTCTTCGGACCCACGTGGTCGGGTGGAACGTGCTAAGCACCCCATTGGGTCCCCAGTCAGGGATCGAGAGGTGCAGATTGGTGCCGTTGCAGCGACTCCAGAGTTGTATTTGTCTTGGAGCCAGTTACATTACTTTGTTCTTATCTTTCTGATGTATCATCTTATCTTGTTATGTGGTTCCTGCCCATATTGGGAAACATGTTTGTATCATTGTAAGACTTGAATAGTGTAAAGTAATGAAAAGGATGTGATGTAATATTTATCATTGGTGAACCTTGTGTGGATATGGATCCATATCAGAAGTTATTCAAAGTATTGTATTTATTTAAGTGAATGGTTCTTATTGATGGTTTATATATATGCTTCGTCATGGATTAGATTTGGCTTTCATTCTTTATCATTGATGTATGGCATTAAGTTTCGTAATGTATCCTCGTGTACCCCAAGGGACGCAAATGATATTGGGTTTGTTTAAATGAATTTTCATGTCATAACTTTTGTGCATCTCATGCATGTTTAGTTCTACTTTAAAAAAATTGACAGTATTGTCGTTGCCTTAGATGTCCTTTGGGGTTCGTGGCGTTATGAAATGATTTAAGATGCTTAAAATAACACATCTATATAATTCATCACAACTTAAATGATAATGATGATGCAAGATGCTAGTATGCTAATGATTTGTGGGTGGAAGATGGATGCATTGATGAGGTTTTCATTGATACTAGGTTAGCATGGAGAGAAGATAGAAGAAACAAGAGGATTGACTATTGATTTTGATGATTGCTTCAAAAGATCCAACAAGTTTATGATCCACCGAGTCTTTATTAGAGATGATGATGATGATTCACTCACATCTTGGATTGAAATTTTCCTTTGTTCCTTACGGTTTGATATAACACATAAACACAATGCATCAAGGTATTGATAACCAAGATGGCATTGTATCTAGTCTAATGGACTTTAACTCTGTAATCAGATAGGATAGTTCTTGTTCACACCTTCACATACGAAAACCTCATCAAAATGTAAGTTAAAAGTTTAGAATATATTGGACCAAAGCATATGCAATAGTCAACAATGTACTCCAAACAACCTTCCTACACACAACTAAGTATGCACCAAGATTATTTTACAAGAATACCCAAAAGCACAACAAATGAAAGATATTGATCGATGCCCCATTTCTTTCTCTCTAAATTATTTTGATAGAAATCATTGAGAGGTCCTCATAATGGGTCATTAAGATAATTCATAAGAAAAGATCAAATACAAACAGTCAGTGTTATTTTATCTCTTTCCAGTTTAAATTAGCTAAGGTGATGTTTGATACTAATGTCCATCGTAGGAAGGATACATCCTAGGACATTTTGATCAAAGGGTTGTTTGATGCAAGATGGTGACGAGCTTTGTGATTAGTCATTGATAGAAACTTCACTGACGTATTTACCAATGATCTAGACTATATACATTTATTTATTAAGTTTATTATTTGCTTATGTGTTTAAGGAGAAACACTAACATGACAAGTGATGTACACATTTGTTACTAACTCTTAATTCAAGTGTTGAAACTTAACTCTACCCTTGATTTAGTTTATTTCCCTTTATCGCCCATGTGCTCAGAGAGATAATAATTTGTATTGTAATAATCATGCTATACAAGGCATTGTAGCTAAATATAAGCACACCCAAGAGCTTAATATATGATCATTGTCTTTCATAGAGTGTGTTATAGGATTATATGTATTTATAACTATACAATGTGTTTTTGAGCACCCTAGACATATGTTAGTTCTAACAACCATATTACATCACTCTTGTAAAAGAAAAGGTGTTGATCCATAAAGGACTATTAACATCATCCATGTTCCAAAACTTACAATATCAACACACTATAATGGGGGAAGTGTATTTAAATTAGTAAGAATAGATGTCATCAAAGTTCATGGAATTAAAGAGGTGACTTAATATATATATCCTCAAAGCTGACCTTAACATTTGTGCTATGGTAGTTCCAAGGGGTGCTATTGAATCCTAGAATATAGTAAGGTAGAACACAAAATTCGATATCTAATATTTGATCAAATTAGAGGACTAAAGAGAGAAATATATCAATAGTAAAGATTCACATTAATTTAGGAATTGTCTATACATGAGAAGAAAATAATATTAATTCCAAAATTTCACCTATTGACTTAATATTCTACATAAAGTTTTAAATTTACAATACATATATA
>VDFB02379711.1:253712688-253820378 GCA_007258455.2 Sequoia sempervirens | reverse complement strand
TGCAAAATGGGGCCAATTAAAGCATAATAAAGCCCAATCTTTGATGATAGGCCTAAAAAAGTGTGAAAGTATGTTACAACACTTTACAACACTTTAAAATAAGGAAATATTAATGATAAAAAGAGGTTATTTAGGTGAAATCCATTAACAATACCTTAGAAAAGTGTGGAAATGAGTTTCAACACTTGACAAAACTTAAGTAAGGTACCATTTAAATCCATTTAGTTCACAAGGGCCCAAGACCTAATGTAAATATGTTAAGCATATTGCAACAGTAAATCAAGGCTATGTTAAGAGGACCTTTTTTTCATCATTACATCTATCCCCCACTTTTGTGAGGAGAAGCTTGCTTTAAACTCACACTAAAGTAGACCAAATTCCATAACGATCAAGGGGGGTTAAAATGTACTAATGTTGATAAGATAGGAAAACTATGACCAATGAGGGGTGTGCAAGCCCCTAAGAGCAAGGTCCTATGGAAAACCAACATGAGTATAAAGGAACACGCATGAGAATGATAAAGATAAAAAACAAAGCACAAGAATGCACTGCCAAAGATGAAAGGGAAAATAAATAAAAAGAAATTGGATCAAGCTTCAACTTTTTTTCCATCATAATGTGGATTAGATCTTTAGGTTGTTTGTGCAAAAAAACATGCATACTCACTCTGAGGCGACGAAACTTAAGGTTGTTCATCAGTTGAGAAGGCCTAAAAAGGTGAGAAACATACACTCATGGCTAGTATGCACTCACACACATGCAAGTGGCTATGGGGAAATTCATACCTTGGTTGGGCTTCCCACTCAAACCATACCAAAGTTATACCTCTTGATAACTTTAAAAAGGAACCACACAAAAATAATGTTTGAGCTTCATGATACAAGAAAAAATTCAAATGCTTAGAGCTCATGAACAAATAGGATGGCTCCACAGTCATCCAAGTTGTGTTATGAAAGGTGAAAATATAACAAAAAATGAAAAATTTAAAGAATGTTAAAAGGATTCTTTCTTAGTTCATGTGAGGTCTTTAACTTAAGGAACACTATGCCTAATGTCTCCAAGAGAGGACCAATAAGAGAATATAAAATTCACAGCCTAGGTGATGTAGTGTGTCACATCAAGCCACTAAGAGGAATTTAATATGATAAGATAGATCATGCTCAAGAAGGAAATTACACCTAATGTCATCCAAAAAGTGACAAACACATCGTATGAAGTAAGAAAACTACCCCATGAACAATGTAAAAGAAAAATACAACAGAATAATGCAAATGTATGCCACCAGTTTAAAGGAATTGCTAAACACCATACTGTGAGAAATTACTTTAAAGTAGAAAATGATAAATGCAAACAATAAAGATGACATGAGAGCCATCTTGGAAATCCCTATGCCAAGTCATATGTTTCTAAGTAAAGCTACATCTTGCGAGAGAAAAGGAAAAGAGAGGGGTTGCCCCAAAAGTGAAAACACCAAACACATATGGGATCTATGGATTTGGGGTCAGTATTTTCTTTGCTACAATGGTTTTTAGAGAGCCAAAATTGTCATCATCACCCAAATACACATAGAACTAGGAGAATGACACAAAGAGAGCAAAAACAAAGAAAAAACTTTTGGGTCAACATGGAAGAGACATGAATGTCTCGACACCTTCTATCATCCCCAAAAGGAAAACACAAGACAAATGAAAAAGAAAAAGATGAAAGAAAAGATTTTGGATCAACATGCAAGAGACATGAATGTATTGACACCTCACATCATCCCCAAAAGGTAAACACAAGACAAATGAAGAATAAATAAAAATCGAAGAGATAAAATATTTGACATAGAGAAGAATTAAGGTACAAATAGAGGAGTTTCATGAAGAGAGAGCACATAAAACAGAATGTCTCGAGGGATCACATCATGCACATGCAATCACACAAAGGAAAATTCCAAAGAAATAATTAAAATGAATTGTAAGGAAAATGTGAGTCAACCTATGATCAAGTCATTCACCTCCCAGTCATGTTCATTGTATACTCAACATGAGAAATAGCTAGAGCGAAAAGACCAAGTACTGAACTAGGAGAAGTACCAAGTTCAATACTCTTTATAGAGGATTTTTTATCTAAGCTCATGGAAGAAGAAACCAATTTATTCAATTCATTATACACCTCTTTGTCATTTTTAGTGATCTCGCCATTGTTATCCAAATTAACCACAATAGGAGGACAAATGATAATATCCATGGAAGATTTCAACTCTTGTAGTGGTTTCCATATTAGATTGTTCTTTTTCAATGAAGGGGGAGGAAATTCATGTATTGCTTTTGTCAAGTTTGGATTTTGACTTTTGTTTTTTAGTTCTTTACTTAACAGGTGAGCAATAGCACATCATCTATACCTACGCTCGCTAGCACCTCTATTTATTTTAGTCTTGTTTTCAAGTTGCAATTCTGTAGGAGTGGGTTGATCAATGATAAGTTTATTTTATTCCCTAAGGGGAAGAATGAAAGAAGCCTCGAGGTGTTGTTCAATCACTTTCTCCTTGACCTTGTAAACTTTTTGATTTTAGAAGGTGTGATGAGATTGTTTACATTTTCTCTTGGTCTTTTGTTGGAATTAGGTGAAGGTTTTTTCTTAGGTTGGTATTGGTCATTTGGGACTTGTTGAAGTTCAAACATGGTTTCATCAAGAATGGTAGTTTCAGTGGTGGATGGGGACATTTTTTGGAGGGATAACTTGACAATCTTCTTTTCCTTGAACTTTTGATAAGAAAAGAAAAAAAAGTCCTCTCATGGTTTGATTGGTTCCATATGTTTCAGCGAAAAGGAATCTAAGGGAAAGTTACCTTTTGAGGATAAAGGGTTAAATCCACTATGGTGGATAGTGAATAATTCATTGTCAAATAGAAACTTGATGCACTTATGCACAATTGAAGGGAAAACATGCATGGAGCGAAGCCATAGGTAACCTAGATTCACACAAAATTGGTTTGACTATGGGATGATGGAGAATGATGTATCTAATATTTTTGGTCCTATTTGTAATGGTAAGGAGATCGATCCAATCATAGGGAAAGAAAAGCCATTTTGTTTCTTGATCCATGGTTTCAATTTATCATATATATCTTGATAGAGTTCATGCAAGACTAAGAATTCCTCGATGATCACATTCTCTCCACAGGTAGGATCTATGAGTATCCCATTAGTGGGCTTGTCATAGATGTGGCCAGCTATGTAAAGAGGACCATCAGGTATATGTTTAATTATGTCTTTAGAAGAGAAAGAAATGTCAAGAGGATTTCTAGGTTGGCCCTTATGATGGGTAATTTCTATCACTCCTACCATCTCATCCATAGGATAATTGTTTATAGGATCATTTTGATTAAAATCATTCTTATCATCATCTGTATCAAAATTCATCACATCATTCTTTTTAGTTTCGCTAGCTTTGACAAATGAAATATTATGTTTGGACATGGGGTTGGTGAAAATTTGCAAGTTTTGATTAGGAGGGGTTAAAAAATTATTTCCTTGATCACTAACATCTCCAACGGAAAGACGACCAAAATCAATGAGATCTTGCACCAAATGTTTAAGATGCTTGCAATGTTTTGTGTCGTGTACATTTTTTCGGTGATAATGACATTTAGCATTTGATCTAAAGCTTAGGAGTAAAGGATTATTGGGGTTGGATGTTTTGACAAGAGGCATGGTAATCTTTTCTTGTTCTAAAAGTTGGGAAATTGTGTTATGAATGGTATTAGGTATGGTGGTGAGTTTTCTTTTGGGGTCCCCATAGCTATATAAGGGTATAGTTTCCTTAACAGTAGCTACCTAGTTATTGAAATTTTGAGTTGTTGGCTGAGGGGAATTAAATTGAAGGAACCCTTTGTTTTCCCTTCTAAATGGTTGGGGATTGTTTTGGTTTGCGGGCTTGAACTTTTTAGTTCGACTAGAAGTGGATTTTGTATCTTAATTGCTAATTGAATTCTGATAATCATAGAGCATAGTACATAGGTACATGAAGGAGGTAAATTTCATCATGGTAAGCTTGTCTTGTATTTTTCTTTGTAAGTTTTCTATGAACATATTTTGGAGGTGAGGGTCGGGAACCTTGACATCTATTTTAGAATAAAGCAATTGATATCGTGAAATAAAATTAGTTATCTTTTCTTCTTTGTTTGCTTGCATCTCATCAAATTAGCCAAGGTCATTATAGGAGTCATGTGAACTTGGAAGTGATTGAAAAATTTATCAACAAGTTCATTGAATGAATGATTTGAGTTGTTCAGTAAGGAGGAAAACCATTCCAAGGCAGTTTCTTTTAAGAACCTAGGAAAAAGCTTTGCCAAAAGTTTGTCATTTAGGATAAAGTCACTATATAAGGTAGTATAGGAATTTACATGGTTATAAGGATCTCCCTTCCTCCCATATTTCTCAAATCTAGGAACCTCTACACCTTGGGGCATTGGTGTTCGTAATATCTCCATGGACACTGGACTACTTTTGACATAATATGTAGGTGGACCATTTTGATTTTGATTGATGGTGGAAACTTGTTTTTGGATGTATTATATGGTTTGGAAAAGTTGAGCTATGAGAGGATCATTACTTGTGTTATGAGATGGAAGTGAAAGGGGTGTATGTGTTTGAGGGGCAAGTGAATGGAATGATTATAGGTGGTAACGTAGGAGATATAACTTGTGATGCCATATAGGAACTAGGGATGCTAGTAGGAATACCTAGGGAAGGAATCACATTACTAACATGTATTTTTATTGTGACTTGAGAAGTGGTATAGGTAGGTATTAAGGAAACTGTTGAGGTAGGAGGAATTTGAGTTCCTACTTGGCTTGTGACATTATTTGTAGGTAAAGGACAACTAGTGGTTGGAGTGAGATGTTTTCCAAATATTTTAACTATTTTTTTCACAAGTTCAAGGCCATCTTCACTTTTACGCATGCGATGAATGTTATCTATAGTAGGAATTGTGGTAGTTGAGATTTTGTCATTTTACACTTGATGTTGTAAGTTTTCTAGTTCCTCATGAATGTGGATTATGTTTTCTTGGGGGACACTATCATTCCTTGATTCAACCTGCATGACACTACTTGAAGGAAAAGAGTTAAGAGTGTTGTCCATACCTAGTGTACTAATGTTAATATTAGGAGTGAAAGAGCTTGAAAACCTAAGATCCACAATGATTTTGCTATCATGGGATGATATGATTCTTGAACGTCATCTAACTAAAATATTAACAATAGGACACAAAACACTCATAGACAAAGGCTACTAAATGTGGGGTGAATGCAAATGCAATGTAAGCTAAGAACAATGAAATTCTAAAATTGTAGAAAATGAAATAGAAAAGTAGAAACAAAAAATAGAAGCTTAGAAAACTAAAGTTTAAATGTCATAAAATGCAATACAAAATATGCAAAGGGACTGGTTCACCCAGGGTGGCGAATGAGTACCAGGGATGATTTTTTCAAAATTTTAAGAAATTTTTCATTGAATTTTATTCTTTTATGTTTTTGATGCAAATGAAAAGAGAATCTAACTATTTTTCAATGAGAGTGGAGTACAACAATGCAATATATATGAGCTTTCAGCAATACAAAATTTGAAACCCTAGAATGCAAATTAATCGATGCAAATCTAATGCAATGTTATTAGAAATCCCACATCTAGGGATGTGAAAATTGATGAGGGAACTTTGACGAGACAAGCCAACCACAGGCAGAATGTTTATTATTCGGAAAATGGAGCTTCTTATATGCAAAGGATCTCAATCCCCAAGTTCTGCTTGCAAGTTACAGATAGCTTCTGAGAATAGCGCCCTTTAAGCAATGTCACGTCATTACACAAAAGTTTTAAAATTAGAAACCCACCCATAAATAGGGTCCTCATTAGTTTTGAATCCAAATAACATTTCAAATTTGAGTTTTAGGCGGTTTGAAAGCCAAAAATTTACAACATGAAGTTCAAATTTCAAAGAGCATTTGCAATTGTATCTTCTAGAGATAACCAACTAGAGGCCATCACTTTTTGATCACGGAACTGGAGTTAATAAGCTGTTTGAAGCGGATTGGAAAGGGCTTGAAAGTCAAGGCATGTAATCCCACTATACCAATTTTGGAAGTTTAGGAATACGTTCACGGAACTCTAAGTGCTCAAATCTAGCAGAAGGTGCGGTACAAATGGAAACTAAAAGCGTAATATCTTTCAACCTAGGAATGAAAATAAAAACCTTAAATTGGAAATTTCAGTATGAGAAAAAGGGTATCAAAATGTAAAACATAAAGCCCGAGAAACTTGAAATTTAACTATTTTTGGGTGATGCAAGATTGCCCTTACACTACTGGATGCTCTTGCATTAGATACCCAGGGTAATTTGAGAAGTGACCCCATCACATCTCAGATGGTGGAGGAAAACCTAAATTGTCAACCTCTGCCTTAGGCAACCAGGATGAATCTTCAACATGCCTTCCTTTCCATTTCACAAGATATTCTTCATACTGCCTTTTCTTGGTACTCCTTCCCACGGCCTATCCGGGTTCTCAATCTCCTCCTTTAAGAGTAGGTCTTTGGAATCCCTTTGTTCCATTGTTGGTACACATCCCCACTCACCATGCCACCTTCATGATACTCTATAATCTAAAATATTGAAGATGGAAATGTTGAATCCCGTAATGGCAACTCGTCATATGCATTCCCTGAATCATGCCTCTTCAAAATTTTACAGGGACCGAACTTCTTCATCTTCAATTTGTTATATGTTCCCACTGGAAACCTTTCTTTCCTCAAGTGGACCATCACTTCATCACCAATCTAAAACTCTTTATACCTCCTCTTCTAATTTGCCTTAGCCTTATACTGCATATTCATCTTGTTAATATGTTCTCTTACCTTCTCATGGATATCCTTGATGTGTTTGGAAAAATCTTCAGCTTCAGCACTTATTTTCTTCTCTTGGTCCATCTTCCTCAATTCTGGGACTATTTTGGGGCTACCTCCATACACAATCTGGAATGGTGATCCCGTTGCTTGTATTTGAAAAAATTTTATGAAAAATTCTTCCTAAGGTAAAGATCAAGTCCCCTTGGGTTTTATATACCCAAAACATCTCGATGGAGTTACAGAGACTCCGCATTTAAGCCTCTGCCCATCTCTTTGTGGATGGTATGCGGTGAACTTCAACTCTGCGTCTTCAACTTCTTCCACAAAGGTCCTCAAAGAATTGCCCCACAAATTTGTTGTAACGATAAACGATACTCTTTGGCGGATAACGCAGCTCTCACCTCTTTGGCTCATTGACAATGTGGGTACGCATCGTGGGTCTTCGACGTGGAATGAAATGTGCCATGTAAAAACCTATCAACCACCAAAGTGAATCGTTCGTTGTGTCCTTGGTAAAACCAGAACCAAAGTCATGCCTGTCTCCCGACCTCTCTAGTGCAATTGGGGCTGATGCAAGCTGTGTCCCGACTCCTCCTTTGGCCATCTAGCACTTACCCTACAACTTTGGCTAAACTTCTTCACCTCTTGTGACAAGCGGGTAGTAATGCTCTTACGATGTATTCATGTGGTGGCATCCTAGACCAAAATGTCCTACTGCATTCCTCCAACGTGCTTCTCGCGGTCGGTTCTCGTCATGGAACTCCTCGGGATACATAATTGACTTCCCTTAAATAACATGCCATCCTAGATTATGAAATCTAGCCACCTTGTCCTATCCACTATAACAAGTTCCTTTGCAAGCTTTCCAAGCCTATGCAAAATCAGGATCTTTTGCGTACAGTGTCTTAAGTTCATTGAACCCAACCACTTCAATCTGCATCTTTGTCATCAATGTATGCCTCCTACTTAAGGCATCTGTAAACCTATTTGACTTCCCACTCCTATGTTTCAAAACAAGGTATAACTCTGCAAGAACTCTACCCATTTCATATGCCTCTGGTACCGTTTCCACGACTAACATGGCGAATTTTTGAAGATGGAATTATATACGAACAAATTCCTTGACAACAAATAATGTCTCCATTTCTTTAATGCTTGAACTATTGCATAAAATTCTTGATCCTTATCACGAATACATTCTCTGGCATCATTTAACTTTTCATAAAATAAGTAATGGAGCTTACCTTCTTGTCTTCTTTCAATGCGGCGGCCCATAGCATCCATGATCCACTTGAAACACCTTGTTGTTTGAAATCTGGAAGGGAGCTAGAGCGAGGTTGCTCTATACTACCTTCCAACGATTCAGAAATTTTTGCTCCCACTTGCTCCGCTTGAATTCTTTTCTATCCCTCTCATTGTTTGATCGGGGGTCCACAAGTACTCTTGAATTTTTCTAGTAGACTTTCTGCCAAAAATTAGCCAAATATGGAAAGATCTCATGGGATGTGGGGTGAGCCATTCGAATAGCTTTCACCTTCTGGGTCATCTTGAGACCTTGTGAGACCATGAAACCCCAAGTACACTAACTTCCTCTTCACAAAACTGCACTTCTTTAGATTAATCAATAGTTTCTCTTCTCTTAACTTCTCAAGGTTCTCCGAATATGGATCAGATGCTCATCCAATGTCTTACTAAAAATCAAAGTATCATCTAAATACACAATAACAAAACTTCCCAGAAATTCTTTTAGTACCTCGTTCATGAGCCCCATGAATGTGCTCAGTGCATTGGTTAGCCCAAAAGGCATGACTAACCACTCGTATAGGCCCTCTTTGGTCTTGAAGGCACTCTTCCATTCATCTCCCTCTCCAATATGGATCTGGTGATATCCACTCTTCAGATCAATCTTTGTGAAGTACTGAGCTCCACTCAAACAGTCCATCAGGTCATCCATCCTTGGCAGGGGAAATTTGTACTTGATTGTTATCTTGTTTATGGCTTGAGAATCTGTACACATCCTCCACTCCCCATCCTTCTTTGGTGCTAGTACTGCAGGTACTGCACATGGACTCAAACTCTCTCGTATCAAACCCTTTCTCAACAATTCTTGAACTTGTTTGTTCAACTCCTCATTTTCTGTTGGAGTCATTCTATGAGCTCCTTATTTGGAAAACTAGCTCCAGGAATCAAGTCAATTTGATGACTGATCTTCCTTATTGGTGGTAAAACCTCAGGTACATTATCAGAAACAATATCTTGAAACTCATCCAACATCCTAAAAACTTCTTCTGGAACCTTCTCACTATCCTCCTTACTCACTCTAGGAATCATTGCATAACACACACGCTCATGTTTCATACCTTCTAAAATTTGTCTTCCATCCACATAAAAAATTCTAGCACTACTCCATACCTTTTCTTCAGTCTCCTTTAGGGGTTTCAACTTGTGACGAACCCCATCCTTTGTCAAGGAATAAGTGTTTGCATGGCCATCATGTATAGCTCGCCTATCGAACTTCCATGGCCTCCCAAACAACATGTGACATGCATCCATGGGGATGATATCACAGAGTACCTCATCATGGTAGCTCCTGATCTTGAACTTTACTAGGCACTTCTCATTGACCAAAACTTTGTGGTCTTTCTGCAACGCAGGCAATCGACACTGATGCGGGTGCCTTTCCCTCTTAGCTTCAACTTTGTGACCATCTTCTCGACACCAGATTATCGAGTGCTCCCACCATCAATAATGACATCACAACATTTTCCTTCACACTTGCACCTTGTGCGAAATAGATTCTTCCTCTGTTCTGGTTCCTTTTCCTCAGTCACCAGGGCTCTCCTAATCACTAGGGCTTCTCCCCTTTCAACATCATCTGAATGTTCATATTGGGCCTCCTCATCTACATGTCCAACCCTTCCACGACCTTCTTGCCTTTTGTTTTCCCTTCCTTGGTGTTGTGGACATTCATAGGCTCGATACCCTTCTTCACCACACTAGAAACACGTTCTTTTGAAACCACCTCTTTCAGATCCTTGTGCATACCTCCCTCATCCTCTACCTCTTTGATCACCATTGTTTTGATCTTGAGGGCGGTAGAAGTTTTCATTCCTTTGGCTTCAGCCAGTGCCCACATCTTCACTTTTCTTTTCATCATCATTTTGGATTCCTAAAGGTCTTCCATTGCCCCTTCTACTTTGACCTCCTCGTCCTTTTTTCTTGTCATCAAATCTTTTGTTCAGCTTCTCTTCCACCTTCAAAGAAAACTAATACACATCCTCAATGGTGGTCATTCTGACTAGGCTTAACTCCTCCTGAATGCTCGGTCATAACCCATTAAGATATCAGGCTACCTTCTCCTTATTGGCCTTTGTGTGACCCATTCTAATGATTATCTTGTGAAAATATTTAGTATTTTCTTTCACAAATCTGCTTCCTTGCTTCAACCCTTGCAATTTCTTCAACATATCTAACTTGTAGTCCACTGGTATGAATTGCTTCTTTAGTTTCTCTACCATGTGATCCCGCCTGGTGTTATTTCCTTTTCCTCTTCAATTTCTTTCCAACTGGACCCTTTTCAACCAAATACTGGCATGGCCCTTCAACTTCATTTTTGCAAACTTAACCCAATCTGGGTCCTCTATTTCCTCATACTCAAAATATTCTTCTAGCTCATTGATCCAGTCGATCAACTCTTTCGGGTTCAGACTTCTAGAATAATTGGGGACTTCTGCTCTGGGTCTTTTCTCGATCTTTGAAATGGCCCTTATTAGCCGCATTTGGTCTTGATCAATTGCTTCTTCTTCCTCTTCTGCATTTGAACCTTCTTCCTTTCCTTCATCCTCACTTTCCTCCCTTAGGTTTAACCCTGTTCTCAACTACTCTTCTAACGCATCAATCTGTCTTTGGAGGGCTACCAGTGCATCTCTTCCACTAGAATTTATGTCGCCTTGACCACCTCTGGCACCACCATGCCTACCAGGCATCACTCTTGGAGGCATCTTTCTTGACCTCGACCCACAACCACGGTCCTGGTTCAGGCTGCCTCACGGTCGGTGATCTGTCCACACATAAGAAAAACCTGATCTGATACCACTTGATGAGGTCACAGCCTGAGACACAGAAAATAACCCACAAACAAGAGAATAATTTTATTATTCAGAAAATGGAGCTTCTTACATGCAAAGGATCTCAAATCCCCAATTTCTACAACACATGCAAGTTACAGATAGCTACAGAATAACCCTTTCGCAATATGCGAGCTTGTCCCCAAAAAGTTGCCCAAAAAATAGAGCTCCTCATTAGTTTGGAACCAAAATAACATTCAAATTTGAGTTTAGGCGGTTTGGCGCCAAAAATTTACAACATGAAGTTCAAATTTCAAAAGAGCACTTGCAATTGTATCTTCTAGAAAGTGCGCCAACTTCCCGGGGCCATAATTTTTGATCCGGGACTCTGATTCATGAACCGTTTGAACCGTTGGAAAGGTCTCAAAGTCAAGAACGCTCTCAAAATACACTACACCAATTTCAGCAAGTTTTGGGGCCGTTCCGGGAACTCTAAGTGCCTCAAATCTAACTCAAAAGATTTTCAGGTGCAAATCTGGGAAACTAAAACTCCAATATCTTTCAACCCAGGAATAGAAAATAAAAACTATAAATTAAAAATTTCATTATGACAAAAAGGGTTTCCAAAAATGTAAAATCATCTAAAAACCGAGAAACTTGAAATTTAACTATTTTTGGGTGATGCAAGATTTCCCTTACACCACTGGATGCTCCTGCATCAAAAATGCATGCCAAATCAAAAACTTAGTGTTCTAAATGCAGGTTCACCAAAATAAAATGATGAAAATAGTTGTTTGGGAGATGCTAGTATATGGTTTAGGACATAGAGAATACCCACACACACCTTTCCAATTTCATTAAGGGTAACCCTTGAGATCCCTTTGCAATGAAGAAATAGATCTTGCTAAGAGCTATCCTAGGGGATGAAGATGATCTATTAAGGGGTTCACCACCAAGTTTAAATTTGGAAAAGATGATGAAATGCACAATAAAATGAAAAATCCTAATTGAATGCAAAGCAACACTCAATGACCTAGAAAATACTTGAAACAACATATTAAATGATAAAACTTAAAGTGTGCACTTGGAAATCTGAAGGAGGCAGAATGGAGGTCTAGATCACTAAAAAATATCTTGTCGAGGCTGACTAGGACTCATTCGCCAATCTAGGTAAATCATTCAATTTTATGGGAAAATGCACTGGAGCAAGTTTAAGCCAAAAGGGTATCTAGATCTATGAAAATCTCTATCAAGCCTCTATAGTGTGACTCATTCACCACTAGTGGAAAATCAGTCCACTTCTACTATCCTAGAAATTCTAAATCTGATTTTATTCCTCTCAATCCACTCTTCTCTTCTTGATTGATTTCAATATCTAAAACTAAAAATTTCCATCTATAGGTCTTCTCGAGATTCTTTAATGCTTGATGACACTCTTGAAAATTTTGAATGATTCACAACATGTCTCCAACCTTTCTTCTTGAAAAAATTGCAACCTAGCCATACAAAGCACACATAAGAAGAGGGGAAGATGTTGTGAGGTTACTGGATAGGGGTTTTCCATGGTCAAACCCCTTGTTGGTAATTAAACCTTTAAATGAAAGAAAATATGAATGGAGAATGATGAATGAATAAAAAACAATGTTGCAACTCACCAAACCCTAGCAATAAGGTGCTACAATAATGCTTGAAATGGCTACAATGGATGTGTTCCTTGACTCTAGCTTGCATAATGTTGATCTTGCTTCAAACACTTGCTTGAATCATAAAACCCTACACCAAAATTATTAGCACAAAAATAAACATGAAGCAAGAAGTCTTTGACATGATGATTGATGCTTGAAGAATGCTCTAATATGCTTGAGAATCTACCCTTGAATGCTCTTGAATGCTCTTTTGAATGCTCAAATGCTCTTGTGAACTCTCTTGAATGCTAGGTGTTGAATATGAGTGAAAGAACCTTGTATTTATACTCAATTATGCAAGAATTCCCGAAATTACAACACTACAAGATGACATTGGATCTTGGAGAATAAAATTCCACCAAATATTTAAATTAAATTTGATTTTAAGTTAAGTGGCACTCATTTTCCACTCTAGGAAAATGGGTCCCACCTAAAGGAACTCATTCACCCAAGATGGAGAATGACTCCTACCTTACGAATTTGAGGTGGGTTGTCGGGATTTTGGAAATTTAAATGTTTTTGTCAGGATTATCCTCAACAATACACACAAATAAAGATTGTGGATGCAAAATGGGGCTAATTAAAGAATAATAAATACCAATATTTGATGGTAGACCTAGAAACATGTGAAAGTGTGTTACAACACTTTACAAAACTTTAAAATAAGGCAAGATTAATGATAAAAAGAGGTTCTTTAGGTGCAATCCATCAACAAGACCTTAGAAATGTGTGTAAGTGAGTTTCAACACTTCACTACACTTAAGTAAGGTACCATTTAAATACATTTAGTTAACAAGGGCCCAAGACCTATTGTGAATATGTTAAGCATATTACAACACTGAATCAAGGCCAGTTTAGGAGGAACTTTTTCTATCATTACACGTATGCACTATGGGAATTTTTGGGTGCTAATGTATTTTGGATTTGAATGTATAATGACTAGTGGCCAATATTCGAGAAAGTTTTGAGGTAGAGGTTGATATAATTATGTATGGTGTTCATGCAAGAGGGAAACCAATATAAAGAGTAAGAATCAATATAGATGGAAAGAGTGATGTGAGTAAAGTGTGCATGATGCGAATTTGAGAAAAGCAGTGCAAACTTCATGTTAGGGAACTCCTAAAGGAATCGAGCTCAAGGAATATAAAATATTTCATGTGAGATTGTGAATGTGTGTGAGAAATTATGGTGGAATCCTTGTTGTATTGAGAAGTGTTTCTATGTGTAACATAATTCTTCTATCTTCTTGTATTCTATTTGTGGCAGTGAGCCTTGGTTGTAGCCTTTTTGGATAGTGTGTCCTATTCAAACATTGAGCCTCTCTATACTAGTTGTTCTATTAATTATATTGTGAAATAATCTTTACCATGTATTTTCCCTCATTTTATTTACCATGTAAATTTTGTGTTCTCATGTGTGTGGTGTTGTTTTTTTAGTTTCTATTATCTATATTTCATTTTTAATCATTTTAATAGAATAAGGGTTTATTGAATGCTTGTGAATCTGTTTACTATTGAGGGTTTTTGAAGGATTAAATTTCTACAACTGATTCACCCCCCCTCTTATTTTTCTTGTTCATTTGAACATCTACAACCTGTCAATCTGAAAATTCTTAGCCTAGTATGCTATATTGGAACACATTGAACTAATAGTGTAAATAGTGGCTACTTACACTACTTTGGTCAAAGTTTCTTATATAAAAGTGGCATCTCTTCACCCACTACCCTTAGCTCGATTTGGTTTTTGACCATTCATATAATATTCAGAGGAAACTCTTGCCTTTGGCTAATCTTTAACCCAAGGAACAACCTATTCCCTTTATATGACAATAACATTCCTACCAAGTAATCGTTACACATAAGCTATTTCCTCCATTGCATAATCTAATCCCAAGGTTAACCTATGCACTCGCTATATAGCTTGGATTACACAAATAACTTATATAAATACATCATAATATACTTTAATATTATTCTTTCCCTAGTATATAATAATAATGAACACATTCAGTAAATAATATGGAGTATGTACAAACATTTAAATAAGGTTCACAAGAATTATGTGTAATAAGATTCTTTCAATTCTATAGAAGTAAACATAACCTTTCCCTATTCTAGCAAATCAATGAATTTTACCACACAAGTCAAACATCAACACTCATTCTTTTGAAAGCATATAAATCATAAGAGAAAAGAATTAATCATGCATGTTAAACACTAATCCAAATTGAAAAGAAAAACTAACTTTCAAGATCAATCCCCTCCAAGATTCGTTTGAAGACTCTTTAGAAATTATCCAAACTCATTCACTAAAATTCTCACAATATTTCTCTCAACTTTCCCCACAAAAAAAATATCAACTCAAAATAATAATATCTTGGATAAAAAGCATCAGAATGAAAGTGAATTGTGTGTCCAAATGATGAAATTCTCTCCCTTATTTATACAAAAATATGAGACTTTGTTTCCTATAAACAAGCTATCTTAAATGACACTTCTCAACTCTTAAGGTTGACTCAACAAATAATCTCAGTGGTTGGAAACATTTAAACTTAATACTTAGCATAACAAAATATCATGTCACTTTATTCAAAGACAACAAGAATGCATTTTAAATATGCAAGGTGAATGATCAAACATGTTTGAATCTATTCATGGCACCTTCTACTTTACTTATTATCCATTTTACTTTGGTTTCCATCCTTGTATAGAGATCACAAAAAAGACTTCTAATGCAATGCAGTTATTCATAATTTAGCACCACATAAACCTCTTACATGATTTTTGGTGTTTGAAGATTTATGACCATGTCAAAGATTTTAAATGCATTTCAAATATTTTTCAATACTCTTGACTGAGTCTTATATTTTTCCCATGCACCTTATAATTTATATTACATTCCATTTGGAAGCATAAAAAATTTATAATAAATTTCTTTAGTGCTACCAAAGTGTGTGCTTCATTCCTATGCCAACACTATATAAAATGTGCACTATATACTATATACTGTGCACTTGATATTTAAAAAATTTACACTATCAATAATATATACATTCCATTATATATATATATATATATGAATAAACTCATACAATGAAAAATATACCTCATTTGATATTTCAAATTTATACATCCATGTTATAATTTTTATAGACAATGCCATATGTATATGCCTATATACAAATATACACATATATACATATATTGATATACTCGCATGGACATTCCATCAAGTTGAAACATACATATATCAATATGTGTATATAGATGTATATATGAATATATCTCATATATAAATTTTATTATATAATCAATCACATATACTAGCTAACTTATGAATAGACACACACACACACACATCACTGTCCATTTGATGCCCTCATGCCTGTGAGCAATTTGTCCATGAGAATGTGTAGGTATGTCTACTTCTGTATACTCATGTATGTAATAGCTCATGTGTATGGGTTTATCATTGAAATGTACATGTATACATATATACTTTTGGAGAAAAATATTTTGGCACCCACCATTTTCTTGCACTTCTAGGGTTTTTCACCTAAAAGGACAGAAATTGGCCAAAATGGGAAATTTATACACTCAAGATTTATGTAATATGGATGGAATATGTCTAAATAAGATTATCTAAATTCTGAAAACTAAAGAAATATATTTATTATTAAGTGAAAACTAAAGAAATGCAACTTGTTGGAAAACACATTGTGATATGCAAAAACATCTAGAAATGAATAGTAAACAATAACAAAAATAGATGAAACTAAATGTGTGCACCTGGGATCTTGCTAGAGACTGTTAATGACTTCTGAAATGCTGCTAATGCTGATTTTTAGGCCTGGAGAGACTCATTCACCATTCTGGTTGAATTAGTCCCAAATTTGAGAAACTATTCTGGTGCCCATTTCAGACAAATGGGTATCCAAAATTGTAGAAAACCCTGTTCAAGTCTAGCAGTGGGACTCATTCACCACTAATTTTGAATCAGTCCAATTTTGAATGTCTAAAAATCCAAAGGTGGAAACTGAAGCCCTTGGTCTACTCTTCATCTCCTAACAGGTTTCTCCCTCCAAAAGTCTACTTTCTGGGTTTGAAAGTGACTTTCTGTTGATATTTTTCCTTATTTGACAAGGAAATTTCTTCAACAACTTTACAACTTGATCTATAATTATTTTTAGGTCTTCAAGATGCCTAAATCTGCAAACACACAAGAAGAGAAAGATAAATGTTGAGTGTCCGGGCATGCGGGTTTGCCTTGGTCAAACCCCTTTTAGGTAATTAAACAAAAATGAAGAAATAATATAATGAAGCATGCAATAATGGATTTAATACCTTGCCATGATGTTTGATCTTGTATTTCTATAGCAAAAGATGTAGATTTTTCTCTTGAATGTCTAAAAAGTGATCTTGAATGACTTGGAATGATAAAACCCTAGTTTGCTTGACTTGAAGTGGAAGAAAAATGATGAATGAGTTGTGAATGAGTTAAGAGAATATGAATTAGGGCTTATAAGGTTGTATTTATAGGAAATCCACCTTATTTTCCCATTAATTGGATCCCTAAGGCCGACATGAAAGAAAATAAAACTTAAAATTTCAAATTTCCCGCTCAAAACTAAAAAATGGCTCAAATGGGAATCATTCATCATCAAGGGTGAATGGGTCCCACCTGGATGGGAATGATTCACCCCTAATGGTGAATGGGTCCAACGGGGGCCATTTTTCTATCTAGAAGGCGAGGAGATAAGAAAAATAGGCTTCTAGATTGTTCTAGTCAATTATTTGATCAATTCATGCCTCAGAATGCACAATATCAGGTAATAGGGGCCTATTAATGATGATGTAAAGGATAATTAGGGCTTGGGACACAAAATTCCATGTGATAGTGTGACTAAATACACTTTACAACCCTAAAATGAGGTCCACATAGCCTAGAAAGGCACAACATTTAATGTGAATGTGTAGGACACATAACAATACTAGAATAAAGTTAAGTTTAATTCACAAGCCTTCTACATTGATGTAAGAATGCTTTTAAATACACTTTATAATGTTGAATTAAGGGAAAATGAGTTCATTAAGTCTAAAGAGGCGTGAAAGTCTTTTACAACACTTTAGAACACCTTCACAAGACATTGTTTAATGCATTTTATTCTATTTGCAAGGGTCCAAGACCTAGTGTGGATGTGAAAAAAGTCGTACAACAAAATCAAGGCCTCATTAAGTCCAATTTATTATCAATTATTCCCAAATCAAGCAAGAAAAAAGGGATACTTTTTCTGTGTCCACAATTAGCCCTGCTTTAGTGAGAGGATGAACTTTCTTCAAACTCACACTAAAGTAGACATTCAAGGAGGTTCCAATCATTCCAATGCAGATGGTCTAGGATAAAAATGACCAAGGAAGCATAAAATTCCCTAGGGTCCAAGATCCTAAGTCAAATCGACATAAGCATGAAAGGAAACACACAAGAAGAGAAGTGAAAATGAGGTGGATCAAGCTTTGATTGTTTTTTGAAGATGTTGTGGATTAGATCTAGGCTTGTTTGTTAAAAATGCATACTCACTCTAAGGCGATGAAACTCTTGGCTGTCTGTCAGGTGAGAAGTCCTAAGTATACTCACTCTAGGGCCACAAAACTTTTGGTTTTCCATGGGGTGAGAAATACACAAGGTAGCTATGGGGAAAATTCATGCTTCAGAATGGGATTTCTCGCTCATCCATACTAAAGTTATACCTCTTGATAACATTAATAAGATGACATAATGAAAATGATTTTCAAGCTCTATGAGGTAGGAAAAACTTTGTATGCTTGAAACTCATAGACAAACAGGATGGCACATGCATGGAAGTTGTATTATGCAAGGTGGTTGTGAAGCATTTTTTCCTTAATTGTTTTCATTTTTGGCTTGTACAATGTGTTTAGTTTTGGGTGTGCTCGCGCTCAAGTAGAGTTATTAGAAAGGTGCACAATGCCCTATGTGGTGGTTGTGCAACTTTCATCTTTTGTCTCCCTTTTAGGAGAGAGTTTGAAATGCATGTTGTCTCATAGGGGATTTTCTAAGGAGCTATATTCATGAGCTTGAAAGTCTCCGCCTTTTTGACATGTCACCTCTTTGTTGTGGATGGATTGCCTCTCCTATGGAGTGATATATTTGGGGAGTTTGTTGGGGCTAGCTAGCCTTTTTCTTTCTTGTTTTTCGGGATGGAAGCTTTGATTCAATGCCTCTGGGTGATGTGATCGATCAACTAGAACTTTTTTCCAGGCTATTGTTTTTAGGATTTGATCATTTACAAGCCTCTATCTTTGCTAAATATGAAAAAAGCATCAATGTGGCAGCTAAGAATTGATGAGAAAAGATCATTATGACCTAACCAAAGATCTACGATTGGATCATGTGCCATTAACTATCAAACACCTAGAAATATTCACTTCTTTGTTGAGGCGGTATTTTCTTTTTTTGCAGCTATATAAGGAGGGCGACAACACAATGAGGGGTTGGAATTTCAAGTTTTAGTTTCCTAGGCTAAGGAAGTTTCTTTATTTTTCTTAGGATATAGAATTAAATTCAGAAGCATAATTGTAGAGCTACTTGTCTTTGGCATGTTATATCTTTTAAGGCTTAAACTATTGTTGGATTGGCATCCAACCTTTGTTTTAAAGTTCATTTGATATTTAAAGCATGAACTATTGAGGAGAAATTGTTGAGACTATGCATGTATGGCCTTTTTCAAAATTTATTTGTTTATATTATGATTTAGAATGAAACAATGTGTCTTGCAAGCTGAATCTAAATAGTTTAAGTAGTTGATTTCCATGTTGTATACTCGTATGGTAGAATAGTGACTTATGAAAACTGGATTATGTCAATGGACTTCTCTATTTTTCTAAAGGGTTGTTGTTTCACTATATTATGTTGTATTAGGAGAGAGAACTTATGCAATTTCTGAACATTGTTTTTGTTATCCTTAGAAATATTTATGTTTGATTGAACCTTAATGAACACTACCTGTGGGAAGATTTTAAATTCTACACTATGCTTGTTGTTAGCCTTTGTTTTTCATTCTCTTTCCAAGAATGAAGGGTTGTGGCATTATATGTCTAATTATATCAATCATAGAAATGGTTGGGTTTAAAATGTTTTAAAAGCATTGGTGCATTACCCTTTTCATGTTTTATATACATTTCTTTCTTCCCTCTACTCCAAACCCCCAAAGAAGAGTCAACTTTCTATAAAAATCTTGGAGGTATTCAGTGAGGGAAAAATTGGTCCCCCTCTCACTGAATTTCCCATAATACTATAAGAGAGGCACATGATTTGATGGTCAACAGTTATTTTTCTAGCACGCCTAGTGGGAAATAATTTTTTAGAAATCCTGATTACAAGTGAGAAATATTTCTTGAATCAAGCTAAGGAAGGAAACTAGAAGTTTCATGCCCATAGTCCAAATAAGAGCATCTTCAAGAGGTCACTTCTAGTACTCTGATTTACCTACCTCATCACCTAGAAGGAGAAGACTTACATGTTTTGTATCACCTGTAAGGTGCAATAGAGAGAGAAGTAAGAGCCTAGTCTTCAAAGCTTTATCTACTCCACCCGGAGGCTTAAACTTCCAAATTAGAATACCTATGCCCGATTCATAAAAATCTTTTCTCGATGGCTCACGTACCTCCACCTACCACTAGAAATTTCATAACATGGGATAGTGGTAGCCCACTATGACCACCCACACCCCAAGACGTATGGCCTCCCTTACCCGCTAATGCCCTCAAGGCTATTCTAAGATTCTTTAGAGAAGAATTCAAAACCCTTTCTGAACACCTTTAGGATATAGCATAGGTATGAAGGTTACATAACATATAAGAGGAGAAAATCACTTTGAGGTTGTTAGCTACCTCTTTCAAAGGAAAATCCCAAGATTAGTATTGATCTTTGGCCTCGGGCTACATCATCTCCTAGGATTAGCCTGGAGAGTGGATTTTTGAATGCTTCTCAGAGAAAGGAGACTGCTCTTTGTTGTTGTAGCATCTAATTACCATCAAGAGAGCTTCGCAGGAAGTCGTGAGTGACTTTAACACCAGATTTCATAAGACCTAGCAAGGGATACCCTTGACTACTTGGCCTCAAGTTGTGATGGTGTTCATGTTCTATCTGAAGGCTTTCAATCTAGACATCATAGTAATGATAACCTCCATGGGAGGGGAAATCTTGCCACTGCAGGGCTGGTGCTGGGCTGGGAGGTCCCGCCATCAGAGTAAAGGCAGGAGGGACGTGGATAGATGCTGCTTCCGGAAATTATTTGCCACGCAAAAGGCCTGAAAGCTTCTGCGAAGATTTGCGGGAGAAGCTGGAGATAACTGTCGCCTGCGCTCAATGGCGCGATACCCCAAAACTTAATATTAAACCATAGCGCATCAACCACTATGGGAAGATATTCACGCAGCCTTCGTTCGTCGTCTCAAACTATAAACCCAAACTCCATTGAACGATGCGGCATTTCCGCCACAGTTTTTTGGCATGTGTGTCTTTCAAGAAATATTTCCTTACAAAGCTAGAGTGGATACTTAGCACTCACATTGGTCCCACCTAATATTGAGAACCAAGCATGGATTGAGAGAGATGAAAGATTAATAATACGAGATCATTTGCATCCCTAAGAAACACATTGCTGATAATGCAAACCTGTGCTTTGAGGCAGCACACACCTCCATCTCTTAGCAATAGAGATATTTTGTAGAAATGTTAGAAGATGAAGAAGATACAAGTAATTTGACCCCTAAAGAATAGGTGTTTCTTAATGATTTCATTGACTCTTATCCATTTGGAAACTTCCATGTAACATAGATAGGAACATATGTGATTTTCAATGATCATCAAGTCTTTCCAAAGCTAATGAAGGATCGGAAGGAATCCAATGATCCATCTATGGACCCTATATTTTGATGGTGTCAAGTGTAAAGATGGCTCTGAAGTGGGTGCTCGACTAGTGTCTCCAATAGGATCAAAGACTCTCAAGGATTACTATTTTTAGTTATCATGCTCCAATAATGATGTCGAGTATGAAGCCTTGGTTCACAAGCTGATTTAGGTAGAGTGGATAGGCACAAGAAGGATACAAGATTTTAGAGATTTATAACTAGTGGTGAGCAACATTTGTGGATAAGCAACTAAAAAGAACACAAGGATGATATATTATAGGGATTGAGTTTGGGATTTGATTGAGAGTTTTGAAGCTTTCAACATACAAGTCACTCCACAATCACAAAAGTGTTGCTGATTAGATGGCTTTTGTCGGTTCGCAATTTGAACCAATTTCTGGCCCAACGAAGTAGAGTGTGGTACAAGTAATTGTTTGATCCTCGATTCTCGACAATGATAAAAAGTGGAAAGTCTTTGATGATGACATCCAAATTGCTTCTTTCATGTAGAAATCAAGGACAACTTCTGACTATTCATCACCAGGGACAAGAATTCCCAAAGATCAAATCATCCAATTTAAAGGGAACAAGCTTCCCCTATGATTAATTTCTCTCAAAAATCTCTTTGATTATGAAGATGCAAGGAATGGAAAGAAAATATTTATTGTAGATGCAAGGGATTATGAAGATCTCGATGTCGGAAGTAGCAAAAAGCTAAAGGTCAAAAGGGAAGTTTGTCATAATGATAAGAAAATATTGAAGGATCTATGCTTCAAGTATGATAGGGTTATCACCTAGACCTATGATTATCTAAGAGGATAAAAACCATGAATAATCCAACACACCATTGATTTGGTGGAAGGATCCAAACCTATCCAAAAAACACAAAGGTTAGTCAACCCAAAGGTCAAAGCACTGATAGTGTAGGAGCTCACCAAGCTGGTCGAATTGAAGATCATATACCCTATCAAACATTCCACCTAGGTATCAAATTTGGTTCCAGTTCAAAAAAAGAATGGTGACATCTAACTTTGTGTCAAATTTTAGGACTTGAATAAAGCCTCATTAAAAGACCATTACCCCTTGGCACTAATGGAGTAGATTTTGCAGTAGCTGGATCAGAGATGTTTTCTTTGCTAGATAGTTTCTCAAGGTATAATCAATTGTATGTGAAGGAATCTGACCAACATAAAACAACATTTACAACTAAGTGGGGAAAATTTGCGTATTCAAAGATGTCGTTTGGACTTTCCAATTCTTGTGCAACTTTTCAATGAGAAATGGATATTACTTTTGAAGGATTGATCAACCAAAATATCCTCATATATTTGGATGACCTAACAGTCTTCTCAAAATCAAAAGATGATCATTTCAACCACCTAGAAAGGGTTTTGTAGAAATTTCAACAGTTTGGGATTTCTTTGAATCCCAAAAAATGTATCTTCAAAGTACCTCAAGGTAAACTCCTTGGATTTCTAGTATCGAAGGAGGGAATAGAAATAGACCCCAAAAGGGTCATATCGATAATGGAATTACCCTTGCAAGTGAACAAAAAGAGACTACAATCATTTCTAGGAAAGATTAATTTTGTTATTAGATTCAATATCAAATTTTCCTGGCATTGCGAGACCAATCACCCTGATGCTCAAGAAGAACCTACTTTTCAAATGGACCTCGAAAGGAAAAGTAGCTTTTGAGTAGCTAAATATAGCCCTCTCCAAAGCCCCAATGTTGGTTAATCAAAAATTTTCCAAATACTTTATACTCTATGTGTAGAGTGGCCAACACAGTATAGCTTCCATGCTCACTCAGAAGTGTAAAGAAGATAATGGAGAGCATCCTATCACATTTCATTCAAGGACCTTGGAAGATTACAAAGCTAGCTATAATTTTGTAGAGAAGTAGGCTTTTTCCATTGCCAAAATTTTAAAGAAATTCTAACACCTGGTGTCAGCCAACAAGATCACTATTCTCATAGCTCATTCCAGTGTGTGGGAATACATCATAGAAAAAGAAATAATAGAAAAAAGGGTAAATTGGATCACCAAGATCCTAAAATATTATGTGGACATTACCAACCAATCTAGTTCGACAAAGAGGTCTATGTGAGTAAGTTGCACGAGAATCAAATCCCGAAGTGAATAAGGAGACCGATCAAGTATACTCAAACCAATTCAAGTCTGAAGTGTCTTGGGTGGTTGATTAGACACGGTATATGCATAAGT
The DNA here is from genome assembly GCA_007258455.2 of Sequoia sempervirens. Classification (NCBI taxonomy): domain Eukaryota; kingdom Viridiplantae; phylum Streptophyta; class Pinopsida; order Cupressales; family Cupressaceae; genus Sequoia; species Sequoia sempervirens. The sequence goes on along the minus strand of VDFB02379711.1, from coordinate 253,796,584 downwards.
GATATTACACATCCAGTCTCATGCTTCATAAAAGGAGATACTATTGATTCCAAGGCACCAGGTATGTATTAATTAAGGGTGTCTTATTTAAGAGAAATTATGATGGTGTACTACTCTGATGTCTTGACAATATATAGGAAAAAAGAGTTCTCAATGAATTCTTTCACAGTCCCGAGGGTTGGAAATTTCTCCACCAAGACCACCACCTTAAAAATTATGCGAGCAAGTTAATTGTCCCTCTATATTTGTCGAAGCACATTATTTGGTATAAAAATGTACCTAGTTTCAATATTTCATTAGAAAAAGAAAGAATGTGGCTCTGCCCTTGAGCCTGATTGTAACTGAGGAACCCTTTGCTCAGTGGGGTTTGGATTTTATTAGAATGATAAATCCTATTTCAAGTACTGGACATAAGTGGATCCTCACAGCTATCTTCACAAAAGGGGAAATTGTTAATTTCCTTGAAGAGTTAGTAGCTAGGTTTGGCCCACCCAAGAACATCATATCTAATAATGCCTAAGACTTTGTAGGATTAAGACTATCATATTTTTCTATTAGACATGAGATTTTCCTTAAAACCTCATTGACTTACTACCCACAAGGGTACGGGTTAGAAAAATCAACCAATAAAAAACTAATTAGGTTAATCAAGTGTATTGGGTCATAACGACAAAGGGATTGACACAAACATCTGTAAGCTGCTCTATGGGTAGATCAGATTACTCCCAAGAAAATTCTAAAGACTTCCCCCTATGAACTGGTGTACAGAAAGGAGGTAGTGCTACCTATCGCTATAGATATATCTACCTTACAACTACTGAAAGCCCTTGAAATCGAGGGAAGTAGTGGAATGGAAGTATGGCTAGTAGAGCTCCTCAAGCTAGAAGAAGATAGAGAAAAGGCCTATGACTCCATGATAAACCACCAAAAAATAGCGAAGTGCTAGTTTGACAAAAAGAATTCTAACCCATAATTCAAAGAAGGGAGCTTAGTGCTAAAGTACAATGAGCGTACTACAAAACTAAGGAAACACAAAATTTGAAGCACTATAGAAGGGACCCTTTTGAATTTGTGCATCCAAGGAGAAGAATGTGTACGAGCTGAAAGAAATGGAGGGAAATGCTTTAGATATACCAATAAATGGTTTTTTTCTGAAGTTATTCCATTCAAATATGCAGTTCTTTAAAAAAATTAATAGTTATGTACCATATGTAATTTTTTTGTAAATACATTCTAATTTTGAGAATAAGACATCTGAGAAGAACACTAAAGAAATGAAAAGTTGTATTATATTATATTTATCAAAAAATTTACAATGTAATGCACAACCTAAGGCTTAGATTTAAACATGAGTCTCTCTTGAGCAAACCCCAAAAGAGTAGTGGAGAAAAAAGAAGCAAAAGGGATGAAACAAGCAAAAAACAATAAAGTAAAAAGGGCTTGTTGTTGGGTTCTTCTTCTTCTTCTTCTCCTTCTTCTTTTTCTTCAAGTTGGAAAAAGGGGTTGAATACATGGTGCACGTAGGACAAACAATGCAGATCCAAGGTCTAATTGCCATGAATCTACACCAGAAAGTCGACGTGCTTCCTCCAGGTGAGTCCTGGAATGCACTCCACTCCATACTCTCACATCAGAAAAGTGGCTAATGGATGAGAAGAACAAGGGTGTGTCTTAATGTCCATAGTGCAAAAGTTAGAGAGGAAGGAAAACCAGGGTATATCTATTCTAAATTCCACATGCCTACGAAGATCCATGGCACTTTGTATACCAACACTAGTGATAGCTACTTGCACTACCTTTCCAAGCGCCTTTAATCAGCAAAGTGTCGAATATCTGGTAACACATCTCAACTATCATGGGATTGGACACATTTAGGTCCAACAATGAGGCCATGAAGTGGGAAAGCACATTATATTTTCTCTGGAGCCAGTTCTTATCATTGATGATGTCTGTGTCGAATACCCACCTAAATGCAATCATGATGAGGAAGTCACATTTCTACACCAAGCACTTAATTCTATCATTAGTGGCCTCTCCCATAAAGTATTATTGTGGCCTCCGTGGGAGGATTCGAATTGGAGGGCCTAATCCAACAAACATTTTGATATGTAGTGAAAGATGGTGGAATGGGAAATAGTGGAAAGCTTGCTAAACCTAAGAGATAATATTTTTGAATGAATGTTGCAAAAGGTGGCATAGCTATATATAAAAAGATGAGTCAGTAAACTCAACCAATGGAAATTCTATTTTTGGTTGGATGGTAATGGGAAAATTTGAAGGAAAAATGGAGAAGGGTAGATATTTAAATCATACAGAGAATCTGACAAAATTCCTTGAGAAATAAATTTGGGTGTTGGGAGTAAATGCTCTTATATGTCGATCATCAACATGTGCCCTTTGTCATCATCAACAGGAGCCAACTTACTAATGTGAAAAGAAATAGATTAATGCACTAAATATTTGAAAAATTAGTGGGCATGTTTTTTCAAGATTGCCTTGTATCACCTCAACACATTTCACATAGGTAAAAGAATGCTTTTTGATGCAATGATTTTATTTGATAAAAAGATGATAGAGGGAATGTGCTAATTCCATTCTTGTGTCATTTTTTGAATTCCTAAGGGATACGGATCTTCAACCCACAGTTATCACCTTAGTGGAAACATTTATTGGACCAACAGTAATGGCATAGCCTTAATTACATGTACGAGTGAGAGAATTAATTATAATCAAAAGTAGATTTCTCCAAAGAAGCAAAATGCAAGTGGTCGTTATTGCTAAAGAAGCTCTCTGCAACTATCTCCTATAGCCATGGGAGAAGTGTCAACCTCTTATAGACAAGCCATAGTTTCAAATAGAAGACCTAGTTATGCCAATGTTTTTGGGAGAAGCTCATTCACCAATGCCCCAATAGTAGAAAAGCAACCTTTTGAGCACTATAGAAAGGTCCAACCTAATAAATGCATCAAAAGAGAGGTGGTGCAAGACATCACTAATAATTTTTTTGACCCTAAGTTAGGCTAACCCTAAAAACCTTAGGGAAGGTGCATTTCAAAGGATGATGGAGCATGAGCCATCAGAGGGTTTTGCATTTCGACTCTGGAATAGTGGCCTTCCATAGTTTATGCTGCCTACTATACATCCATGTCTGGAGTTGGCTGACACATGTGTGAAGAAGTTTAAAAAAAATAGAGAGGCCATTGAGGGTTGAGGGCTCAAGATTACCATTTCTGCCAAAGCTATACAAGATATGTTGTGTATCCCTACGAGCTAGGGTGATGAAATTTTTGATGAGGAGTGGATGGATGTCCTAGGGGAGGACATGTTTAGGAAAACAATTTTTTATGAAGATGAGACCAAAGAAAGACCACAGATTGGGAAGATTTGTTGGCCTCTTTCATGAAAGAAATTTAAGGATAGGTAGTCTATTTTCTCAATATTGGCCTCGATGATGATGAAGAGGTTAATCCTTTCTAGTTTTCCCTAGCTCTTATGCTCAAATGGGAAAATATTTAAAGGTACTATGATTTTTCTAAAGTAATAGCTAAGAACATGAGGGAGTAGTTGAAGAATTACAATACTAAGTCCAAATTAAAGTATTCTTGTGTCTTGGATCATTTGCTTCCTTCATGAAAGAGTACTTGGGGGAATGCCTTCTTTGTAGGTCTGAGGGCTTGTGAAGCACGTGCATCCTATGAGATTTTTCCATCACTGGTTTGCGGTCCTTTGATTTACTTTGCTCATATTTGTAGTTCTGAGGAGCTACGGATTCCTTTTGTTCGATCCTCCTCTTGAGAGAGTACATGTGGAGTCCTTTTGTTTGAATCTCCTCAGGAGAGAGTACCTATGCTGTCTCTAGCCAATTTTTGTATGGACCCCTATGTTTTTGAGGACAGGGGATTATTATCGGTTGGTAGAAAATTTTATGAAGCTAGTGCTCCAGGATTTGTTGCCCAACCCATTAGTTGTTTCTCTCAAGAGGTTATGGAATAGATAAGATATTTTCCTACCCCATTGAATTATTTCATGGGTGAGGATTTCACATTCATCAGATTTCATAGTTTTCCTAGGGAGGCATTTTGACTCCCCAGATTTGTAATAGACAAGGTCTTTGTGTTGGAGGCATGGCGACAAGTAACCGTCATCGAGAAGATTTATGGTGCTGGGAGGAACAAAAAAAATCTTTAAAATCTTCCTCTTATGATTGCTAAGAGTTAGGTAATACTAACTAAGTAGAAGGTAGAGGAAGAGATCGCAAGTCTACTGGAATATTTTGGATTGGGACCTCCTAATTTACAACAAGTGGAATTATAACCCAAATGAAATTTATAGTTTGAGACACGAGGTTCAGGATTATTTCCAAAGAAGGAGGAAACCAAGTTGAGAAAGCATGGAGATATATGTTGACTTGGCTCGCATTCTAGAAGAGCGGCCAAAATGGTTAAGTTTCTTTGAGTTGCAGTTAGATTATCAGAGGAATCTCCCAATGGACTAGTCTCTCAATGCGTAGTTGAGGCATAAGGGATGGTCAAAAAGGAAAAAGGTGAACTTCTTGAGATTTTGATAGGAAATGAGGTGTCCAGGTGTCGTGTTCATTAACTTTTAGCTGGTTGATGATGAATTTGAAGACTTATATGATAAAGAGGTTGATTCCAACAATAAAAATCCTAAAACAAGCCACAGAATTGACAAGGAACAACTTGCACCCTAGGTTTCTAGACCTTGGGAATCTGACAGTCAAAGAGACTTGAGGCAAATGGATTCAAAAGATCTTTCTACCTCTAGTACCTGAAGTAAAGGTGAAAGGACCCGATGGTCTCCAAGAGGATCTGCAACGGCCGTTAAAGGCCAAGTTTTGGAAGGATTTGTTGCTAGAGGAACAAAACATGCTAGTTTCAATCATACAAAGTGAAGAAGGATTCAATATTTGGGTGCCCCTAATGTTCTGGTCTAACAAGAAGAAGTGGAGTTTGTCATACAAAATACTCCAACCAGTACAACTTAGGTAAGTTTTGCTCCCCCTCTTCTTCATGTTTCTGTATCTTTGGTCAATCCTTTTTCCCCTCCCATGGAAAAGAATCCTCCATCCTCAAACCTTGAACTGGTAATCCTAAATGCACCCCCTACCATTTTAAATGAACCCACTTAAACCAACCCATGCATTGAAGGAGTGTCATGTGCCATGGCCAGTGTTGTGTCTTTAATCACCCTGTCAAGGTCCCCCATTGAAACAGCTAATACCACCTCTTTATTTGTCAACCCAGGCCCATCTACTTCTGGGAAGGCACCTCTCCATCATCCTATTTATGTGTTCACCCTTACTAGTTTTTCCTCTACTTGATTTGGAATTTCACCCTTTTCCCTAATCATACTTCCTTTTGTGTCCCCTCATGCTCACACATCTGAAGTTTCCCCTATCATCACCCTTTTAAGACTATCCCCTGGTGCTTCCATTGTAGCGTAGAGTGTCAATGTCCCTTAGATTCTTCAGGGTCATTTTCATGCTACCAAATATGCCTAAAAATCCAGGAAAGCATAAAATATTATTGAAGAATGGCGAGAAGCCTGCCACGAAGAAGATTGAAGCTTCCTTCAATGATGAGTGGAACTCTTTTCTTATTACTACCATGAATCCACTCATCTCCAAGCCTGCAAGGAAGATGCAGATGGATGACTATGACATTCATGTCATAGTCCTGGATTTGAATGAAACTCACCCACATGAAAAAGTGGTCCTAGCCAAAGAAACTCAAAAGGTGGTGTATGTCGACTATGAGAGGCTGCACATGAAATTAAAGAAGCATGAGGTAGAGTTGGTAAAGGTAAAAGAAATAGTGATTAGACTGTAGAATGAAATCTGAGCTAGAGAAGCCGAAGTGACCCACGTAAAGAAAATTAAAGTCTATCAAGGAGATGCATCTAAGTTGCTTCTAGAAGCTTAGAGTGAATAGGTTTAGCTTCATGCTGAAATTGAAAATCTGAAGAGAGAGCTAGATGATGCCCAATCCTAAACTCTTGATGATCTTCAAAGGATCTAGGTAGAAGCAGAAGAGTCACGACAAGAAGTCAAAAGACTAAGCTTAGAATTGGAAAATTTCCTTCAGGAGAAAATTCAAATGGAAGAAAGCACAAGGGAAAGAGAGGCACAATTCAACTAGGAGTTAGATGTTGCACGAAGATCTGGAGCCCTTTTGATAATTAAGAGGCTAATATTCATGCATTGGGAGAAAATTGTAGTTGGTATTGCCATTCTAGGACCCACTTTACAATTTCTAAGAGATGTTCAACAATTGAATGCCAAGGTTAGTCCGATGGCCAATCACTTTGTGAAAAAATGTTCATCCCGAGTGGCAGATTCACAAAGTTTCATTTCTAACTTGTGTATCACCATTGACTAGGTCCTGAAAAGAGCAGGGATTCCTAATCGGCAGATCAGCTCCATTAAAGCTAATGATATCATCAACTATCACAGGTTTGCAAAAAATGTAGAGAGTATCAGACGGTGTTGAATAAGTGGGTCATGAGTTCAAGAAGGACTTTGGCGTCTTGTTTACTTACGAGCTACCTCCTCTTCTTTCACTAGATGAAGATGTGTTGACAATGGAGCAAGTCACTAAGGCAATCCGACACAAAATCTTAACCTCTGTGGAACTCCCAGGTTTGAGTGTAACACCCATGGTGGATGATGTTGAGTGCTAGGTCTATCCTCTTTCTTGACTCTATTATCACTGAACCATCAATTTTAAGGAGGTTCTATGTACTTCTCTTGCACTCTTAGGTTTTTCACCTAAAAGGAGAGAGATAGACCCCAAAAATTGATGTGGTTCATTCAAAATAAAGTATGTATGATGAAATCATGACTAAATACAATGATTTAGATGCAAATAGTTGATAAAATTGATTGATTACGAATGTAAAACTATTGAAATGCAACTTGTTTGAAAACACATTATGTAATCTAGAAACACCTAGAAATGTGAACAAAACTGAACATAAGTGGATGAAACTGAAAGTGTGCACCTGGGATATGGATGGAGACTGGAAATGAATTTTGAAATTTTTTGATGCTAATTTTTAGGCCTGATAAGACTCATTCACCATTCTTGGTGAATCAATCCGAGTTCTGTGAAACTATTCCGGAACCCGTTTTGGACAAATGGGTCTCTAAAAATGTAGAAAACTAAAAATAGGCATAGAAGTGGGACTCATTCTCCACCTATGGAAAATGAGTTCACTTTTTAATTTCTAAAGATTCAAGAGTGGAAACAAAAGCCTTCGGCCTACACTTTCTACTTCTCGAGGTGTCTAGTTCTGAAACTATCATATTCTGTTATGAAAGTGACTTTTTATGGGTATTTTTCCTTTTTGAATGAAGGGATGACTTGAAAAACTTTGAAATTCAATCTTATGTGATTTCTAAATCTCCAAGATATCCAAATATACAAACACACAAGACAAGGAAGAGGAATTTTGGATGTTAGGGCATGGGGGTTTTCCTTGGTCAAACCCCTTATAGGTAATTAAACCAAAATAGAGAAAGAATGTAATGAAACATGCAATAATGGAGTTGATTACCTTTCCATGATGATTGAACTTGAATGCCTACAACAAAACATGAAGAATTTTCCCTTGAATGCCTGAAAATTGTTATCTTAATGAATTAAAATGATGAAACACTAACTTGCTAGACTTGAGATGGATGAATAATGAAGAATGGTTCTGATTTAGGGTTTAGAGAGATTAGTTTATAAGAAATTCACCTTATTAGCCTATAAAATGGATCCGTAAGGCTTACATGAAAGAATATTAAACTTAAATTTTAGTTTTTACCACTTAAAGGTCGAAATTGGCTTAAATGGGACTCATTCACCACCTTGGGTGAATTAGTCCCACTTTGAAAGGACTCATTCATCACATGTGACAAATTAGTCCCAGTGGGGCCCATTTGATAACTAGGATGCTAGGAAGTTAAAAAATAAGGTTTATATGGTGACTTTGTTGGGTATTTCATCGAATATTGCCTTGAGATGCATAATATGGGTTAATAAAGGCCTATTAATGATGATGTAAAGGTCAATTAGCCTTCTTGGGACACAAAATTCAATGTTAAATTATGATTAATACGCTCCACAAAACTAAAATGAGGTCCACATAGCCTAGGAAGGCATAAGAATGAATGTGAATGTGCAAGACACATTACAACACTAGATTAACATTAAGTTTATTTTAAAAGCCTTCTAGATTGATGTGAGGATGTATTTAAATACATTTTACAATGTTGAATTAGGGGAAAATGGGTTCATTAAGACTAGAAAAGCATGAAAGACTTTTACAATGCTTTACAACACCTTTACAAGACATCAATAAATGCATTTGAAAGGGTCCAAGAGCTAGTGTGGATGTGAAAAATACCTCACAACACCAAATCAAGGCCTTATTAAGTCCAATTTATCATCAAATCAAGAAATTTTCCCTTTTTCTATGTTACACTCACCTGGGAGGGGTTTCTTCTAGATGGGGATTCATCTCTTTTAAGATGATTTTCATCCTCGAGCAAGCATACAGGAAAATTTGAAACATCATCCTACCAACTGATGTAGAATAGGAGGCTTAGCATGCGCTTTTCATGAAACTCCATGAAAAACTAGAGGCCTAGGTTCATGCCTCCACAAGCGAAGACTCCCTGTTGGTTGCCAGAACTGTGAAACATTTTTTCCTTAATTTTTTTGATTTTTGGCTTGTACAATGTTTTCAGTTTTGGGTGTGTCCATGCTCAAGTAGAGTTATCAAAAAGGTGCACAATGTGCCACATGGTGGATGTGCAGATTTCATGTTTTGTATCCCTTTGGGGAGAGAGTTTGAAACACATGTTGGCTTGTCAGGGAATTTCTAAGGAGCTATATTCATGAGCTCAAAAGTCTTCACCTTTTTGACACATCACCTCTTTGTTGTAGGCAGATTGCTTCTCCTATGGAGTGATATCTTTATGGGGAGTTTTTCAGAGTTGGCTGGCCTTTTTCTTTGTTTTTTTTCAAGATGGAAGCTTGGATTTGGTGCCTCTGGGTGATGTGATCAATTAACTAGACCTTTCTTCCAGGCTGTTGTTTTTTGGATTTGATTATTTACGATCCTCTATCTTTGTTAAATATCAGAAAATAATCAATGCAGAAGTTGAGAATTGATGAGAAAAGATCATTGTGACCTAACCAAAGATCTACAATCGGATTGTGTGCCATTAAATATCAAACACCTAGAAATATTGACTTTTGTGTTGAGGCGGTGTTTTCTTTTTCTACAACTATATAAGGAGGGCAACAAAACAATGAGGGGTTGGAATTTCAAGTTTCAGTTTCATTGGCCAAGGAAAGTTTCTTTAGTTTTCTTAGGATATAGAATTACATTCAGAAGCATAATTGTAGAGCTACTTTTCTCTGCCATGTTATATCTTTTAAGGCTTAAACTATTGTTTGATTGGCATCCGAACTTTGCTATAAAGTTCATTTGATATTTAAAGCATGAACTATTGAGGAGAAATTGTTGATACTGTGCATGTATGGCCTTTTTCAAACTTTCTTTCTTTATATTATTTTTTCAATGAAACACTATGTCTTGCAAGCTGAATCTGAATAGTTTAAGTAGCTGATTTCCATGTTGTATGCTCATATTGTAGAATAGTGAATTGTTAAAACTAGATTATGTCATTCTAGTTCTCTATTTTTTTGAAGGGTTGTTGTTTCACTATATTATGTTGTATTAGGAGAGAGAGCTTATAAAATTTTAGAATGTTCTTTCTATTATCCTTAGAAATTTTTATGTTTGATCAAACCTTAATGAATATTACCTGCAGGAAGATTTTAATGTCTACACTGTGCTTATTGTTAGCCTTTGTTGTTCATTCTCGTTCCAAAAATGAAGGGTTATGGCATTTTGTGTCTAATTATATCAATCATAGAAATGTTTGGGTTGGAAATATTGTAAAAGCATTGGTGTATCACCCTTTTCATGTTTTACATTTACATTTCTTTCTACCCTTTACTCCAAACCCCAAAAGAAAAGCCAACTTTCTATAAAAACCTTAGAGGTATTCAGTGAGGCAAAAATTGTACCCTCTCTCAATAAATTTCCCATAAGACTGTCAGAGAGGCACAAGATCTGATGATCAATAATGGCCATATAACAATTGATGTAAATGGAAAAATAGTGTAAGGTGTGCTCAAAGGGATTTTTCTTAGTTCGTGCAAGGTCTCATCTTAGGGAATATCATGCCTAATGTTTCCAAGAGTGGATGTATCATAAGAGGTATCTTGCTCTTGGATGGAATCAAGCCCAATGACAACACCAAGAAAAAGACGCATCACAAGAAGAAAGAAATTGCACAATGAAATGTGAGTGGTGATGTATGCCCCCACTTTAAAGCAGTTGTGAACACCATTATTGTGAGAAATCACTTTAAAGTAGAAGAGAAAGAAGAATACATGAGAGCTTACTCAGAAAGCCCTATGCCAAGTCATATGTTTTTGATAAGCTACGTGATGAAAAGGGAGAATGTCACATGCGAGCCAACTTAAGGCATGTCATCCACATCCCAAGCTTGCTCTTATATGCTTATGAAAGGTTAATGGCTAGCCAAAAGAGGAAATGAAAAGTTACATACAAGGACAAGGTTTCATAACCTCTTGCCCCCACTTAGTGTAGGAAAAGGATGAGCTGAAATGATTGATGAAATGCACTCGAGAGTGAAAATCAATATCAATTAGAGGAATGAGGTGCCCTCACATAAGGAAAAACACAAAAATCCTACAAGTGTTGGATTTGATGACTCAAAGCCTTATAGTCATTAGTGGAATGACCATGAATTATGTGATAGGAAATAAAGGAAGTCTTGTGATAAACTTTCTTTTGAGTTCTTGGATGAAGGGTGATCAAGTGATCTTAGAGAAGTCTTGACTAGATACCTACTTGATCAATGGGAGAAGGGGGTCCTATAGTTGGCAACAAATATGCATCTTGCTTAATATTAATTTTCATACCTACATAATACTTTTTACATTGCAATATTTTGTTCTCAAGTGTAAAATCTAACGAATTCAATTCATGAGTGATTTGAGAGATAACATTGACATTAAACAAGGATGTGTTGATGTTGAGTGGAGACTTGAAAATCTCTATCAAAGGACAATAACCAATACCATAAGTTATTTGTTGTGTGTTAGGATTGATTGGGACATAGATACCTTGTTTGTTAGAGCCACACCCTTTTCCATTATATCCAAGTTGTTTCATAAGTTCAAAACCCTTTCCATAAATATTTTTCATTGTGTTTGAATTGGGTGGGTGTTTGTTGTTGATTCTATCAATTTTTTTTGTGTAATTGGTTACATTTTGGTCTAAAGTGGTTGAGGTGGATTCTTTCGAAGGGTTGTCTTCTTTTTCATTTCCCATATTTGAAAATTTGTTTATGATTGTGTAATCTCCCATGAATGTTGGTGTGAAGTCTAAGGAACCGCAATCATCATCTAATAGCTTCATTCCTTGGTCATTATGTTGTTTTTGGTTTGTTTGTTGGATGGGTTCCACTTGCTTAGTTGGTGTTAACATGTCTAAATGATGCATGTTTTTTTGTTAATGTGCAAATGACTATTTGGATCGGGTCAACTTCAAGTGTGTACACTTTGTTTTTGTGAAAGTATTTCATTTTGTGATGAAGAGTGGAAGGCACTACATTCATTTCATGAATCCATGGTCTATTTAGAAGGAGATTATATGAAATTTCATGAGGCATAACATGAATTTTTGTATCCAATATGACCACTCCAACTATAATCTAGACAAAGTAATCACACCAAGTGATTATTTTTCTACATTGTCAAAGCCTTTAATAGATAGAAAATTGGGTTGAATTTTTGGTGTATCCACACCAAGCCTATTGAAGAGTTTTACACTACACACATTAAGAGCGGAGCCATTGTCAACAAGGTCTTGCTTTATCCCTATCATATTGTATTGATATATTATTTGGAAAGCTTAATTTTTTTGGTACATCTAAAGGGGGGAGTTTACTTTGGTGGAAAACACTGTCATTGTTCTGTCCTTGAATTATAGATGCTATGTCATTTTATTGCACATTAGATGGGATAGGAACTTGATGCAAGGTTGTTTGAAGTATAGTGTGATAGGTAGGTGAAGTGTGAAGAAGGTTCCAAAGGGAGATCTTTGCAGGAGTTCTCTTAAGTTTTTCAACAAGATCATACTCCCTCAATCAAGGGGAACTAGGTAGTATAGAATTAGGAAAAGGTAAGGAGGTTTGGATTGGTTGGGGTGGTGACGGATTTTTTCTAGTGTTATATGTATGAGAAAAGGTATTATGAATCAATTTCTTCTACACATTATTCTGAGGTGGGTAAAGGGTAAACTTAGGGTTACGTGGAGGTGGAGGTTTATGTGATGGTGGGTAGATAATGAGTTCAAGTTGGTTTTGAGTTTGTAGTTTGTGTGAAGGGGGATAAAGGATTAGAGGGTTCTTAGGATGTCCCATCGGGTATTGATGAGGTCCATTAATCAAGGGGGATTGAATGGAAGCTTGCATATTCATAACCTCAACGGTCTTGGTTTGATGTATCTCTAGTAAAGGGGAATCGATAATCACCTTTTAATCTAAGGAAGACACATTATTATTGATTCCATTTTCTAACACCATGATATTCGCCCTAGGAGGATAATTTTGAAGAGAACTACAAGCTGAATGTTCTTGACATGCAAATGTTGGTTTGTCTAAAAGGACTTCATCACAAGTAGGGGAATGATCAATGGTTGCATTTTTTTGCTTAATATGTGTTTTCCTAGGTGAAGGGGGACAAGTAAGATTGTCATGGATTGCATTTTCTAATAGAGTATCTTCTTCACAACTAGGAGAGATACTAGGAGAAGGAAAAATGTTAGTGTAATGATTATCTATGGTTATGTTATGTTGTTTATGAATGTTGTGTTCAATAAGAGAGGTAAAAGGAGAGAAACAAATAAGATTCTCAAAACTCTCATGAATTGGTTCTTTCAACACCATAATATCTTCTTTTCCAATAGGAGAGATATTATGAGAAGAAAAAATATGATCATTAGGAATGTTTGAGGTTGTATTCTCTTTCACTAAAACACTCTCATAGGGAGGAGATAGAAAAAAATTGTTAACATGCCTAAAGATGTAAGATACTGACATTATTTGAATAAAAATGAAAAGCAGTCATAACCATGTCATGCATGTTGGAAAAACAAGGACACACAATTAAGAGCAGGGAGTGAATTAGTTGTAACTAAAACTAAAACTCTTCTTCTTAATATTAACTCAATCTCATATTTGATGAATAAGTAATTAGTCATAAACAATCAACACATCAGATAGATAAAGAACAAAAAGATTTTTTGTGTGGGAACCCTATTGGGGAAAACCCATGGTGGATGTTAGTCCACAAGATTATAATCTGATAGAAGTATAAAAATAAATAATAAGGGGAATGAAAATACATTCAGGCACACTACCTGAGCTCACTACTCAATTGCAAAAGAGGACTCACTATCAAAAAATAGGATTTGGATTAAAACCATCCAAGATTTGTGACCTAAGAAAATAACTTCTTCTCTAAGACTAATTACAATTTAAATTAAGCTCAACACTTCTTCAAACTTCACACATTCTTCTTCAGTCTATACTCTACAATCGAGTGATATTCACACATATACACATAGGAGCACATGAAGCACTACTTTCAACAATGAACTAATCACCCTTACATATATGCTACATGGGATTTCAAGTCAACTTAGTCAGCCAAGAAAATAAAGCATATTTTCAATGTCGTCCCAACTATACAAATAAAATTTTAATGTGAATCCACCAAGGTCAGCCAAAACATAGTGGCGACCCAAATTAACATCTCTAATGTGATAAGACTCAATTTAATTTCACCTCGAAGATCCACAACATGCTATCTTCAACATGTCAGCCAGGAACAAGAAAAATTGAACATGCACAAGATAAGATCTTTAACCACGAACTCTCTGAATAATGTCGACGTACCACAAAGATAGATAATGATCTAGAGACATCAGAGAACACCAAGAAACAATAGAGAAGCATCTGCAACAACTGAAATAACAAGAATTACACAAACTTCATTTAGGAACACTGATAGACACCAGAAAAACACTGTCAGACCACAACATACTCAAAACTTCACGCGGACCTCTGAAACTTATGGTCGATGATCTAGAAATAGTTAGCAATAAACCCTTTAATCCAAGTCAACTAATATTCAATGTACAAAACACAACACCTTCATGACCTACATAGTTCCACTGGGAACATAGAACACATTCTTTTGCAGTTTTCTCAATATCCTTGACATATACAATAATTGATACACCAAATTGTAATAGTGTTGAAATCAATGAAAACCACATATGAGAAACCATGTCCACAACATCCAACAATGTCCCCCTTTGGCATTGATGCAACACATGATGTGAAAAATACACCATCAACCCAACACACTTACTTCTCCCCACAAGACTTTTCTTCTTCAAAATATTTTTCATGCTACACTTCTCCCCCTTTGACATCAATGGAAAAGGTAACCATGACCTTTCAATAAACAAGCTCTGAGCCACATATCTGCACATCTGACTACTCCCCCTAAGTAGCCGCCACATAAACATTAATCTGAATAAGAATATAGCAATGAAGCTCTTAGATTGATGCAAATAAATGCATCTTTAGTTCTTATCAGGGGGTAATCACCCCTAACATTCCAATAAGATACTCAAAATTATGTTTTGGAAATGGCTTAGTGAATATATATATAATCTGTTCTTTGGTAGGAACATACTCCAATCTGACTTCTTTCTCATTCACTTTCTCTCTTAGGAAATGAAACTTAATTGATATATGTTTGGTCTTGAAATGCAATACCAGATTCTTTGAAATATTTATTGCACTTGAATTTTCATAGTATATGGAAATAGGTTCATCATATGCCACCTTGATATCTTTCAGCATCTATTTCATCCATATCACCTAAGTACAGTTATTTGTAGCAGCAATGTATTCTACTTCAGTAGTAGATAGAGAAATTGAATTCTACTTTTTACTCAACCAGGATACCAACTTCTTCCCTAGGAAGAAAGCACCACCACTAGTACTTTTCCTATCATCTACATCTCCATCCCAATCCACATCATTGTATGCACACAAAGTGAGATCATCATCTTTTGGATACCAAAGTCCAAAGTCAACTGTTCCTTTCAAATATCTAAAAATTCTCTTCGCAACAGTCACATGTGATTCTTTTGAATTAGCTTGAAATGTAGCCACCATAGATACAATATTCATAATGTCTAGTCTAGTCTGAGTTATATAGAGCAATCCACCGATCATTGACTTGTACCAAGTTTTATTTTCCTTTGGAGAATCACCATCTTTTTTCAACCTACATCTAGTCACCATGGGGGTACTAACAGGTCTGGAGTCATCCATTCCAAACTTATTCAATAGTTCTTTCACATATTTTGAATTAGATATGAAAATCCCTTTGTCCAATTGTGTAATTTGCAATCCCAGAAATAATTTCATTTCACCAATCATGCTCATCTCAAATTCACTCTACATTTCATTAGAAAACTTCATACATAGATTATCATCTCCTGCAAAAATGATTTCATCCACAAAAACTTCTATAATCAACTCCTTATCATGATCTAATTTGAAATATAAGTTGCTATCAATAGTACCTTTTGTGAATCCAAGCTTCAACAAATATTTTTCCAATCTAGTGTGCCATGCTCTGGGGGCTTGCTTAAGTCCATATAGAGTTTTCTTTAGTCAAAAATCCATATCTTCCTATTCAGTTAGCTGAAATCCATCTGGCTATTCAATATACACTTCTTCTTCAAGTTCTCCATTAAGAAATGTGGATTTCACATCCATCTGATAGACTTTGTAATCCTTTTATGTAGCATAAGTAAGAAATAATCTCACAAATTCAATTATCGCTATAGAGGCAAAGGTTTCTTCAAAATCTATACCTTCCATTTGAGAATAGCCTTTACACACTAGTCTTGCTTTATTCTGGACCACTTCACCTTCTTTATTCAACTTGTTTCTAAATACCCATTTGGTACCAATCACATTTTTGTCTTTAGGCCTAGGTACCAGTAGCCATGTGTCATCTCTTCCTTCATAGCTTCCAACCAATGTTCATGTTGACAGGATTTAGTGACACTCAGGTTTAATCTTGGACATCACACAATATTCTTCTACAACTTTTCTTCTACTTTGCACTCCTTTACTCTTATCTCCTATTATTTGACTTTTAGAATGATTCAACTTCACATACATTGGATTTTTTGGACTTTCTTGGACTTCTTTAACTCTTCTAGTCTTTTCTCTATACTTGCACTTGTCTATGCCTTTGCACTTTTTTGAGCTTCCTAACTGACTTGATTTACTAGAACAAATTGAGGTTGCTTCATTAGAACATATGGAATAATCTGAAATAGATTCGATGAAAGAGTGTTCTTTACATGACTTGTGTTGTCTTCATCTAAATCATAGCTGCATTGTCTAGATGATTTGATGAAATCCTCATTAATTCTGACATTTTCACTCTCAACCATCTTTCTCAGTCTTATATTATAACACTGGTAGGCCTTACTCTTAGTGGAGTAACCTAGAAAAATCCCTTCATCACTTCTAGCATCAAATTTTCCTATGTCATCATTTCTATTGATATAACACCTACTTCCAAAGATTTTGAAATACTTAACAGTAGGCTTGTGATCAAACCATAACTCATAAGGGGTCTTACCAAAATTACCATTAACATTAACCCGGTTCAAGGTATACACAACAGTGCTTACCGGTTCACTCTAGTACTTTGAGACACATTTCCTTCCATCATCATGGTTTTGGCAGCATCCAAAATTGTTTTGTTCTTTCTCTCTGCAACTCCATTCTGTTGAGGAATTCGGGGAGCAGATATCTGTCTTTTAATTCCATACTTTTCACATAAAGATTTGAACTCCTTAGAAATGAACTCACCACCTTTGTCAGATCTCAGGCACTTGATTTTCAGACCTTTCTCATTTTTTTCCATAGCCTTGAAGCATTTGAATTTCTCCAATGCTTCACATTTTTCTCTCAAAAAGGAAACCCAAATTATTCTAGAATAATCATCAATAATTAGCATAAAATACCTTTCTCCATTGATGCTTCTGACTATGAAAGGATCACAAAGGCCAGTATGTAGCAATTCCAACAAATTACTTGAATGAAACTATTTGCTTTGGAAAGAGACTCTAGTTTGCTTACTCCTGACATTCTTTGCAGATTATGTAGTGCCCACCCCGTTTCGGTCATCATTGATGTCAAGTAAGTAGTTGTTAGTAATGTCGTGATGATGTGATTTTATTATTTAATTTAATTTTAAGATTATGAGATAACACTAATAATACACTTGGAGTTGATTAATTAAGTTAATTTAATTATAAGGTTACTTCTTTATTTGGAATTAAATAAATAATTAGATTCAATAATAAACGTCAATTTAATTATCTTGGGAGTTGGTTATTGAAAGTAATCGAATTTGATGAGGAAAAATAATTATCATTTAATGATTAAATTCAATTAATAAATCTAAAAGTAAGATAATATTAGAGAGGAATAAATATTAAAATTGTATTTAAGATTAAATAAATTAAGGTAAAAATATTTATTCAATTATATTTTAATTAAAAGTTAATTATTTATGAAAATTTGTTTTAGTTAAAATTTAGAGTTAAGTGGAAGTAATTTAAAATAAAAAGAAGTTATTGGTTGAAATTAAATAAATAAATATATATAGTAATGATTAATTAAAAGTGGGTAAATAAAATTAGTTATTTTTTTTGAAAATCTTTTACGGGGAAGAAAGAGGAGTTAGGGCGGTTGAACGGAGAATTTGGTATTTTCTTTAAGAGAAGGCAAGAAAAATTTAGGGGGAGGGGAATTCTCTCTGTGAACCAATTGGAGAGCACCTTCTTATTTGAATGCCGTTATGCTGTTTGTTCGCTTTCTGCATTGACCAAGGGTTTGAAGATGCAGCAAAAGTTTTAGGCTTCTGTTCTGGCTGATCCATCCCTCAACCTCAATAAATTCAGTTCAGAGATTGGCTGTAAACGATTCAACATGGAATCATTCCAACACAGATAATTCAATTTTTGCATATCCCCTCTGCGAGCATCCTACCATTACAAGGTGCACATTATAATTATTTTTCCTTACGTATAATCTAGTAAAAGTTTTATTGTATGTGCTTCTAATACCAACCCTAGTTTGTAATTCTGTAGAAACCCTAGCTATTTGTAAACTAATGCCACCGAGTAGAACAGTTAATAAAATCAACGTAAATTTATGTTTACAGAAATTGATGTCAAAACAGAAGAAAATGAAATAAAATAAATTTAAATAAAATTTGAATAATAATGATAATAATTACCATCCATTGAGAGTCATAGTTAAGTTGTGATATAAAGAAAATAAAATTTATTTAACAAGTTAAAGATTAATCTAATTTTAACCTATAAAGATTTATTGTTTTAATAAATATAATATTAATTCTCTTGATTTTGGCCGATAGCGGCAAGTTAATTACTTCCTGAAAGAGCAGCTCTCAGATTGGTTGCATTTTGACAAATTATCACCTATGCTGATAAAAGAATAAAAAAATGGGTAGACTCTGCAGGAAATTCTCATAAGTCACGTATTTGCACCTCACCTTTCTCCTTCTTTTTAGTTTTGTGGATAACATTCGGGATTTGAAATAATAATACCAGTAAATGGCGATATTTCCAAATTACAAAATTCACTTTCTTTAAATGGCGTCTCACATTTTTGCAACCGTAACCATCTCCAACTTGGAGGAAAGCTTGGCTCGTGTGTCTTCTCTGATGCCGTCCATGAGCAGATTGTTTAAGTGAAGAAATTGAGGACCAATGAGCAGATTAATTAATTCTCTTGGTCTGCGCAATGTTTCTAGCCTTGCCAATTACCTCCGTTCAGTCGAAGCTGAAAAAAAAATTGATGTTATTAGATACAGTGCTTAGATGAGCTCCTTCACACAGTCTGGTAATCTAAATTTATAAATCTCCCCGAAACTATAGGCAAAATTATCACAGCCGCAATGTTAGACTTGCAAAAGTGTAGTAAATTTAATAGTTCCTCTGAAACCCTTGGCAACCTGTCACTGTACAGCAATTAGAGTTGAAACATTGTACAGAATTAAATAAGTGATAATTAAATAGTCTCCCTGGCATCTTTGGTAACCACCACAGCGGCAGCTATTAAATTTAATAACCCTTCTGTTTTCATTGACAACTGGTGGCTGCAGCGTAATTAAACTTGGTAGGGTGTACAGATTTAAATAAACTCTCTTATTTCATACCAACCTGTCTCAACTGTTGCTGATGCTTTAGGTCAAGTGATAAGCCTTAAACATAGATAAAATCTTGGTCTTTGATTAGGGTGCAATAATTCCTTTCCGTGCATATATATATATATATATACTCATATTACTATTTACACCTCACGAAAGCTATCATTGTGAGTATAATTTACATTATAGTTTACTATAAAAAAATTTAAAAAAATGATTTAAGCAGCTTTGTCAAGATAGTAATCCTAGCGTGATAGGTAAACTGTATAATTATTCCAAGAGATAATTAAATAAATAAATAAAGAAATAATTAATGAGCTCTAGTTGGTATTGAACATTCCCTCTTTCAAGTAGTTGATTTATAATTTCTCTTTCAGGTATAAATATTTAGATATAAGATTGGGTATTAATTATGTGAGGGATACCTAGATTCTTGTATTGGCAATATTTAGTATTTTTATGGGTAGCGTTGGAGTAATAGATATCTTCCTCTTTTATTTGGAATAAATAGATACTTATTAAGTTTTAGTCAAGTGAGTGAATTAAAGTAAAATATGAATCGAGTGTTAGAATGTTTTGTAAGATAGTGAGTTAAGTAAAAGTGTAATTTTATTTTATGGTAAGTGAAGTAATAAAAGGTGATAAAGAATTTTAATTAGATAGTTGATTTGTAAATGAAGTATTGAATTCGCTTTAGAAAATAAAAGAATTGGGTAAATAATTAAAGTGAAAATGGTTATTTCGCTAGGTTGTTTAGTAAATTATTATTTAACAAAGGATTTTAACCGAATAAACATTATTGAAATAGGTATTTAATTTTGTTGTAGATAAATGAACTGTGTATTTAGTTAAAATAAATCGATTTATATGGTAATTAAGTTTTAGGGTTCACTAAAGGAGATAAGTGATTCTACATTTTCATAGTTTCTTTTACTTGAAGGTTAAATGATAAAGTTATTTTTAAGTGAGGATAAATTCTAGGTTCATAGGTTAATTAATTTAGATGATACTGATTAAATGTTAAATGGTTTTACCTTTTTTGTTATCTAGTGAGTCTGTGAATAATAGTTATTTATCAAACTGCTATGTGAAATAATTTATTATTATCGTCACCTTAGGATTATAATAAAGTTGTAATTTATAGAATTGTCATCTTAGTATTACATTTTAAAGTTATAATTAGGATTCATATTAAACAGTCGATGGAGTTGGTTATCTTATAAACGATATAGTTATTTTAAATATAATTATTTGTAGTAAATATGCTTTTAATTAGATTAAGTGGATACCTTAAAGTAAGTGATAAGAACGTTGAAATAATGCCTAAATTAAAGGAATGTCTTTATGGTTATAAGGTGTGAGTGATTGTTGTTTTAAACAAAGTGTTTTGGTTATTGGTTTAAGTGTTATGTAATTGTTTTAAGGTGGGTGTGATTTGTGGAATATTTGTGGAGATGTCTCGATGGCCTGTTCATTGTAAGTGTTTTAAGATAGTGTTCTTCAAGGTTGATGTGTCTAATGGTTCTTGTATGTAATTATGTGTGTGTAAAATAGGAACCCGTATTATTGTTCATGATTGTTTTAATTTGTGTTTGGAAGAGTATGCTTGAGAATTAGTGTCTTGTGGCTTATAACATCAGATTATATCTTCACTTTGCAACATTGTGATATCTTTAAATGATGGAAATGTTTGATCGTTAGAATAATGTTCTTTTTAGATGGTTTCAGGTTACTTCTTATTGAATGAATGGATACATTATTATTAGAATGAGTGGTTTTATGGATTCTTTCGATGTGACTTTTCATGAGTTGATTTTGAGTTGGGAATTTTCTCTCAATTGATGTATGTTGTTATTCGTTGGGAACCCATATGTTTTCTTTTTGTGCTTTACTCTAAGTGGTAAATCGGTTAATGTTGTCTTTGTCATGATTGACGGTTCTACTTGAGTTGTTGATGAGTCAAAGTTGGAAAGTTCTTTGAATTATGGGTATTCCGAGAGGAGAAAATAGAGGTTTCCCTTGGATTCTCGAATTAGTTCGTATCGAAGTTGTTGATGTTGTTATTGGAGTTGTTGATCTTATTTTGATGTATTCTCTCGCTATATTTGAATCGCATTTGGTTCTTCAAGGTTTTGCTTTTATTGTTGTCATATTTTCATGGGGAAACCCTCGTGTAACTTTATGAGAATCTTCCGGAGGTTTATTTTACTATTGGTTAATGTTCCTCCTTTTATGTGCCTTGATGTGGCAAGTGCCTTGATTTTTTTTGAATTTAAAAGGGTTGTACATGAATCGTTGAGATTTTGATTATGTATTTATGGAAAGTTGGGTAATGCCTTGCATGCTTCTCTGTTGTGATCTAATGTACTTGTTATGTTGTACAACCCTTGGATTTGGTTTTTATGTTTTGAGTGTCTAGAGTGAGAGTGGCTCTAAGTGGGTGGTCGGCGCACAAAGGGGCGCCAGGATAGCCCTCGTTAGAGTGAAATTAATAAGTGATAATTTAAATAATTAACTAGGGGGTGGGTAGAATCACATTAAAAAGATAATTGATGCCTCATCCGTCGTTTAGTGCTATCACAGGCTAAAGGGGATTGAGAAGGCCGTGGTTGGCATGTTCGTTGCCTTGTCTTCACGAAGGGTGACGGATCCGCATGAGCAACCCTATGGGGCGGCGCCTTGAGACAGGTAGTCTGGATAACCATAGATGGAGGCGGCTCCTAGCGCTCGGTTTTGTCTGGATAATTCGTCAGTAGACGGAGGCGGCGCCTTGCGTTAGTAGTAGTCTGGATAATCCATGTAAGCCATGCGATGACACTCTCCTCTAACACTCCTTATTATGTTGCTTCTTTGGAAATCCTTTGGAAGTGGGTCTTTGTCTTGAATTGATGGATCATAGTTGTTTTGAATTGATTTATGGTTTTACCCTATTTGATCTTTGGTGTATTCTTTGGTCTTGTATAAATCTTGTGGATGTTTGGGTTTTGACCTTGTACCCTTGTGGTACTGTGATATGATGTTATTGTATTGTGTCATTGTGATTCAGAATTGTGTTACGTTTATTAATTCAGTTTGATTTGAAAGTGTTTTATGATCTTCCTTTGGTTCCTTGTTTACTGGCTATTGCCTTGAATTATGTGATGAGATTTATGACTCTTGGATGTGGTTGATTATGTCATTGTAATTTCTAAGTGTTATGATACTTTTGTATGACGTTGAGTCTTGTGGTTCTCTGTTGGATGTTCTTGGTTGAGGTCTCATTCTTGTTAGCTCCTAGCATGGGGGGTGGGTTTTCGGACTCACATGGTCAGGTGGAACGTGCCAAGCACCCCATTGGGTCCCCAGTCGAGGATCGAGAGGTGCGGATTGGTGTTGTTGCAGCGACTCCAGAGTTGTATCTGTCTTGGAGCCAGTTATGATACTTTGTATTCATTTATTCATTTGTAGCATGCTATTTGGTGATGGTTTCACTTATATTTGGAACACTTTTGTATCATTGTACTTCTTAAACATTGTACTGTAATGAAATGTTAAACTTGGTGTGGATATTGACCATGGTAGTTGTTATTCAATGTGTTATGTTAATCATGCATATGTTGTATTTATGTGTAGATGGCTTCTTATCAATGAATTTTTTTTCATGTATGTGTTATATTTGTTATTGTTTACTTTATATCTTTGGATTTTATTCTTTATTGCTATTGTATGGATTTAAGTCACGTAATGACTCTTCGTGTACCCCAAAGGATGTATGTGTTAATGAATCTATTTAAATGAAATTCACGTTATGACTTAATATGTATTACATGTATGTTATGTGTATTTAAAAAAAAAATTGTGCTGTAATTATTGTGTAATTGTCCTTTGGGGTTCGCACGGGCATTACATTACATTAGCACGCTTCACTAATCTAGGAAGATCTATTACTTCCTGAGTAGCACTTATCTTGATAATGTTGTCAAAGTTTACATGACACAATCTCCTATGCCACAACCAGCTTTGATCTACTTGAGCAATCAAACAACTTCCACCAGCAGTACTCAAGTGAAAAATATTACCTTTAGTTTGTTCACCAGTAGCAACCATGTTTCTGAAACTCCCACGAATCTTGCATTTTCCATTCTTGAACTATAGATTATATCCCTTGTGTACCATTTGTCTAGCACTCAACAAGTGCTTTAGGCCTTCAACATACAAGGCATCATGAGTATTCTCTTTACCAAAAAGGCTAATAGATCCTATTCCACGAATCACACAAGCACTATTATCTCCAAATATTACAACCCCACCATCATATTTTTCTAGACTTACAAACTTTCTTTTATCAACTTTCTTTTATCACCAATCATGTGATGTGACCATCCACTATCAATGACCCACTCATCTTTTTCTTCAGTTGATTTTGTAAGAGCTTTCTCATCTTTAGTGGATTCAGTAGCCACAAAATTATCTTCAATGGTAGCAATGAAATCCCAATCATCCTCTTTTCCATTATCTTTATCATATTCTTCATCAGTCACTGCTTCTTCGGCAAAGTAGCATCTTTTTGGGAATCTAGGCTTCTTAGGTTTAGATCTAAAAACTCTTTCAGGACATCTTGATGCAAAATGACGTATTTTACTACAAGAAAAACATTTAATAGGTAACACATCTTCATACTTACCTTTTCCTCTCCCTTCTTTCTTTGTAATAAGTACTTCTAGTTCTTCTACTTCTCTTTCTTTATCTTCAAGTTGTTTCAGTTCTTCACCATACTTGGAGACCTTTATGGAACTCTCTCCCAGACTATATCTTTTTCTATTGCTTCCAGATACAATAGCCTTCAATGCAGATCTAGTCTTTGGTGTAGACCTACCAAATTTTCTAATTTAAAAAGCAACAATCTTCTTGATTAATGTATCTCTTGTCATCTTGTTTACTGATCTAAATTCTTCAATAGCATGAACCTTAATTTTGTAAGAGGGAGGAAAGGATCTAAGTATTTTAGTCACACTTTCATCCTCATCCATAGAACCACTGGAACATGTAATACCCATCACTAGTTCATTTACTCTCTGCATAAAAGAATTGATATTTTCATCTTCACCCATCTTTAAATTAGCATTCTTTCCTTTCATGCTTTGTAGCTTATCCATCTTCACCTGTGCATATCCTTCATACAAAGTTTCCAGCTTCATCTGAATCTCCTGAGATTTCTGCAATCCTACCACATTATCCATCTCCAAATCAATCAGAGCACTCACCAAGGCTTCAAGAACCCTAACATTATATTCAACATCCTTGATCTCATCAACAATAGCGGGACCATTCTGAGGAATAATATATGTATCTTTCATAATCTTCTAGAAATCTTCACCAATACACCTTAAGTGACATTGCATCCTAACTTTCCACAGTGAATAGTTAGTTCCATCGAATCTCAGACAATCCTTCTTGAATGTTGTTGTTTCCATTTCAGATCACCTGAAGCTATTAGACTTTCTTTGGAGGAACTTAGCTCTGATACCAAATTTTGGAAAAATAAGGACACACAACTGAGAGGAGGGGGGTGAATCAGTTGTAACAGAAACTAAAAATCTTCTTCCTAATCTTAACTTAATCTCAAATATGATGAATAACCAATTAATCATAAACAATCAACACATTAGAGAGACAAAGAACACAAATTTTTTGCATGGCAACCCTGTTGGGGAAAAACCATGGTGGATGTTAGTCCACAAGATTATACTCTGCTAGAATTATAAAAAGAAATAATAAGGGGAATGCACATGCATTCAAGCACACTGTCTAGAGCTCACTGCTCAATTACAAAAGATGACTCGTTGTCCAACAATAGGGTTTGGATTAAAACCATCCAATATTTGTGAAGTGATAAAATAGCTTCTTCTTTAAGGATGATTATAGTTCCAATTAATCTCAACACTTCTTCACACTTCACACATTATTCTTCACTCTTCATACTTTGCACATTATTCTTCACTCCCTACTCTGTGATCGAATGATATTCACACATATACACATAGGAGCACATGAAGAACTACTTTCAACAGTGAACTAATCACCCTTATATATTTGCTACATGGGATTTCAACTCAACTTAGTTGGCCAAGAAAATAAAACATATTTTCAATGTCATCCCAACTATACAAATAAAGTTTAAATGTGAATCCACCAAGGTTAGCCACAACATAGTGGAGACCCAAATTAACATCTCCAATGCGAGAAGACTCAAATTAATTTCACCTCAAAGATCCACAACACACTATCTTCAACATGTCATCCAGGAACAAGAAAAACTAAACATGCATGAGATCAGATCTTCAACCATGAACTCTCTGAATAATGTGGACATACCACAAAGATAGATAATGATCTAGAGACATCAGAGAACACCAAGTAACAATAGAGAAGCATTTGCAACAATTGAAATAACAAGAATTATGCAAACTTCATTCAAGAAAACTGATAGAGACCAACAAAACATTGTCAGACCATAACATACTCAAAACTTCACACAGACCTCAGAAACTTCCAATCAATGATCTATAAACATTCAGTAATAAACCCTTTAATCCACATTAGCTAATATTCAACGTACAAAACACAATGCCTTCACGACCTGCATAGTTCCATTGGAACACAAAACACATTCTTTTACAATTTTCTCAATATCATCGGCATATACAACAATTGATACAACAAATACTAATAGTGTTGACATCAATGACAACCACATATTAGCAAACATGTCCACAACATCCAACATTGTATATGCAAGGATGCAAAACATTTTTATCCAATGTATGCACAACTTTAAGAATGTAAATAGTGTATATGAAAGAATGAAAAGTGCTTTTACCAAACTTATGCCAAGTTTTATGAATAGAAACATTGTGTAAGAAAAATTGAAAAGTAATTGTAGCCATGCGATGCAAAATTTTAGAAATGTAATCGTTTTTCAGATCTAATGATGTTTGTGATTGAATTGATTTGAAGAATGAGTGGTCTAAAATGATGTTTTGGAGCTAGGTGCATAAAAAAGATGTTCCCAAAATTTTCCAAACTTATAATATATGGTACTAGGAGGCCTAGGAAACATAGAAATGAGGTTTCTAATGATGTAATAGACAATTAAAAAATCTAGACTGGGACTTATTCACCCTGAATGTCAACTGAGTCCCAGTTAGGGTTTTTTTCAAAATTTCCAAAAAAATTCAAGTGGTTTTGATGCTTTTGAGGTTGTATGATGCCGACCCAAGATGTAAATGCAAAATTTTAGAAAATTTTAATGATTTTAGATGACAAAAATGCAACCTAAATACACTTTTTAGAATGCAAAATTTGGAACCTAGCATGCAAATTAATCCATGCAAACCCTTATGCAAGGTTAATGTGAGGCTAGATCTTTCATGAAGGACTCAAAATCAGAAAAGGAAAGTATTATAAAGTCAGGTTCACCAAAATGGAGACAAATATTTTGGCACCCACAATTCTCTTACACTTCTAGGGTTTTTCACCTAAAATGAGAGAAATGGGCCAAAATGGGTAATGTGTACACTCAAGATCTATGAAATATGGATGTAATATGTCTAAATAAGATTATTTAAATGTAGAAAACTAAAGAAATGCAACTTTTTGTAAAACACCTTGTGATATGCAAAAACACCTAGAAATGAATAGTAAGCAGTAACATAAATGGATGAAATTGAATGTGTGCACCTAGGATCTAGCTAGAGACTAGAAATGACTTCTGAAATACTAATGATGCTATGTTTTAGGCTTGGAGGGAATCATTCACCATTTTGGGAGAGTTAGTCCTAGATCTGTGAAACTATTCTGGAGCCCATTTCGAACAAATGGGTAACCAAAACTGCAGAAAACCCTATCCAAGCCTGGCAGTGGGAATCATTCACCACTGATGGTGAATCCGTCTACTTTTGAATTTCTAAAAATCCAAAGATGGAAATTGAAGCCCTTTGTCTACTCTTCGGCTTTTGATAGGTGTCTTCCACCAAAAGTCTCCTTTATGGGTGTGAAAGTGACTTTTTGTTGATTTTTTTCCTTATTCGACAAGGAAATATCTTGAACAACTTTACAACTTGATCTTCAATTATTTCTAGGTCTTCAAGATTCCTAAATATGTAAACACACAAGAAGAGAAAGAGAAATGTTGAGTGTTAGGGCATGGGGGTTTGGCTTGGTCAAACCCCTTTTTAGGTAATTAAACCAAAATGAAGAAAGAATGCAATGAAGCATGCAATAATGGAGTTAATACCTTTTCAAGATGTTTGATCTTTGATTTCTACAACAAAAGATGAATATTATGCCCTTGAATGTCTAAAAAGTGATCTTGAATGACTTGGAATGATAAGACCCTAGCTTGCATGACTTGAAGTGGAAGAAAAATGATGAATGAGTTGTGAATGAGTTAAGAGATTATGAATTAGGGATTAGAAGGTTGTATTTATAGGAAATCCACCTTATTTTCCTATTAATTGGATCCCTAAGGCCGACATGAAAGAAAATAAAACTTAAATTCCAAAATTTCCCACACAAAACTCAAAAATGGCTCAAATAGGACTCATTCACCATCAAGGGAAAATGGGTCACACGTGGATGGGACTGATTCACCCCTAATGGTGACTGGTTCCCACAAGAGCCATTTTGCTAGCTGGAAGGTTGGAAGATAAGAAAATTAGGTTTCTAGATTGTTCTAGTCAGTTATTTGATCAATTAATGCCTTAGAATGCACAATATGGGGTAGTAGGGGCCTCTTAATGATGATGTAAAGGATAATTAGGGCTTGGGACACAAAATTCCATGTGAAAGTGTGATTAAATAGACTTCACAACACTAAAATGAGGTCCACATAGCCTAGAAAGGCACAACATCTAATGTGAATGTGTAGGACACATTACAACACCAGATTAAAGTTAATTTTAATTCACAAGCCTTCTAGACTGATGTGGGAATTCTTTTAAATACATTTTATAATGTTGAATTAAGGGAAAATGGGTTCATTAAGTCTAAACAAGCATGAAAGTCTCTTACAACACTTTACAACACCTTCCCAAGACACCATTTAATGCATTTTATTATGTTTGCGATGGTCCAAGACCTAGTGTGGATGTCAAAAACACCTCACAACACCAAATCAAGGCTACATTAAGTCCAATTTATCATCAATTATTTCCAAATCAGGCAAGCAAAAATGGATACTTTTTTTGTGTCCACACTTTCCTTGTATATATATCATCTATTGAATAAAGAACACATAAGAAAGAGCTCACATATACAAAGGAGACTCAACAATTATTACTAACAAGAACATTCAAAACAGAAATCATAATCCTTTGAAATTCAAAAACAAACAAAACTAAGGGGTGACTTACCAATTTCTTGAACTATGACACAATTTTACCTTACTATATGTGAATTTAAGAAAAATATATGTTAGGCTTCATTAAGGGTTACCCGACTAATCACTTCTATTGAGTGATACTTCCCCTCTCTTGCAGAGGCTTGATCCCTATATCTGCAATCAACTTAGAACATTGCAATAGTAGTTATTTGTTTGTTGAAATGCTCATTTGCATTATATATTTCATAATCAGATTATAAAATTAGCATTCATTCATCATTTTCCCAATGTTACATATAAATAAAGTACAAACATATATATTTCAATCAGAATTATAAGAACATTCATATATTCAGTATTTTATCTAATCATAGTAATAGTAAATAGTTAAATGTACAATGGGGTGTAACATATTCCCCCCTTGTGAATCATCGTTCTCAATGATTTTATGTAAAAAAATAGAATAAAGAAAAAAAACACATCATTATTTTTCAAGCATTCACAAAATCATGTAAGACATGGAAATTTCTACTTAATTTCTGCATAATCTTCCCAAATGGCAGAATCTTCTGCATACTAGTCACACTAGACTTTGCACTACAGAACCTCATTGTTACACAAGTAAATCTTACATATTATGAGCACCTTGAGATGTTGGATTGTTATCACTCCTGGGTCTTGTAGTTGTAAAGCATTCCAATCAACTACATGATTATCACTTGGTATATACTTCTTTAGGTCTGAGATGTGAAAAGTGTTATGTATTCGAGCAAGACTTGGGGGTAGTGCAATTCAGTAATCAACATGATTTACTTCCTTAAGAACCTCAAAAGGACCTGCATAGCACAGAGCTAGTTTGGGTGAATATCCCAACCTAGTTGAACTCTTTTGAGGCTTAACCCCTTTAACAATAACTTTTCTCCTACTACAAAATTTCTAAGTACCCACTTACAATTTGCATATCTTTTTTCCCTATCACTGGATTCTGCTAGCCTTTTCTTAATAACCTGAACTTGTTCCTCCATTTTTGACAACATTTCAGGCCCAAGAATTACCCTTTCCTCAATCTTATTCCAACTTATAGGGGTTCAACATTTCTAGCCATTTAATGCTTCAAAAGGAGCCATATTAATTGTAGAATGATAGGAATTATTATATGAAAATTCCACCAAAGGAAAATAATCTTCCCACTTGTATTGCTGATCCATGCAATAAATTATTAGTAGGCCTTCTAGTACTTGGTTCACACTTTTAGTTTTTCCATTCATTTATGGATGACATGCTAAATGTAAATTCAACGAAGTTCCAAGTGCAGAGAATAAAGTTAGCCAAAACCTAGATGTCACACAAGCACCCCTATCCAAGATAATCTTCTTAGGAATTCCATGCAACCTAAAAATGTCTTGAATGAATTTTCAAGCCATAACATGACCTCCATCAGTTAAATTTCTAGGTATAAAGTGTGCTACCTTAGTAAGTGTTGTGTGGTCCTACAACATGCCCCAAGACTTTAAGACTTGGGGACCACAAGTGAAAACTAATGCTTATGGCTAGCGTTGGCTAGTTGGAAAGGTCACCAGAAGTGAAAAGCAAAGAGAAATATTTTTGACGGAGTAATTTGTAATTCAAGTGTTCCAGGTACTGGGTACTAGGAACTAGGAATGTTAGAAATGCAAAGGTAATGTAAAAGGTAAAGCAAAATGTTCTGGTCTGAGAGTCAAGGTTCGGTGAAGATGGAAGTTCCAGTAAAACCAAAGTCTAGGAAAAGCATGGGTAAAGCTGAATATTAGGTACCAGGTACCGAGTAAAGATGCAAAGCAAATTTTTTAAATTTTTAGGTTATCCAAGAAGTTTGGTAGTCCAATAACTCGGTATAAAAGGATAATTATGCAACAATATGATATTTTCTTGAAAGCATATTATTTATGATGGTTTTATTTACATGATATTTTATAAATGTTCTATTTAAAAGGAATTTAATAGGTGGAATTTGTGATTACAGCAGAAGTTTGTGATGCAAAGTTTAGTTATGGATGGTCATCCAAACTAAAGTTTCAGGCAGATCCAATGGTGTTACTAGGTTCAACAATACGCTTTGGAGGCTTATCCAGGAATAAAGTTCATTACAAAGGGATACCTGATACTAGGAAACTAGTACTCTAGATTTTAAGCATGTAGTGAAAAAGTGTATTCATTCTGGGGTTTATTCATTCCTGGAATTTCAAACCGAGATTGAACTTGAATGTAGGAACAAAAATTCCACCTAATCATTCTATATGTATGGGAATTTCCTACATTCTATTTGGTGGATTTTTTTGGTTCCAAGAAGGAATCCTGATAACAAAAAGATGAAAAACCCAAATGACTTGAACATGCCAATGGAGGTTGACCTTCATTGACTTCATTTGCAATTCTCTTACCAGTCATCATATTCCATGTGCCTTGATGTGATTCATCCCTTAGATTTAATCTCATGTATTTGTCTTCTCCTACCTGTGTCTTACTTCTATAAAAGGCCAGGGAATACCTTTTTTTAAGTTAAGCTCAGAATTTGTGGATGTTGAAAGAGCCAAAACTTCTCTAAGTTTTATTCTTTTTTCCTAGTTTCTGAATCAATCTAGACTAAAAATGTGTATGGACATAAAACTTAATCAATATTGAATCCAATTTGATAGGTACCTATCTCATGTATCTTTTTAAGCTAGTTTTTCTAGTTTAGTTGAATCATACTGTGTGCTATGCTGTTTAAGGGTGCATACAAAACCTACTTGATGTCCAAACTAAAACCCCTCTCTTTAAAATCTCACATCATTTTATCCCTAATTGTGAAATAATCTGGTGAAGTATAAAGCAATTTGCTTTGATTTGATTAAATCTTAGGGCATGCGTGGAGAATAACCAAGGGAAATTTTAATTTTCAATATTTTTTAATACTTGTTTTTAGATTAGATTTTTAAATTTCAAAAAAAATTCCAAATAAAAGATGAATGAATGAAAATTTATTGAAAATTTTTCATTTCTATGAAATTTTTGAATGCTTAAAGCTAAATCTACTTAAGTGGTAGAAAAAATTGTTGATGTTCATGAAATATTATTGTAAATCTTTTGATTTCATGATATTATTTTATGATCAAACTGGAAATCCTGTATCTAATGCATATGATTCTTAATGAAATCAAAAATCACCATAGGCCCCTTGAGACTAACAACAATATAAAATCATACCCTGAAGTGAACCTAGTATGGTTAAGACTTGACTACCAGAGCCTTGGGATTAAGCTAAGTCAACCTTTTTCTATTACACAGACACCTTAGGCTTCCTTGGTTGAGTCTTTCAAGTAAAGATAGGTTCTTCATAGTTTTCCAATGAGGATTTTATCTCCACTGTTGTTGTTAGTAACATCATCATCAATAGTAAGCTTATCTATTACCACTAGAATAGCATTGTGCTTATTCGTTGACATGGGTAATCCTTGCACAATTTCCATACTAATGACTTGCCACTTACTTTCAGGAACATCATGTGTATACAATATTTCTATTTGGTGATGATGTTTAGCCTTCACTCTTGGGCATTATAACCATCTAGCCATAAATATTGAAGAATCCCCTTTCATCACTTTCTATAAATATAATGGATTCACATCATCCAAAAATTTTGTTACACCAAAATGTCTACAATATGGTGCTTCATGAACTTCTCTTCATACCAAGTTCCTTAATTCTTCTCAGTTAGACACATATATTCTTCCTTTAAACCTTAATAATCCATTGGGTTTGAATTGATATCCTTCATACCTTGCATCTTATGGATTTTCCATGAGTGCTTGCTTAACTTCCTCATAGAACTCATCTCCTTTGTATTTTTGCAACACTTGGCCTTTAAATTCATTTTGAAGTGTTACTACTAAGGTGATATGCCACCAACAACATAAGGCATCAACAACTCAATTTTATTTCCCTTTAATGTAGTTGATATTGAAGTCATAGTTTGGTATCAACTCTAGCCATCTTCTTTGTCGTGCACTTAGATTGGGTTGGGTAGACATATATTTCAATTGGTGATCATTAGTCTTCAACTCAAAAGTCTCTCCCAAAACTAATGCCTCCACATCTGCAATGAGTGAACCACTACTACTAGCTCTAAATCACGTGGTGCATAATTATTTCATAGGGCTTCAACTTTCTTGATTAATAAACTATTACTTTCCATTCTTACATCTAGACTCCACCTAATTCTTCTACCAATACATTTCTGATGGCATTAAAGTCTCCATTAGGATCTGGTACCTTCAAAATCAGAGCAGTAGTCAACTTCTCCTTGAGTATATCAAATGTTTCCTACCATTTTTCCATCCACTCAAACTTCTTCCATCTCCTTTGTAATGGAGTAATAAGGAAGGCTATACTAGAAAAATTTTCAACAAACTTCTAATAGTGTCCCACCAAACCCATAAAGCTCTAGACCTCAAGTACATTCTTAGGAACTTGCCACTCTATCATTTCCTTTATTTTGGTTGGATCTACTAAAATTCCATTAGATCAGATCATGTGACCTAGGTATTGCACTTTCTTAGGAAAGAAGGTATAGTTAGATATTTTCTCATATAACTTATGTTATCTTAACTATTGAAGAACTATCTCTAAATTATTGCAATGATCCTCTTCATTCTTGGAATAAATTAGGATATCATTCAAGAAAACCAAAACAAATTTATCTAGGAAATACCTACACACTTTTTTCATTAGGTTCATGAATGTTGCTAGTGCATTTGTAAGTTTGAATAATAGGAATGTGAACTCATAATGTATGTATCTAGTCTTGGAGGTAGTCTTGAAATTGTCCTCATCTTTGACCGTTAGTTCGTGGCATCTTAATCATAGATCAAGTTTTGAAAACATAGTCACTACCTACATTTGATCAAATATATCATCAATGCATGGAAAGGGGTACCTTTTTATCATAGCTTTATTAAGCATTCGATAATCTATGTAGAAGCACAGTCTACCATCCTTCTTATTTATGAAGATCATGAGTGCTCCTCAAGGTGAAACACTCAGTTTTATCAATCCTTTGGATAACAAGTCTTCTAGCTATACCTTAAGTTCCATTAGCTCAGTTGTTGTCATTCGGTAAGGTACTTTGCAAATAGCTTTTGATCCTTGTACTATGTCAATGGAGAAGTCAAATACCCTCTTAGGTGACAATCAAGTAGCTATTTTTAAAATACATCCACAATTTTTTGTAAGATTGGATATTTCTCCATATCCATCTCTCCAATTTCCATTACTTCACCCTCCTCTACTTCTTGGTGGTCTTGTGGCCCATAGAAGACAACTTCAACTTGAGAAATGAATTCCTTACACTCCTCAAGTTTTTCCATCTTAACTACAAATATTTTGCATCCTTTCTTCTTTTCCCTATGCAATTGCACTATAGATATTTGATGCAACTTGGCTTCCCTAGGTGCCCCTTGCAATGTCACCTAGTTACTTAGATCATCTAAGCACTCTAAAATTTTGGCATGACAATCTACTTTGGCTCTATGCTTCCAAATCTAGTTCATTCCCAGGATGAAATCATTGGATCCTAAGGGTGCTACAGATAAGTTTACTTCTATTGAGAAATAAGGAAATTCAACCTTATCTTCAAAAAAATATTTTTCCATTGTTGCTCTTGTCTAGTTTACATATTCTATAACCCATGACTTTTCAATAAACCCAACTTTTCCTAGTTATTTGATTAACTACTCGGTGAAATAAAGTTTTCATTTGATCCGGTATCAATAAGTATGGAAATGGTATACAAAATAAAATACCTAGAGTTTCCACTAGAGTAATTTGATACTCCTCTTGTTGATTGTCCACAACAACATGGATCCTCTATTGCAATGCAACTCATTCGGGTGGAATAGGGTTTCCATGATGTTGTGATCCTAATATTTTTTTGGGGTAGTTAATGGCATAAGTATTTCTACCATATGTGAAACATCCCATCACTGGTCCCTTCTTCCTTGTGGTCCTTTTAGAACTACTTGCATTTCCCCTAGTATTGTTGAAATTTTTGTTATTTAAATTATTCCCTCTTATGATCATTGCTTGGTTTTCTCCATTTATGATGATATCCCCAATCTCCTTTCCTCTAAGAGTCTTGTACTCCATTAAACTTCTTTGGAGTCTAGTTACTTTGAGTTCCTCTGAACTTCTTACAATTTATGTTCTCTCAATAGATTGAGATGGATTTGAGCTTTTTTTGTTGCTTAACATCCTTCTCATAGACAAGGTCCATAGTAGCCAGACCATGCACATCCACCTCTCCACCTATCTTCCCATTCAATCCCATAATGAATTTCTTGATATGGAAATTCTCATCTTTCTTGTACATTGGTGCATACCTTAGCAGGTGAGTGAACTTATCTTAGTATTCATTGAATGACATGTTACCTTGCTTAATATTTTGAAAATAAATAAGCTTTTAATTTAAAAAGAGTTGGGGTAGGAACCTTTTCTAAGATATCTCTATGAACTCATTCCAAGTCTGCTTCAAAGAATTAAGTTTGAGTTCTATTTTCTTGTTCATCCACCAGTTAAAAGGTTCTCCTGCTAACTAGTAGGCTCCCCATACCACCTTGGTAATCTAAAAATAGTTTCTTATCTCAAAGTATTTAAATCCATTTGTATCAATCAAGCATCAACTTCTTCCCCACTGGTACTTCCTTTGAATTTTGTTGGGGTTATTTTCATGTCCCTAGAAAGTTTAGTTGCCAAATGCTTCCTACTAGTTCCTTCAGTTTGAGAGCGTGAACTCTCATTTTCATGTTTGTGAGTCTAAATATGGTTGTGAGAATTATATCCCTCATCTTCATTGTTGGGGACTTCTTCATTGATTGGGACCTCTTATTCTACTATATCTCTTTCCCTCACTTCTTGCTCAAGATTCCCCAACCTTGCACTAGTTTTTTGTATGATAGCCAAAATTTGGTCCAATTTGGCTTCAAAACCATCCAGACCTTGTTTGACTTCTTGTATCTATTACAAGTATGAAAGTATTGTCATTGATGTCAACTAGCCAACTGGTTATTGTTGTGTGGTTTCACATCACACCCCATTTTTCTCCTTGGAAAAATGTGGACCCCCTTTTTTTTCCTCTCCTCCCTTTTTCTTGTTTTCGAATTGTTTTGGGGGTTGGTAAAATTGTAGGTTTCATTTTTAGTTTTCTTGATATTTTGTTTATTCCTTGTTCTCTCCCAGATTCGGTGTCTCGATCTTTTCATATGGTTTTATCAGTTTATGAGAAACTGAAATCCTAGAGTCATTGTAGTTGCATCAAAGATGTTGTACCTTTGATTGGTCTTAGTCCCACCTGATAAGTCACCACTAGGAGGTTGTCAATCCTAGTGGTTATGTTTTCCTGTATCGTCGGAGTCTAATAGTTTCTTTTCATTTTTACTCAGAGGTCAAAAATTGAAGGTTTGATTATATAATGTTTGAATCAATTTTGATTTCTCTCTTGAAACCAGTTTTTGGTTCCTCTCTTTGCTCCCAATTTTCTTTAAAGCTTGGAGGTAAGTGTCCTAGTTCTTGGTAATCTTTCCAAGATTCAGTATGGAAGGTTGTTAATCCTGGTGATCACAAATGATCATGTATATTAAAATATTTTTCCTCACAAAAAAAAAAGTGGCAAAAGAGTGCCACATAAGCTTTTTGTGCCATCTTTTCCTCTAATAGTGAGCCTGCTTAGAAACCCAGGTGTTTGTAATTCAAACCCTAATTCACCATGATTACACCTTTATTTGAGAAATTAATGCATTGTAACAGGTAATTAATGAAGGTGGTGAACTAGTCATGTACTTGACATCACCTCGAGCATGTAGCTACTTTTACAACACTCTACTTCATGTCATACTACAAATTTGCAAAGGACAATTAACAAACGAAACTAATACTATGGCATGCAAGAAAAGGTACATTTCAAGAAACAAAGATCATATTTTCCAAGGGTTTCAATGTTGCATTCTAAAAATATTATCATTATCAGCAAAACCAGGTATGTATCGAATAATATAAATTATGTCAATCATTTTTATGCGTGAAAATCTTGAGAAGATGATATTTCCCTTTTGAAAACTGAAATGTTGATTATTTTGATTTGAATTCAACCGAAAGGTGAATTGAAAGTTTTATTAATTGTTTAAAAACTGGTTAAATTTAACTCTAACTCACACACAAAGCACATATTTGAAAATGCAAAACACACCAAAAAAATTAGCACATTTGAAGCAAAAATAGAAGATGAATTCAAATACTACAATTCACAAGCTATACCAATTGGTTGGATAGCTACTGATACTCATATGGGATGGTCTTCCGATGTCGAATTTCTCACATGGGCATGGCAAGAAAATGCTTCTCAGTGTACAAGGAATGTTATGGCAAGTGGGTTACTTTTAGTAGGAGGGTTTCCACCAGTAATGGAGGCCCCTGAATTAGTTATGGACTACAACCTAGATAAAAGATTCATTAAGAAGGAGGGAAGAAATTATGCAGATATCTCTGAGAAAGGAATTATATATACATTTGGGCTTCCTAAATTTACTTAGATGTATCATAATCATATAAAGGCTAAAATAGAAACCTACCTGAGTGTCAAAGAACGCACCAGAGAAACTATGAACACACTATGGTGCCAAGAGAGGATTACGAAGCAGATAAGACCAATTCTAAGGTATATGTTCAACCAATATGTTAAGGATATCATAACAATGCTAAGTAGGATAGATGGATTGTGAGATGCTAGTAAATTTGAATCATGGATGTTTGTAATCATATCATAATTAATGGAAAAACCTATGCTCATGCATTGGGGGAGATTTATTAGCAACAGATTGCATGATCAGATAAAGGTTGTAAGACCCCTCTTTTCATATAACAACATTAACTTTTAGATGGTTATGATAGCATTGTATTATATATTATAAGGTTAGTAGTTAAAATGCCATTTTAGTTTTAAATAATAATTAGAATGTCTCATAGACTAGGTGTTGCTTTACTGGGGTGAAGTTTTCCTATTACTAAAGACTTCTAGGAGGAAGTCTAATACAAGAGGGGGGGAATGTAAGGCAACCTAATCAACTTTCCATAATGCATGTACAGTATTACTAGTATATGGTAGCAATTTACCTTGTGCATAAAATTCAAAAATTGTTATGGTAGATGTGTTTGTTAATTATCTAGATTATCTTACAAATAAGTTTTATATTCATTTAGAATAATTAAAATGTGATCTTCTAGAAGAACCTTAAATTATAATATGTATTTATAAAAATTATTCATAATCATGTTTATATAAGTTGGGAAGTAATGATAGTTTCATGTTAAACCAACTACAAGGTGTCATCAATCCTCTTGGATAAGATATTTGTGGATGTTTTTTACTAATATTTAAGAAGCTTAGAAATTTTGAATACATCCTTGTATTTTATTTTTTATGTACTTATGGTTAATTCATTTTACTTAATATATTATTTGTGCATTCCACCTTTGTGATTTTGTCACATGTACACTAATAGATTGATGATGCACAAGGTTTTCATCTAACCGTAGGCATATATATATATATATATATATATGAAACTATATTTAAATCATGCAATTACACATTTCATGGTCTTGATTTAAATATTGGATTAAAATTTCTACATATGTATATATTTTACACTTTAAGATTAATTATGGATATAGTTTTGGTCATTTAAACTAAATGTAAATAGTAACCAATTATTAGTTTAATCACGACATTTGAAAGGAGTTAAAAATTGAAATAAAACTCGAATTTTGCATTAAATATGAGTCATAGCCAAGCAAAGCAAAATCTCTTATTATTGTTGGATAATTGAAGCTACTATTTTTTTTCCAGTTGGCAGTCGCTATCAGAAGCTTCCATTTAGAAATATTATTATTGATGATTCAATTATTACTTGAGATATATGTGGTTTGAGAGCACCATTTTTTGGCATGCTAAATTATATTTTGTGGTTTGAGACCACCATTCCCCTCCTCCCCCTTAGGTGATTTATTTAAAGTCACATGGTGATTGTGATGTGAAATTTATGCAATTGTTGGAAACATTTTATTTATTTATTATTATTGATACTTTTTATTTGACTGATTAAGCTAGCAATGTTGAAATTCTTAAAGCTGTTTGATTGATTGAATTCTAAAACTGTCCTTTTGCCTCAAGGAATTTTTAATTTTTAATTATTTTTTGAAAATTAAGATTTGGGATGTTGCAATGTAGCTACAATTTACTTTTATCTTTGAATTTATAACTTTCCCCTTTTTATGAGACATTTATTGAAATTTTTGGTTTGATCTTATGATAATTAGTTTGAGGCTTTAATTGTTATTTGCAAATTGATGGAATGTGTAGTAATGTAACTATGAGTAACTGTCATACTCATGAGGGGTCCCTGACAGGTTATATGGGGGGAGTAGATGGCCAGGGGAATTATTGTTAAAGGGGTTAATGAGACCGGTATGGGATGGTTATAAACCATTTCGCCTTGATCTAACTAACTTTTCTATGGCACTATGATACTATGCATTCTCAAAGGAGAATTTTGGACAATGGTCATCCTCATCCCCAACCCATTTTGTGTGAGTTCACAATGTGTTAATGTGAATTTAATGGAGTATACAAGATATGTGAGTATTGAGATTTTTTTTTTAGCATTGAAATATGTATGAGTAGATTGAGATATGTTGTGGAAAATTAAAAAAAAACTAGTAAGTGAGGTTTGAGATATCGTGTTAAGGTATTCAATATTTTGCAAAGAATGTGATGTGATACGATATCTAAGGATGCAATGTTGGATAAAGAACACACGTAGAAATAAAATTGAGATGTTTTTTTCAATATGTATTAAGTGAATTTGAACCAATATGCTTTTTTATAATTTTTTGTTGCCTACAAGAAGTACCTTGAATGAAAAATTTGTTAGTGTGATTTTTGTTAATACATGTGGAACTCTATTTGGAATAATGTTTTTGTTACTTCAAAAGCTAAATGGTTAATGTTGAAATCCTAGTATTGAAATTTTAAATGTATCAACATACTATGTATATGACTCTTTCTCAATTGTTTCAAGATGCACTGTGGTAGGATAATCTTTATTTTTAAGAATTTTATTGGGTGTCATTGTGTGGGAATTCATTCCCAAACCTTAGTAAATTCTAGGAGAAAGTTTAAACTAAGGGAAGGGGAATGTAAGACCCCTCCCTTCATATAACAACATTAATTTTTAGATGGATATGATAGAATTGTATTATATATTATAGTGTCAATAGTTAAAGTGTCATTTTAGTTCTAAAGAATAATTAGAATGTTTCATAGACTAGGTGTTGATTTATTGAGGTGAAGTTTACCTATTCCTAAAGACGTTCGAGAGGAAGTCTAATACAAGAGGGGGAGAATGTAAGGAAACCTAATCAAATTTCCATAATGCATGTAGGATATTGCTAGTGTGTGGTAACAATTTATCCTGTGCATAAAATTCACAAATTTCATGGTAGAGGTGTTTGTTAATGATCCAAATTATTTTACAAAAAAGTTTTATATTCATTTAGAATAATTAAAATGTGAACTTCTAGAGGAACTTTAAATTATAATATTTATTTATAAAAATTATTCATAATCATGTTTATATAAGTTGGGAAGTAATGATGGTTTCATGTTAAACCAACTACAAGGTTTCATCAATCCTCTTGGATAAGATATTTGTGGATGGTTTTTACTAATATTTACGAAGCTTAGGCATTTTTAATACATCCTTGTTTTTTTTTATGTACTTATGGTTAATTCATTTTACTTAATATATTATTTGTGCATTCCACCTTTTTGATTTTATCACATGTACACTACTAGATTGATGATACACAAGGTATCCATCTAACCATATGCACACACACACACACACACACACACACACATGAAACTATATTTAAATCATGTAATGACACATTTCATGGTCTTGATTTAAATATTGGATTAAAATTTAATACATATGTTTATATTTTAGACTTTAAGATTAATTATGGATATAGTTTTGGTCATTTAAACTAAATGTAAATAGTAACCAATTATTAGTTTAATGATGGCATTTGAAAGGAATTAAAAATTGAAATAAAACTTGAATTTTTCATTAAATATGGGTCATAGCCAAGCAAAGAAAAAACTCTTATTATTGTTGGATAATTGATGCTACTGTTTTTTCTCTAGTTGGCAGTCACTATCAAAAGTTTCCATTTCTCTATTTAAACTTATATTATGTATGTTGTTTGGGAGATTTGTTGAGTTTTTTTTAGATAGTAATAAAAAATTTTGTTCTGTGTATGAATATTATTCGTGACTATTGAGCAGTAGGTGATTTTTAATGTCACGGTTTTATTTTAATTGCTGCTATTATGTATTCTCTGGTGTTATAATTTTAAAATACAGAAATATGTGTGAACTACCATTTTTAAGCAGATTTGAATTTGCTTATATGTGGGGAAAAATTAAGAGAGAGGAAGGTTTAGATTTGATGGAAGTGGACTCCTTAAAAATTGGCTTCACATCTAAGAAATATTAAAGGTGCTACAAATTCTTTCTAAATACATGCAATCTACTTTTGATAACCTCTTTATAGGGGTCTTCTATTAAGTGAAGGGGAATAAGAAAGAAGAAAAGGATGATGGGGAGAAGATGTGAAGGATGGAGGAGATATAATAGTGTGCTATTAGTTTAGCAGAGAGTAGAAACTACTTCATCCTATTCATAATGAATGAAAACAAGATCTGAAAATATTGGAGTTCTAGAGCTATTAGATTCTTGAGCTCAAGAAAAGATTCTTTTTGCAGTCTTTTAAAGGATACAAGTTGTTTTAAAGGTAAGACTAGCTACTGTTGTTACCTGGGTGTGTCAGAGTTGAACAAGTGAGAAAGAACTTGAGAATAAAGAGGTGCAAATAAGAATGGATCAAGGGGGAAATACAAGTATATTTGCTTCCATCTTAATTTAATTTACATAGAAAAACTTTGGGCAGATTTTAAAATATTTAAAGTATTAAATTTGTAAATATAATTAAAGTGTGATTTTTTCTTCTTTTATCACGATTTTCCTTGAGCCGGCATTAAGTGATTGCCTAGTATATCTTATGATGGTCTGAAACAATTGTTATTCAATCTTTGTGAAAGATAGTTCTACATTACTGCCCTTTACCAATCTATAGAAGAAACTTACAAGGAAATCGTTTCATTAAATTTCTGCTCAAAACATGTAGCACCCCCAAATGCACCATCTTCATCAAATCTAAGAGATAGGTACTTTAGAATTAAACTACTTAATTGGAAATGGTTTTCATCAACTATGGTAGTAGTAAATTTCCCTTTGCATTACCAAGGTTCTCTTTAAACTTCTATACATAATTCATCTATAATCTACAGTGCCCCAGTAGCTAGAAAATACGTTGAAAATGAATATAAATTTGATTTTCATTTTTACTTTTATTTTTTTAAGATTTGTTTTATTTCTAGTGCATTGAGCTATTAAATATAACCAAAATCCATGAAACTTGAAAGTATACCTTCAATTTATGTGCAACTGCCATGGTTGGGTAGGGATATACTATGTATATCAATTTAGTATTATGTATATGGATCATCCAAGATGCATCATTTGATACAATGTTTTTGTATGGGTTTGGATGTGGGTTACTATTATGTTAGAAGGAACTAAGTGTAACAAGTTAATATTTCCTTGTTGATTGATCTTAGAATTGGTCTTTGAAATTGGTAAATCACTAACCTATACATCTGGGATTTCTTTTTATTTGACAAAGGTATAGTACTTCAACAATATGATTAAATTTTACTTTTAGAATCTATGTATATTGAAACAAATTAAGATTATTTTATTTTCAATTATTGTTTTGGATAAATTGGTGAGTTGTGTTGTAGGAAAAACTGCTCGTACACATTTAGGATTCATGCTAAAATAAATTTTGGGTTTTATTCCTTGATCTCCCCTTTTAGAAACATATGAAAGTTTTAAATTTGGAAAAGGGATGATGGAGTTATTTCTATTTTAGTTCGGTCCTATTTTGTTTAAAATCGACATGTTATAGGATTCTTATGAGTTTAGTTGCATACCAATTTTCTTTTGATTGATTGGGTTTTATGCAAAGGTATTTATGGGTGTTGTCCACCATTCCTTTCCCTTTCTAGATCATATTGATAATTAAATTTTGGTTTAGTATCATGAGAGTTATCACTATTTTGATGATGCCTTTTTTTGCTATGATCAACAAACTCGTAGTTGTAGAATTATTATTTTTATTTGAATTATTATTAATAATTTGAGAGAGTTGAATATGATTGAGGTGTATTAGTATTGGTCAACTAAATATAAGTTAGAGTAAACTCAATTTGTTGAACTAGGGTTCCTCTGTGAATTATATACGTAAGCAAGGCCATCAAAGATGAGCCCCCGAGGAATTACGTCTGGCCCCTTAGGTTCCCCCATACTTTTCTTGAAAACAAAATTTTGTGAGTTGGTCTTGTGTTGTGGAAGAAAAACAATGGTCTTTGTGTTATGACCTTAGCTATAATTTTGATAGTGATTTTTGGGGATTACAAAGGAATTTTCCAAGTGCAGATGTTTGTATATGTCGTCATATGTTATTTATTCCCATGCCTTAAGGGTAAATAAGGGTTGAAAAGGATTGGTACTCTAGGTAGAGAAGTAGGAAACAATATAATATATGCTCATATACCTAAAATTACTATCCATTGATACAAGGAGCATTACCGAAGAGTTAATTATGTTTTTTCCATGAATTTGATTAGAAAAATGGAAGACAACAAAGCTAAAAGATTGTCTTTGGAAGCACGAAGTGTCATTTATCCGATTGGAGGCTGGTACATTTAGTTTCCCACTTTCAATTACATTAGTGTGGAAGGGTTTGATGGAAAAACTTTCATGCTACCCAGGTATCCTAGAAATAAAATAGTGCTATGAGAATTGGTAAGACAATTAAAGTAGTCCCAAGCTCTTGATAGTATGGCTCATAAAAAGGCTTCTTTCAGATTTCCTATTATGATAGGGAATTATAAATACAGTGCAATTCGAATAGCTAATTTGTGTGAAGAGGAGTTGAAAACATATAATTTGGAATATTTACCTCTCCAAAGAAAGTGTTATGACCCAGAAGGGAACATTACCAAGAATATAGCTAGTTATTGTGCTCATGTTCAAAATCTAGAAGATTATTAGCTAAATTGTGAATATGAGTATAAAATGGAGGAAGAAGATGGTCAAGTGTTGAATAAGGATTACAATGAACACATAGTCTATGATGAATCTATCCTAGACCCGAACTATACAAGTGAAGCAATAACATCAATTGAGGAATTCTCTGCACTGGTTCTACAACAGACTCAAGATTAGATAAATTAATTTTGTAAGGTTTTAAGGGAGAATGGAATAAATCCCACATACTCACAAGATAAAAGAAATAAACAGAGAGAAGAAGGTGAGTCTGAGTGTGGGGAACCTTCTAAGAGAAAGAGGAAAGATGGTAAAGTAACTGTTGGTATACATATTGAAGAAAGAACCCCAGAGGATAGAAGCCAAGGAGTTTCATTAAAACCTAAGTTCATGGTAAGTGTAAAGACATTGAATCAGGAAAAGTTCAATCAAAAGTAGAACCAAAAGTGGAATCTTCTTCTACAAAAAAACCAAGAACCAAGCCTACTATTGAGGAAGAATCAGGGATAATAGAAACTATTGGTACATAGACAAGGTCTACATCTAAGAAAGCTACAACATTATGCACTTCCCCCCCTTTAGTTAATATGGCTATTGTGAAATAGGTATAGGGAAAAACTCATATGGTTTTGGATGAAGTTTCTAAAGAATATGAAGCTAAGATTAAGGAAAAAATGGATAAGTGGGGTGCCATGGGGGAACGAGTAAAAGAAAAGAAGTCCAAAGGTAAACCCATGGTACAACTAGTGATGGAAGAAATTATAGAAACAAGGGAAATTACTTTGAACGTTGAAGAAGAAGAATTCATAAGAGGAAAACTCGCTTTAGAAGATGGGAACCCTGATGTTCTTGAAATAGAAATAGGGGAGAC
This sequence comes from Sequoia sempervirens, assembly GCA_007258455.2. NCBI lineage: Eukaryota > Viridiplantae > Streptophyta > Pinopsida > Cupressales > Cupressaceae > Sequoia > Sequoia sempervirens. The sequence goes on along the minus strand of VDFB02379711.1, from coordinate 253,751,588 downwards.
TACAAGATAGAATCCTACTGATAATATTGTTATTGAAGATACCTTTGATTCCTATCCTTCACTAGTTAATGATCATAATGGTAATGAGTAGCCGCAGGTCTTTGAGAAACCAAAGGAGGACCAGGTTGAAATTGAAAATGATGAACCTTCACAAGTTTCAGGTGAAAAGGACATAGATGAAGAAAATCCTAATATAATAGGATATGAAGAAAGTGATGTCGTAGGAATGAATTTTGAACACCTTGCAAGATTAGAAAATACAAGTCTTGAAATAGTAGGGATAGTGTTGAATACTGGTAATATAGAATCTATGCCAAAGAATATTGAAAAGGTTCTCATTTCAGAGGATGCAACATCTAAAGTTGGAGATTTCAAAGAAGAAGTTCCTAAGCATACTGAAAACTAGGAATGGAGAAGTGTTACAAAGGTAGAACATGATGAAGATGCACCTAATTGGTTAATCAGAGAATTGACTTCCCCATTGGAAGTAGAGTTGGTACCTTTGGATCTGAAAAGTTTTATGCAAGAATTGGAGACTCCTAAGCCTAGGTGAAGAGCTAAAATGAAGCATGCCATACAAAAGAATGTAGATGGATACAAAACAATCCATATAGCTACCCCACTAGCAAACAAAAATAGACATGATATAATGCCTATGGAGTATAAGATAACAAGTATCAATGTTGGAAACTCATCCTAGACATGAGAATTAGAAGAAATGAAGATGAATATAAATGGATACAACTTTTACCAGGGTACATAAGAATAAATAGAAGAAAGGAGAGTTGAAAGAATGAGTTGCTAGCCTAGAGAATTTTGTAAAATCTTTAACCCAATTTAATCAAGCACAAATTGAATTTCCTTGGAATCCATTACTTATGTCAGAAGAATAGGCGGATGCCATTGTAGCTATTTTCCATAGGATGAATGTATTTAAAGAATGGATTGAGTATTAGGTAAGGAAATGAGAAGAATTCATTACAGATGCATTTGGGAAATATAAGGAAGCACACTGTTGGTTTGAAAAATATAAATGATTGGAAGGAGAATGCAGATTTTTCCATGAAGAGGTTTATTTTGAAAGGAGAAATGTAGAAACTCTCATGAAAATGGATGTCCAATAATTGATAAGAGAAAAAATAATTTTAGAGCAAGAATTTGCATTATGTGAAAAGTGGAAAAAATAGTTAAGTTGGGAAGGTGACACTTTAATACAATGTATAGAAGGATTTGAAAAGGTCACCGAGAAATGTAGTAAGTTGGTTAACAAAGATCAAAACTTTATTGATGTATAAGCACGTCAAGATTGTGATCCTTGGACACTAGGATAGGAGGGTAAAGAAGAAAAATATTTGAAGGAGTGGATTGAGAGAATAAATAAAAATCATGTTCATTTGTTAACCCAAGAAGCTATTGATGAGATAATACATTGCAAAAATACTATATAGTCAGTTATGAAACTGAGAAAGTGCCAAGGAATGCCAACATACTCCAAATATCATAAGATTACACTAGGCTCAAGTTTAGTTGGAAGGCAATATAGGGAATTTCAAAGAGTGCATGCATAAGATATTGAATGCTCTCTGAGAGTATCAATTGAAGAAAAATGAAGAAAGGTTCATGAAATATGAGCTCTAAGCAATATAAGGAAGTATCGGATATCAAATACCAAAGTTGTCATAAAGACATTTTGTTGAATTTGATTTTGTTGGTTGCTCCTGGTCCTAGTAGGAGTCTCTTGTCTCATATTCTAAGGAATGTTGATGGCCTTATTTTATGCAGAGTGTTGATCACTGGAGTTTGAATTTGAAATGTATTGCTGCTGAAGAAGTCAAAGCTTTGACTTTTTCTAGAAGATTCTAATTACAACTGGCATATGCCACATGCTACATTTTAATTTGCTACTTATGATTCTATTGATAAAACATTAAGTTTGACCTCTTGAGGCCTTGCTCCTATAAAAGGCCATTTATTGCTTTACTTTTATTTTAAGTTCAAAATTTGTGGATGTCAGAAGAGGCAAAACTTCTCTAAGTTTTTTTTCTTTTTTCCTATTTTCTAAATCATTTCAAACTAAAAGCTTGTATGCACATAGAACTTCATCAATATCAAAGAATTTGATAGCTACCTATTTCATTTTTCTTTTGTATCTGGTTTTGTTAGTTCAGCTGAATAAGACTTAATGTTTTGCAATTTAAGGGTGCATATAGAATGTACTCAGTGTCCAAACTAAAACCCCTCTCTTTAAAATCTCACACCATTTTATGCCTAGTTGTGAAGCAATGTAGTGAAGTATAAAACAATTTTCTTTGATTTGATTAAATATTGGGGAATGCATTGAGAATAACCAAGACAAATTTTATTTTTTCAGTATTTTTTATGCTTTATTTTAGATTAGATTTATAAATTTCTAAAAATATTCCAAAAAATAGATGAATGAATGGAATTTATTGAAAATCCTTTTCTTTCTATGAAATTGTTGAATGCATAAATCTAAATCAACTTAAGTGATAGTAAATTTGTTTGATATTCATGAAATATTATTGTGAATCTTTTGATTTCATGAGATTATTTTATAATTGAATTGGAAATCTTGTATCTGATACTAATGATTCTTAATGAAATTGAAACTAACCATATACCCCTTGAGATGAACAATAATATCACATCATACCCTAAAGTAAACCTAGTATGGTCAAGAACTAACTACTAGAGACTTGGGATTGAGCTATGTCAACCTTTTCCTATAACACGGACACCCTAAGGTTGGCTTGGCTAAGTCTTTCAAGAAGATAGGTTCTTTGTAGTCTACCTATGAGGACCTTATCTGCACTATTGTTGTGAGTGACATCACCGTCAATAGGAAAAAGCACTAGGAGGGGGGCCTGATTTTTTTCTTTTGGTTTCATCAAGTTTGAAATTGGATTTCTTTAGAGTCACTAGATCTATGTCTGGTGATCCTCATGTGACTTTATTTGAGCTTAGTGGTTGATCATCATCTAGACCTCAAAATTTTGGAAGTGTGAGTGAAAATTCACAAAATTTTATTGTTGTTATACCACCATCGCCTTCCATAGTGATGAATTTCTTTAATGTAGAGTCACAAATTCAATTTTTTGTGTGTAATGATTTACAAAAAAATCCTAACAAGTTGTGTCCTAAGTATTATCTTCACAAAGACACAGAAGAACATATCAGTATCTTTAAGGATACATGTTTTAGAGCAAGGATGCAACATGAAGATGTCATGTGTAGGTTATTCCCATATGTACCTTAAGTGATGAAGTTTACCAGTGGTATATCAACCTACCTCATAACTCAGTTAGATCATGGAAAAATATGGAAAGTCCATTTTTAGCTATATTTAGAACATTGATTGATACTACCTTGTTATATCACTAGTTTGCTCAAATCAAGAGGTTCGATGGAGAACCTATAACTACTTTTAATGACAAGTTCCAGAAGGCTTATTCTAGGTTAAAATCACCTTATGTAGTGGATAATTTGTTTGCTATTATAGTTTATTATATGACAATAGATCCTTTGACTACTATGTTTGTGAAACAAAGGGAAAATCCTCCCACTACTTTATTGGAAGCCTATGCTGAAGTTGTAAGTGTAAATTTAGAAATGAAACACCTCAGAAGTGGATCATCTGTAAATAGAGAAAATGGATTAAATAATTACCTTATCCCGAGTGTGAATGGAGTCCCTTTAAATCATCCAATGAATCCTAATGTTTTTTCTTCAGTGGTCTAGAATGGGAAATTTCCTTAGATACTTTCTTTCAACCAATAAATAGTCAAGATTTAGTCTCTCAGCTTGGTCCAACTATCATAGAGCTACATCCTAATGAAAATTATTTCTTCTCGCAATCTAAGGAAAGTCAGAATGTTAAAATTCTAGATGATAGGAAGAAATTAGAGAAATTACAACTCAACTCAAAAGAATAACCATAGAGGCTACATAATTAAGAAATCTAAATTTTTATTCTAAAAATAACAATTAGAGCTTGCAAAGTCGAGTGTGTAATGCTCCCAAACCAGCTAGACCTTGGAAAACATGACCAAATAATGGATGGATATCCACACCTTTAGATAACACTAATCCTTCTAATGATGGATCCATGTAAAAGGTGAATTTAGATGACCTTGTGATTAATAATTGGTGTAGAATTCACAATACAAATGCTCACACTGAAGTAGATTGTACATGGTTTAAAACTGCTTCAAGATATTTTTTTGACTGATATACATTACAACGAAAAGTGTGACTCCCATCCTCCTAAAGAAAATTAATTAGTACTAGTAGGATATGATTCTGCTTTGGTTCTTGAAATTTATGAACGTATCGAATCACCTGTTGTTGTCAGGAGTTATACTCATGAATATGAAGGAGACAGTGTTAAAAGGCATAGGACAATTGAGAGGGGGGTGAATCAGTTGTCACCAAATATAAATTCAAAACTTTAAATACTTATCAATTCCATAACCACACTATTTTTTTATTAAGTATGAACATGAAACACAAATAATAGAAAGTAAAATCAACAAAATAAACAACAATTTTTTATGTGGAAAACCCAATAAGGGAAAAACTGCAGTGATGATTAACTCACAATATAAGGAGATAGAAAAACCAATTACAAAGGCTCACTGCCCAGAAGAGGACTCGCTATCTAGATACAAAGGCTCACTTCCTACTGATATAAAAGAAAATAAAAGATCCACCATAGAAATTAACACACATTTGCAGCCTTGATTAGAAGATTGCAGAAACCTTTAGCTCACTGCCTTCAGGAATCTAACAAAATGAACTACTAATGCCTCAACTCACTTTCACACACTTCTGCTCTTTTGATTTGTGGCTTACTTCGTGACTTTGCATCATCATCCATTTCTTCCTAATTCGACTTTCATTTATACCATCTTCATCCTTAGAAACTTTCTCCAAGGTCAACCACATATGCCTTATTTTATAAATTCAAATTAGGTTGGAAAGTCAACATTCCCACGATGGAAAGGAATGAGAGTGGACCAATAAAAAATTTATCCAAGACCAAAAGATAATGTCTCAGATCAAACACATGTTTCCTTAATTAAATTTAATTATTCAAATGAAGTGTAAACACCGGGTCAGACAAACCTAATGATAACAAAAATGAACATTGATGTACACACTCACCAACAAGAAGATAGCACACAGATAATGGAAAAAAATTCATTATGCATGATAACACATCTCAGGTTCCTTCAAATACATCCACAACAAGTGCAACAATCTTCGAACACCAAAATCCTTCCATCAGTCCATCTGGACTGTGCAAACACATACAACAACTCTAAAACTTGACTTTCAGATAGCCAAACCACATGCATCTCTGTTAGAAGAAAGAGAAAATGATTATAAGACACATTCCAAATCCAGAAGATCTAAAATAGAAGAATGGAGGACTGCAGAGAAGAGACATTTCTCCTAGTCACAAAAGCTAACTCTGCCAGAATAGTTCACACACCGGTAAACACAACTTTCACACTTAATAAAACTAGAAGCTACAAATCAGTAGATATCACCATCAAATTATCAACAAAAACCATTCAAAACTACACAAGCATAGGATAAACACAGGATAAATGTGGAGCACATACCGGAGCACATTCTGAACACATTCATAACTCTGACTTCTCTCTTTATTAATTTTCTCAAAAGCACTTGGAAACTCACCAATTTAGCACATCTACAAAATCATAAGAATAGCTCCATGTACCCACAACATCTCAATAGTATCTCAACTATACATGTACAATCTACAATGTACTGAACTGTGTTGACATCAATGACAACATTAATGACAACACCACCAATTATGCTCATACTTGTAAAAATATCCCCCTTTGTCATTGATGGCAACACATGATGTTAAAAACCATCAAAGACAACATCTTGCACAATATTTTAGGAGAATACCTTCTCTTCCTTTGCTACTATTTTTCATGACTTTCTCTCCCCCTTTGACATCAATGGTAAAGATCAAAAACTTTGACCACTCCACCTTAGGAGTGCACCCATTCAACTCATACTACAACAATGAAAAACTCTTCTACTCCCTCTTCGAAGTAGACCTATTCATCAGTCTTGATAAATGAAAAATCTATGAATTCACTAGACTGATGCACATTCATGTGCACCTGGTTCGGAGCGCCAATGACCCCCAACCTCTCCCTAAGATATTCAAAAGTATCCTTTGGAAGAGGCTTAGTAAATATATCTGTAATTTTTACCTTTTTTGTTACATACTCCAACCAGACTTCATTCTCCAATAGTTTTTCTCTCAGGAAATGATATTTGATAGATAGGTGTTTTTTTCTTGAATGCATAACTAGATTCTTTAAAATAAAACTTGTGTTGCCATAGAAAATAGGAATGGGCTCATCACATATTACTCTAATTTATTTTAGAGTTTTCTTCATCCACAACAATTGTGTGCAATAGAATGTTACAACAATATATTTTTCCTCTACAGTGGATAAAGAAACCGAGTCTTGTTTCTTAGTCAACCAAGAAACGAATCTTTCACCAAGAGAGAAAGCACCTGCATTGGTACTCTTCCAGTCATCCACACAACCAACCCAATCTGTATTGGTATAAGCACTCAAGGTGAAATCAACACCCTTAGGATACCATAAGCCATAATTTGGTGTGCCTTGAAGATATCTAAATATCCTCTTTACCACTATAACATGTGCCTCTTTAAGATATTCTTGAAATCAAGCAACTAAACATACTGCATGCATAATATGTGGTCTGGTAGTAGGGTAGGTGCATGAAGTTGGCTTACACTTTTGTGGAAAACTCCAAAAAGAAATTGAAAATGACATAATGCGAGTGCGTTATAATGTGCTCATGTTATGTCATTTTAAAAGCAAAAAAAAAGAAGTGAAAGTGATTCATTTTCTCTTGTCTATTTTTCTCGTCTGCTCGTGACCAAAAACCCTCATTTTCATGCTCACATTCTAAGAAGAGGCATTCTACAAAATTCATGAACAATAGTTGCTTTTCCTTTGCAAAGATGGTGCCATGATGATGGAGAGGTGCAGGAGGTAAGTATTGTTTGCTATTTGTGTTGAATTTCTTAGTTTCAAGTTGATTTTGTTTGTTTTATGTTAGATTTTATTATTTTTTTTATAATTTGTAGGAGATTAAAATGATCCTTCAAATCCTCAAAATCCTCAACAAGAAGAACACGAAAATCCTCCTCAACAAAATCCTCAACAAAATCAACCTCCCCCACCAATCACTCAACACCCTCCTCTCAGTCAACAAAATCTGAGGAGTGAAATTGAGAACAACAAAAACCAAATTGAGGATTTTATCAGTAGGTTGAGTGATCCAAATGCTTCAACCATAGAAATAATGACACTAGAAAATTAAATGATAGAGATGATAAAAAATGTAGATTCAATAACCCAACAAATAATGGGATGGCAATATAGGAGGCAGTCAACTAGGGCATATTATGTAGATAAACATCATACAAACAAGTAAAAGATTTAAAAGTCACTAAAGGTGATTTGTGCTCTTTATTCACTAATCCTAGAACAAATCAACATCTTAGCCTCAATGCGAAGAGGTTTCCTATTCATTGGTGCCACCACCAAGAGATTAGGAACCGTTTTTGTGATAGGCGGTACTTGGTCTTTGGTTACCCACCATGCAAAAATTGTGAAGTCCCCCAATATTTTCTTAGGAAACTACATAGTGAGTTCATATTGAACCAAATTTCAAATTATTTTGATATGAGGGAGTTCCAGGGGAGAGGTGGGGGTTGGCTCAGGATAGGCCTAGTGCATAGTTGGATCCTGCACGGAAAGGGGGATGACCTCTCCCTAGGCCACCTTGTGAGCACATTGTTATGCCTACCATTGCAAAGGAGAGTGTCGATGTAGAGACATTACAGGTGATCAACACTTTGACCTGGAGTGTCATCCATCATGCTAGCCCTATTGTACAATGCCATCCAGGGGATTCTTTGGGTGGTGGCCTTCAAACCCATGTGTGTCAATCTTGTGGGGCAACTTGTTCATATGACCCTACTAGCACTCAGGAGGCTACTATGCAAGATCTATATGCTACTACAGGGATGGAGAGGATGGCTAGCATTTTGCATCATGCATATGGCATTGATAATTGGGTAAAATTCATCATGTTCATTGAATTTAATTTATTAAATTTTGATTCTAAAATGCAATATTAACTAATTTAGTTTTATTATTTTAATAAAATTGTAGGGTCACAGTATTGAGACTGGATACACCGGTCCTCCACCTACTTATTTTTGCAGTACACCTATTAGTGAGGTATGTAACTAGTAAACAATTATAAATTTATTACATGTTAATAGAATTTTTTTACGAATGGTATTTTAATATGTGATTTTGGATGTTGAATAGGCTAATATTGGAGGTTTCAAGGAAACACCTCCTAGTGCTAGTGGATTTACTCAAATGTACACGGAGGTAATAGAATAAAGAGAACTTAACTAATGAATTCTACTTAATAGATTTGTGTAGTTTATATTCATATTGTTGGTTACGTTGCATTACACATCATTCAAACTCAAAGCATTACTTGAAATTCCATAACTAATAACTAGATGTTGATAGATGACAAAATTCCAATTGTACAATATAGTTGTTTAGAAATTCAACATAAGCAGCACGATGCAATTACTTCACATGGAGGCATGTTCTTCCAAAGGTGCATCAGTATGACAAACTATGGATGCTTGGAAAAAATCTATGAAACCATAATAGTAAGCAATAGCATAGACAAGGCAGTTAGTGATGCAGAGCATCATATCAAAACACTCAATCATCAAGGTACATCTGATGCAGAGCATCCAACAAACACCATCAACATCATTTCTGCAAGGGATTTCAATCCCAAATAGAATCAGGGGAAGATCAAATATAATTTCATCAGAAATCTACTTTTCATTCAACCAAAATCCACTCAAATTCTCTTATCCATTCCATAGGCCATCATTCATCATTCCACTAATTAGTATTCCAATTGATTCATTCAAAGCAGAAACCATATTAAAGAAAACTTTGACTTAATCAATTAGATTCACATCATTCTCAGCCACCATAAAAACAACATAAACCTGATTATTGACACTTGAACAATTCATCCTTTCATTTATTCACCAAGGCAACAAATTAGCTAAACCATGCCTCATTGTTATCATTCCATTATCAAGCATTGTACTCACCATATTTTGACTGCAATAGTCTATTTACAGGTTACAAACTCTTGCTACAATATAATCTTGATTATCATCTTGTGGTTAATCACCAATTTGCTTAAAAGGCTTCATAATACTCACCCATCCAACGATCAAAGTCACCAAACCTGTCTTATACACCTTAACCAAATTTAGTAACATCAATCATATCATTAGTTTCATAGTAACCAAACACTCAATATAATCCTTTCCACTATTTAAACAAACATCTTTATTTTGATCAGACAATATCATATTCCTCTAGTAGGTCTGTCAACCATTGAATCGGGTAGTTGCATTCCTATCTCAAAGCTTATTAAAAAACTAAATACACATTTAGAAACACTTTCTATCACATCACAACATATCAAAGGTCTTAGATGTTTGACATAAAGAAAATCATCAGATTTCAGACTATCCTTTAAAGAAAGGCTAGTAGATTATGCCTGTTTTACAAAGGAGACCCATTCAAAACCATTCCAAATCACTCAAAACCTCAAAACAGTCTTCAAGCATGTCTTATAACTCAATATTTAACCATTTATAGGGATTGAAAACCATGAAAATGTTCTGATCCAATAAACCCTCGTTTATAGGGTGTAAAAGCACAAATCAAGGAGGGTTTTGTGAAAAATACTCTTGCAAACCTCTATTTCTCTAGCCACCACTCGAACATGATTTTTTGTCTTCCAAGACCTTCTACATCATTTCCAAGGCTCTACAAGCTTTATTTATTCATGGCCCATGACTGTAGCATCACTTTGTGTAGGAAAATCCTCTATTTTCCAGTGTAGCAGCAACTCCACCATGGTATTCATGCTTTTCCCTGCACTTAAAATCATCAAAACATGCAAAAAGTCCTAAAATTAACCTACTCCACCAGTTTAATTGACCTACATTGGTGGAGTAGTGAAGAAAAACCCTATTGGACTCTCAAACTTTCTTCTAAAAGGACTCTGTCGGGCACTAAAAATTGCCTCTTATTCTTTTGTTTCTGAAAATTGACCAAGTCCAACTCTTGAAATTGGAAACTAACTCCTTTTTACATGTATTCACACTATGATTTAACTTTGGGTGTTCCTAAATTACCAACACAAGAAAACAAAACAATGGAGTAATGCTACAAACTTAGAAACAGGGAATTTTTGTTTCAAAATCTAATTACAAGAACACAAACTTCTATGTTTTCTCGCCTTTACATGCCTGTTAAAGATATTTCCTTTTCCATAATTTCTTTCCATCGGTTGAAACTACCCCTTTTAACCCTTAATATGCCCGATTTCCTTGTTTTTGTCAATTTAACAACTTTTAACAATATTACATTATTGCATTGTTTGCATTTTCCCACTTTGACCACCTAGAACTTACCCACAACCTTAAATACATTCAAATAAGAGGGCATGTGCAGGATCATCATGGAAAAAATAGGCCCTTCAGTGCCAAAAAAATTAGAAAAATTAGAGTTAGGCAACTTGACGTAAAAATTTGAATAAGTTATCTATATTATTTCAAAAATATGTAAGAATAGAATTTGTAGAAAATTGAATGTAGTTTCTAAACTACTAGGTTTGTTTCATAAAATAAAAAATCTATTTGGTGAAAATTTGAAATTTCAATGCAGTAGTACTTAAATTTCAGGGAAAAATAAGAAGTAGGTGTCTGACCACCCTAACCACAATAAAATGATAATATTTTTTTATAATATTTTAGATATAAGTAGAGGACTCATGTCCCAATGTGATGCATATTTTTTTGTAATTTTTTTTAAGTAAACAATTAATTATAAAAAAATTATTACAACTTTTAAAAAATATAAAAAAATCGTATGTCTAACCACCTTAACTTGGTCAAAACTTAATGAAATTCAATTTTTTTTTTAATCCTATAGTATGCAAAGCATAGAATGTGACACATGTTTTGGATTCAAAAAAAGTGATACTATTTAAAAGCTATAGATGTTTTTGAATCAGTCTATCAATTAGGACTTTCATCGTAATTTGAATAGAAATTGAATAATAATTACTTATTAAATTCAAAGTAAAGAATAATTTATATTTGTGGAAATTTGAGAATCTCCTTTAAAAACCCTTTTCATTTCATCAATTTTGGGTAAAAAAAAGTCGTCAGCCACAGCCATCATATTTTCACTTTTTGGCCCATGATGATCCCGCACATACCCAAGACCTCATATGACCTTGAACATGCTTTACATCATTTTTCCATGACCTTTTGTGATTGACTCAATACAAATTTGAACACTCATCCCTTTTGCAAAATTGAAAAGTATTTGATGACCTGGGTGCTCTTGCACCAACATCTGACCCAATTGAATCAGGAGAAGATCAAATTGAATAAGCAACTAAAATTTATTTCTCTTTTCATCAAAAATCACATTGTTTCATTTGAAAACCACAAGGAAACAACAATCCAACTCATTTCAATACTTATTATCATCCTCAAGCTTCAAACATCTTATTTATCAGCAAAAATGACCGATCCGTGCACAAGAAACCTAATTAGAGTCACTAAACAATCCACTCTTTCATCATTCACCAAGGCACCCTTCCACTCAATTTTCTTTACCTAGGAAAAATAACCAAAACCCAATATTTCATGTTACAACCTATATCCATCAGATCCTAACACACCTTTTTCATCATCAATTTATCTAAAAATTCAAAGCAAAAACCTGATAAAGAGCCTTGAATATTTCAATTCCTTAAACAACTCACCAAATTTTCACTTTTGCCAACTAGTTCCTCAAGACCAAGATACTAAAATCAACCATTTACACCTCAATCATTCATCTAACTTCCAAGACATTACTCACATCATTTTTTTTACTGAAACAAGCCTGGTTCATATCCACATAATACTGAGTTATCAAATTCATAATTTCTTATGTAGTCAAATTACCATTTCCACCTAGGGACATATTACTACAACATATCAAATCATCATGTTTGGCCTCAAGGCCTTCACTAAACCATTCACACACCTTTGATATCTTCACATTGATGGTTCTATGCCAAAATAAACATTTAAATCTTTGTATTTACAAAATTACACACTTTTATAGTCTTACCACCATTTTGCTTGTAGGTCACATATCCCTTAATCAGGTGATTCCTTTCCATTCACTTTGTATATCCACATTACCAATGTACATTTAGGAGCCTTTTTTAACACATCATAACATATCAAAAGTTCTCAGTAGCTTGTCATAAAGAAATTACCAGATTCTTGAATTGTTCGTTGGAAAGGGCTACTAATTTAGGCCTAAATTACAAATAAAGTGCTCATAGTTTATCACCAAAAATACCAAAGGACTGAAAATAGTCATTCATCATGTCACAAAACTGAAGAATCAAACATTTTTAGTGACATAAAGGCTCCATAAATCACTATTCCAAAAAACCTCTATTCTATGCACAAATCAAGCCCTACAAAGGAGGGTTTATTGCATAAGGTACTTACAAACTTTAAATACTCCTGCCACCACCACAAACACCATGGAAATAGCCTGCATAAGCTTTATAAATGATGCAGAGTGGAAGGGAAGGAAAACTCACAATCACAAATGGAAAAGTCACTCCATTGAATGCTTCTCTCAAATACTCTTATGAGGAGTCCTCAACTCCACTATTCTTTAAGAGATGAACCCCACACACCTAGGTTTCACAACTTAGAACACTCACAAAGCTTGAAAAAATTTGGATCATGTCTCATTAAGTCAAAACAAGGTTTAACAACCCTCTATCACTTAGGTTTCAACAAACACCCATCACTATGGTGACTTAGACCTCACTCTCTCTTAAGACTTGCAGAACTTGCCCGATAGGATAGTCAGAATAAAAAAAACAAGGAATACTATTAAGAAACAAAACCTATGGATTCATACCCCTAAGATGGACCCCTACAAGGCTCCAAAACCCTTCCTCTTGACTGTCAAAACATCACTCACAATGGCCTATTCTATCGCTACTCCAAAAGGCCTAATTCACATACCTACACCCAGGTCTTGACTATCTAGGCTCTCCCCTTCACCCCAAAGCCAAAATTCAGACTCCTACAGGTTCTCCACACCTGTTTCCACCATTCCTAAGTGCCTCTTCAATAGATTCTTCAAAATCAAGCAAAAACTCATTTTTTTTGCTTGTCAATTATGCTTGCCACATAGAGATGTCAAGCCAAAATTCATGGAAAACTTCCAAAAATTATCCTTCCATTCTCCAAAACATTGAGGAAATGACAGTACACCTTATATCTTCCATCCCACCTAGATTTAGCAATTTTACAACATGGGAATGGAAGAAATATACATTTTTCACCCAAAACCCTGATTTTAAGGGTTTCTAGACCACCCGATAGAGAAATTGGAATATCTCACTTTGATACTCAATGAAATATCACCAATCCAATGGAAAAGGAAAGCTTATTCAATTACCTATCCAACCATTATGGGATTGAGCATGAAAGTGAATATGCAGTCCGAACCAAGTACGGGATCAACAAATTCTTTAGAAAAACATAGGAAAAACAACAAAATTCTTATTGAAACTTCTTCAAAACATCAACATCAACCTTGCCTCAACCAAGAGAGGAATATTTGAAGTCTTACAAACTCCCTCCAACTTCTTACAACTGTCTTTTGAAAAGAGAGACGTTGGAAAACAACCAATCTCATGCTTTGACTTCTAATTGCCTAGTTAAGGCAATGTGAGCAACTTCTACCAACTTGACCACAAAGAGCCTTTCAAAATGTGTTAAGGCATTTAAAACCTTGTCAAAAAGTAAGGTGACTCCCCCCAGGGGTCTAGATACACCAAGGAATCCTTTTTCCTTATTTTTCCAAGATGCACTAGACTTACAAAGGAGGATGGAGACCTTGTTGTACAAAGAAGTTGGTCACCAAGACCAAAAACTCAACCAAAAACCTAGAAGACCTACTACAAAGCATTGAAATGGTACATAAGACCTTATTCCATCCATAAAACAAGAAAAAAAACATGACAAATTATTCTAGGTCCCTTAGACCCATGGGTGCTCCTACACCATACTCCCAAGCAGGAAAAAGATTCCAAGTGCTCTTTGAGATCAGGTATTCTATAGTAGTTCCATGTTGTTTAATATCATTTTCTAACATCCATGTTGTATCCTCTCCAGGTAGACCTTTCCATTTGACCAGGTATTCCTTGTAAACCTTCCTTCTAGTCTTCTTTGTCTCCTTGGTGTCTAGGATGCATTCAAGAGTCATAGGTTGGCTGGGGAGTAGTTCCTTCACCCAATCTTCATCCTCCATTATTGTTGTACCTGCTCCATCACCTGCATTCGCATAAGCTTTGAAAGGATACAAGTCAGAAATGTTGAAGATAGGAGAGATTGCCACCCCATGAGGTAGCTCTATTTCATAAGAATTTTGGCCAAACTTGTGGACCACCTTGCAAGGTCCTATCTTCTTCATCATGAGTTTGGTATACTTACCTTTTGGAAGTCTCTCCTTCTTCAAGTGTACCATCACCAAGTCTCCAACCTTGAATTAGGCATTCCTCTTCTTTAAATCTACCTTTTTCTTATACTTCTCAACATTCTTTTGAAGGGTTTCCTTCACTTGTTGATGAATATCCCCGATTGTAATAGCAAAGTCCTTCACCTTGAGCACTTCTCTTAGCAACTCCTTGTAGATCTCTTAGTTCATATACCCCTCTAGGGTGCATGCCATAGACTACTTCAAAAGGGCTTCTGCCAATGCTCCAATTCATGGAGTCATTATATGCAAATTCAGCCTGAGGTGAAATCAGATCCAAAGCTTGTCCATGCTCCTTGGTAAGGCATCTTAAGATGTTTCCCAATGATCTATTCACCACTTCAGTTTTTCCATCTATTTGTGGATGGTATGCTGAACTAAAGCACAATTTTTTTCCAAGTTTCTTCCACAAGGTCCTCCAAAAGTGACCAATGAATTTAGAATCCCTATCATAAACAATGCTTAAATTCAGTCCATGTATCCTAACAACTTCCTTTAAGAAGAGACCTGCTATATGATATGCATCATTGGTGCATTTGCAAGGAAGAAAATGTGCCATCTTACTAAATCTATCAACTACCACAAAGATACTATCAAAACCTCTTTGGGTTGTAGGAAACCTCAAGACAAAGTCCTTACTTACACACTCCCAAGGCCTATTGGGAATGGGCAGTGGTTCATAGAGTCCTTCATTTGATGAAGTTCCCTTTTCCCTTTGACATATTGTGCAGCCTTCAACATACCTTCTCACATCCACCTGCAACTTTGGCCAATAATAAAATCTCCTAACTTGTTCCTATTGGTATAATTAATATTTAATTACACTTGCATAACTTTACTTAGGTAATATTTTAATTCCTAGGTTAATTATTCTCATCCTTATCTTGTTGAGCTATCTTGTTGCTCAAGATAAGATTAGGGCTATGCATACTTTTCTTTTATAAAGCAAATCATCTCATGTAATTATGAATTCCTGAATAATAATATTTTGCACATCTTTTGCAAAGCTTTTATTTTTTTGTTTTTCTCTTCTGTGGAAGGATTTTTTGGTTTGCATTTCCAATCTTGGTTTCTAACATGGTATCAGAGCCTTGATTTTCAGTGTCTTCTTAGCATTTTTGGAGAAAATCAGTGCAGAGTTCGTTTAGGATTCCTCAAGGGTTTCATACCTTGAGATTGTCTCTCTATTTGGTTGCTCTTGCATGGTTACTTTTGGAACACATTGGAGGAAATATGAGCTCATATTCGAGTTTGGGGCTATCGAAAAAGTCAAAATTGACTTTTGTTTTGCCTGAATCCGACATTTTATGCCAAAGTTATGAGGGTTTGAAGATTTGTTAGATCTGGGAGTTGCGAAGCTTCTGGTGCATTTTCAGGTAGATCGGACCTCTCCTTCAGATCCAGAGCATCCGAGAGATGAAAATAGACATATAATACACCCTATTTCGGTGTCGGTTGTTCATGAGGCAATTTTTTTTACCTAGTAGGCCATATGGCTCGCCAGGTATAGGGTACGATTTGCAAAATTCAAAAAAAATTCAAAAAATTTCTTTGCATGCATTATTTTCTATAGGCTTTTTTTTATCAAGTATTGGGAATATTTATTATATCAGTGGCTTTTTTATTAAACGAGGGTTTGATTTTTAAAATCTGTGGCCTGCAAATTTTGGGTACTTGTACTCTATCCAATCCACTGTCCCTTTTTGCAGAGTACTGGCCATCTCTCTTTCTCCGGCCACTGTCAGCTGCTTCTTCCACCCACCAGCCTGCCAAACTCTTTCATTGCTGGCTTCCTTTTTTTTTTCTACTTGTTGGTTTTCCTTACCTCCTGCACCCCTCTATCTTCCGCCTCGGTCACCTCATGCCTGAAGGATAATATGCTAGGGGCTCCGCATTCAGGGGAGGTGCCCCCATTTGCCATGGTGGTGCTCACCACCTGCCTGGTGGTGGGATTTATTTTTTCTTTTTGTTAGTCTGTAGTCATATGGTGGACCAAGAGCCAGCATCCAGGGGTTGGAGTTTTGCACCCATTTAGCCTTCCTGTACCCTGTTTTCATTTTATCATAACTTTTGATCCCGGAGGAAATTTTTTTGAAATGAGATATCATCAAAAAGATGGTGAGCCCAATCTTTTGATGGTGTAGTTTTTTCTTATAAATTTTTCTATTTAGTGGCATTTTTTTACCTGTTGAAGTCAAATGTTCAGATTTCACTCTAGAGGGCATATCTTTTGACTCGGTGATCCTTTTTTCGCCATTCTTGCGGCATTGGAAACATGGTTCAATCCTCTACAGAGATATTAGGTCTATTTTTATTTTATTTTTATGCATTTTAGCATTCTTTCCTTTTACAATCATTGGGTTATTGTAATAAATGAACTGAGATAAAATTCCATCAGGGGGGTTTCTTGCATAATAATCTAATTAGAGTGTGCATGCACTTTGATCTCCATCTCCATCTTGTTTTGATGGAAACTCAGATGGGTTATCTGGTTTCTTAGTTTATTTTGGCCACATCTTGTCTTTTCTTGACAAATATCAGAATCACATGGTTCACACTTTAGATTGAGAGTTTATGTTTACTGATCCACATTGGTTCAGATCCTTTTTAGTTTGAGGGCCATGTTTTTATGGTTAATGTTCCAGATTCTTTATGGTACTTGTTCCCATGGAATATTTTTAGTGACAGTTTGGCATCAACATCGAGACACACAATTTCTAGATTATGTCGTCATTTCATCTATTGTTGCTTCATAGATTCCAGGGTTGTTCCAGTTTGTGAGTTTTCCAGTGTTCTATGGCATCGGGTCTATTGTTGCATTATTATTATTATTCCTCTTTGGTTTCTTGTAGATATAAGTATCTTTCCTTGCTTGTCAGATTGCGGTTCTAGTGTTACTCCATGGTGTTCTTCCAGTGCTTCTTGGCAATAGTCATCTCATTGTAGGGGGGTTTTATCCCACTAGGTTTTCCCTCTCTACCTCATTATTGCATTTGTACTTGGGTACCTAATCAGGCCTTGTTTTCGGGACCCATTCATGCTTTCTTGCATTCATCTTAGTATTAGGTTCATGCCTTTTTAGTCTCCCTAAGTTGTGCTTATGGGGGAATGTTGGTGTAATTAATATTTAATTACACTTGCATAACTTTACTTAGGTAATATTTTAATTCCTAGGTTAATTATTCTCATCCTTCTCTTGTTGAGCTATCTTGTTGCTCAAGATAAGATTATGGTTATGCATACTTTTCTTTTATAAAGCAAATAATCTCATGTAATTATGAATTCCTGAATAATAATATTTTGCAAATCTTTTGCAAATCTTTGCTTTTTTTGTTTTTCTCTTCTGTGGAAGGCTTTTCTGTTTTTCATTTCAAATCTTGGTTTCTAACAGTTCTAAGGTCTTTTCAAGGCCAAAGTGACCTCCAAGACTCCCACTATGTTTCTCCTTTATGATATTCTCCTTCATTGATCATTTACTCACACACAATTGGCTTCCTTTGAAGAGAAAACCATTCTGCAATAAAAAGTCAGAGAATTCACCATGAAAAGAATTCAAATGCTACTCACCAACATTGTATACCTCCTTGAAATCTGAATCTTCATGATACATATCCTTCAAGTCTTCATCCCCCATGCTTTGGAGTTGGATCTCTTGCACTACAAGTTCCCTTCTACTGAGAGCATCTGCCACCTTATTTTCTTGGCCCTTCTTATTCTTTATTATGAAATTAAAGGCTTGCAAAGATTCTACCCACTTCATGTGCCTATGACTAAGTTTGTCTTGTGCATTCAAAAAGCTCAAGGCATGATTATCAATATAAACAACAAATTCTTTAGGTAACAGGTAGTGCCTCCAATCTTTGAGGGCTTGGACCATAGCATACAATTCCAAATCATAGGAATAATACTTCCTCTTTGCTTCATTCAACCTGTCACTAAAAAATGCAACCGATTTTCCTTCTTGGCTCAAAATAGCCCCTATTGCTTGATTGCTAGCATCACACTCAATGGTAAAAACTTTATCAAAATTAGGGAGCACAAGTATAGGCTATTGTGATACTCTCATTTTCAGATATTCAAACCCTTTATCAACCTCATTGGTCCAAGAAAACATACCTTTGTTACCTCCTTTGATGCTGTCCAAGATTGGTGCACAAATTTGGCTAAAGTTCTTGATGAAATTTCTATAAAATCTTGCAAGTACATGGAAGCTTCTCACATATCCCATGGATTTTTGTGTTTTCCAAGTAAGAATAGAATCCACCTTTGAAGGATCCATCTTGAAACTTCCCTTGGAGATGACAAAACCAAGGTAGACTAGTTCTTCCTTCATGAATTCACATTTTTCCATGTTGATCAACAACTTCTCCTCTTGTAACCTCCTTAGTACCATGTCAAGGTGCTTCAAATGTTCTTATTTAGACTTTCTAAACACAAGGATTTCATCTAAATAAACTACAACAAACTTTCCAATGAAAGGTCTCAATACCTCATTCATAAGGCACATAAATGTACTAGGGGCATTTGATAACCCAGAGGGCATCACCAACCACTCATAGAGCCCTTCATTAGTCTTAAAAGTTATCTTCCATTCATCCCCCTCTTTGATCCTTATCTGATGGTACCCGCTCTTTAGATCAATCTTGGAAAATTAATATGCTCCTGATAGAAAATCCATGAGGTCTTCCATTCTTGGCATCAGGAACCTATATCTGATTGTGATCCTATTAATGGTTCTTGAATTAGTGCAAAGCCTCCAATTCCCATCCTTCCTTGGTGCTAGGATAGTATTAAGAACACATGGGCTCAAACTCTTCCTCACTAGCCCTTTATCCATCAAATCTTGCACTTGTCTTGTAATCTCCTAATTTTGAGCAATTGTCATCTTGTATAGAGCCTTATTGGGAAATGTAGCCCCTAGAATTAGATCAATATGGTGGCTTATATCCCTAATGGGAGGTAGGGAACTAGGTAATTCATTCACTGTTATGTCTTTGTACCTTTCCAACAACTCTTGGATTTCCTTTGGTGCATCTTCCTTCTTCTTTGTGGGCAGATTTGCTTCACTTTTTGGCTTCATAATCAGGAAGAATAGTTTTCCTCCTCCTTCCTTCAAGGTCTTCATGAACTCCTTCTCACCCAACATCAAAACACTAGGCCCTTCATGCTTTACCTTGTCTTCTTCTAGGAGAGGTGAAAGGTTGTAAGTCTTCGCATCCTTCACAATGGATTATGTGTTCTTCTCCCCATCATGCTTGGTCTTCCTATCAAACTACCAAGGCCTACCAGAAATATATAGTTCAATACTTGTACTCAAAATTTTGTTCATTAGATCTCATACATTATAAGTCATGACGTGGATTGCTATTGTAACTTTTTTGTGATTGAATAATTTGTTGTTTTATTTTAAGATTTTGGTTGTGGAAAAACCTCCAAATGTTACAAGGGAAATGGATATTAGTGTTTCATCCACTATACAATCCTTGAAGGCTCTGATAGGGGAGGTATGAGGAAAAATACTAAATTTCAATTTACATTCATTGTTATAGATGTTAGTTCTAGTGAAAAATCAAACCATTATTGATTTATTGTTTAATTCCTATTTGGATGGTTTATACAGGGCTTGAGCACACCAGAGCATCAGAATGCAAATATTTCCATCATGGAGAGTGATTATTTTGTTAAATATATCATTTTTTATAATGTAATTTCTATGGTTTAATGTCTTTACTTCTTATTGTAACAGTTAAAACTTCACCAGGAGCTAAACTATAGGAGTAGTAGGAGCACTCCTCAAGCACAACAAAAATGAGTGACAAACTTATCACCATCGGATCGCCAAACAAAGGGAAATAATTTATTTCTAGAGCATGGAGAGAAATTAATTTTGATTCCAGAGCCCTTTGTTGTATGCCTAGACATGGAAATTTTGTACATATTTTGTATTGGATATATTTGAAATTGTATGCCTATATGGAATTCTCGTAAGCCTATATGGCTATTTTGTAACTATATTTTATACTTATATCGACATATATTGATGTATGTGTACATGGCTATTTGGTTAATACAAATAATTTTTTATCGATGGTGTCCATATTTGCATTATAAATTCATGGTTCAATAGATATGAGTTACATGTATTCAAGTGTACACTTTACAACTTATGTGTATACTTTTTGACTTATGTGTGTTCCAATGTATACTTTGTGATTTACACATTTTCATGTGTATACCTTGAATTCATGCGTATACTTTGTATTCAGTTGTGTATACCATGTATTCGTGTGTATACTTCAAGGCATATGTGTTTGTGACTACTCGTGCTTCCCTTATACATGTACATGCTTGACTTATTGATGTGTATACTTATTAATTGGTTAGCCCTAGCATTGATCATTGTTGTCCTTCATGGTTTGTCTTGAATAAATTAATTGATTAATAGTATACAACTAAGTATCTAAAAGAAAAAAAACACGTTTTTGATTGGTATTCCATGAAATGATTGATAAAATGATTCCAATTTATATTTAATCCTTTGATTGGAACAATTGAATTAAGAAAAGGATACATAATCTTCATGTAACACTTGCAAAACATAATATTCAGAGTAGATGAAGTAGTCAACTTCTTGACACATTATCTATGTTACCGGGTTCTTCTATTTTAGCCCCGATTCTAGTTTTGGTTCTCTCAGGTGGTGCGGGTCCTGGTTCGGTTCACCTATGGGTTCAACCAGGGTCCTTCATTTTTGGTCAGGTTTGCCCAAGTAGAACCCAAGACAACCTAGGAAAAACCCAAATAGAACCCAGGCAAACCAAGAAAAAAACCACGTGCCTAGGCATCCAAAAAGTCTTTTTTGAACATTTTTTTAATGTTTTATGGAGTTTGACTTTGACCCACACCCAAGGGAACCCTAAAAGTGACTTCTAAATCACTTCAAACACCTTAACTACCTCATTCTTATTAATTTTTTTGCAAAAAATAATTTTAATTCCAAGAGGTTGAGCTTTCATTTTTGCTTGCTAGATTGAAAGCAGATTGTGACACAACTTTCTTTTTTCTTCAATTGTTCTACATCATTGAACTAAGAATTTATTACACATCTATAGAGAAAATGAGGAATACTACAAACTAAAACACATTACACTTTTGTTCTCACTGACTTGATGTACTCTCCAAAATCTCTCTTCTCTCATGCGAAGAGTTAGAACTTCTTGGCCATGCCTTTGCATCATTCAGGAAGTTTTTCTCTTTTTGACAATGTCAAAAGCATGGCTGCATATAGATTAGGCAAAAGAATTTTCCTTTTAGACTAGAAATGCATGGAAGTTTCAAAAAGTATCCTTGATATTACAAAAAGATATGTGTTTATACCATAGCAGCAAAAATATTTTGGGGAAAAAATTAGCAAATCAAAAGTATAAGATTTTTTGAAAAAATCGAAAAAAAATCAGATTTAAAAAAAAAGGTAAAAAAAAAGTAGAAGAGATTAAAAAAAATTATAAAAATTTAAAGGAATTTCCATAGCATAGAGATATAGAGAGCAAATAAAATAAAGAGTTTAACTAATAAATTGTAAAAAAAGGATTTATGTAGTTTATATTCATATCGTTGATTACATTGCATTGCATATCTTTCAAACTCAAAGCATTGCTTCACATTGCATAACTAATAACTAGATGCTAATAGATGAAAAAAATTCAATTACAATATAGTTTTTACAAAGTCAACCTAAGCAGTTATGCAATTACTTCACATTGCATAACTAACAACTACAAGCAGCTCCCAATTGCATTTGCTTGCCATGGCATTCTATGAGACCACATTTCTTTGAGGCATTTTTTCAAACAATTCACTGCCTTGTCTATAATACCACATTTTTGATACATGTCTACCAAAGCATTTTGTCAAATAGTTCACTGCCTTGTTGCTATGGTTGAAAGCCTAAAACAAGTGCTTTTGAACAAGCTATGGATGCTTGGAAAAAATCTATCAAAAGCATAATAGTAAGCAATATCATAGACAAGGCAGTGAACTCTTTGAAAAAATGCCTCAAAGAAATGAGGTCTCATAGTGATGGAATTCCATGACAATAAAAATCATTTGATTGTCATGGCATTCCATCACCATGAGACCTCATTTCTTTGAGGCATTTTTTCAAAGAGTTCACTGCCTTGTCTATGCTAACACATTTTTCATACATGTCTATCAAAGAATTTTATCAAATAGTTCATTTCCTTGCTACTATGGCTAAAATCCTAAAATAGGTTCTTTCGAACAAGCTATGGATGCTTAGAAAAAATCTATCATAGCATAATAGTAAGCAATAGCATAGACAAGGCAATGAACTATTTGAAAAAATGCCTCAAAGAAATGTGGTCTCATGGTGATGGAATTCCATGACAAGCAAATTGTTATGGATTGTCATGGCATTCCATCACCATGAGACCACATTTCTTTGAGGAATTTTTTCAAATAGTTCACTACCTTGTCTATGCTACCACATTTTTCATACATGTTTACCAAAGCATTTTATCAAAATAGTTCACCTCCTTGCTGCTATGGCTAAAATCCTAAAATAGGTGCTTCCAAACAAGTTATGGATGCTTGGAAAACACCTATCAAAGCATAATAATAGGAAATAGCATAGACAAGGCAATGAACTATTTGAAAAAAAGCCTCAAAAAATGTGGTCTCAATGGTGGTGGAATTCCATGTCAATCCATAGCAATTTTCTTGTCATGGAATTCATCATGCCATTACATCACCATGAGACCACATTTCTTTGAGGCATTTTTCAAACAGTTCACTGCCTTGTCTATGCTACCACATTTTTCATACATGTTTACCAAAGTATTTTATCAAACAATTCACTGCCTTGCTGCTATGGCTAAAAGCCTAAAAAAAGTACTTTCAAACAAGCTATGAATGCTTGGAAAAAATCTATCAAAGAATAATAGTAAGCAACAAGCTATGGTCTCATGGTCTTTCTTCATGTGAAAATCAACGTGATTTTATTCACTTTTTTTTTTTGGAAATTTTCTTGTTTTAAATGACATTCAAGTTTATGGTGGTTTTGTTGTTTATATGATGATATGCGATAATATAATCCTAATTCATGCTTCTAGGTTGCATAGATATATATTTTGTTTTTACATGTTTTTTGTACCAACGAACCCAAAACGAACTAAACCCCCCTCCAAAATTTTTTGGCGAAACCAGTGAACCGAACTCCTGAACCTGAACCTCAAAACCTATTCCAACACTCTTCATTTTTCCTACACAAAATTAATTTACCACCAAACTATGTTTCCCCTTGACTTTACCCATGTTTACTCCCTCAAACCTCTCTTTTTCATTCAAAACCCCTATTTTCCCAACCAGGGAATGTCATGCCATAACATACTTTTGACCTCCCCTATCCTTGCAGACCTTTTGAACACATCAAACTCCACAGTCTCACCCTATTTACCACCTATTCTAACTTATTTTCAAGAAATTTCTTCTTTTCACCTCTTCTAGCCTTGCTTTTAAGAGGCCTCCATTTTGAATTTTCAACAAAGGAAACATTAGTAATCTCTAACAATGCCCTTACTAATGCTATTTTATTATTCCTACTCCCTATCCTACTTACATCAAGCCCATATCACCAAGACACAACTTGAACAATAGGTGGAATGGGCTATTTCAACATACTACACTCATACCCTTAAGGGATCGATCCGGTTGAATGTAGCTCAGAGTGATTTTGTGTGTTTGGGTGAGAGAGGACCATGCCTAATGTGAAAATTCCTATTTAGAAGCATTGGAACAATCCGCTTGGTCACACGAGTTGCAGAACAAAAGTTGAACCACTTTGCAACTTTCCACTACTTCCATTTGACACTTTTTCCATCAACTGAAATATGGACACCACGGGAAAAAAACTATGAGATAACAAAAACTGAAAGAGGTTATTATAGAGGGACCCAACGAGATCCCAAGGGATTAGATGAGAATTTTCTAAGTGTCACAGTGTCCGAGTAACCTCATGCTAAAGTTTGCAGCCATTTTTCCCTTTGGACCCTTAAGGGATCGATCCGGTTGAACATACCTCAGAGCGATTCCAGGTGTTTGGGTGCAAAAGAGGACCATTCCTAGAGTAAAAATTCCTACTTGGATGCATTGGAATAGTCCATTTGGTCACATGAGTTACATAACAAAAGTTGCACCACTTTGCAACTTTCCACTACTTCCATTTGACACTTTTTTCATCAACTGAAAACTGGACACCATGGGAAAACCACTCTGAGATAATGAAACCAAGAGAGGTTATTGTAGAGGGGCCCAACATGATCCCATTGGATCATATGAGAAGTTTTTAAGCCTCACGGTGTACGAGTAACCTCATGTTGAAGTTTGCAACCATTTTTCCCTTTGGACCCTTAAGGGATCGATCCGGTTGAACATAGCTCAGAGCAATTCTGCATGTTTGGGTGTGAAAGATTACCATGCCTAGCGTAAAAATTCCTATTCAGATGTGTTGGAATAGTCTGTTTGGTCACACAAGTTGCCGAATGAAAGTTGCACCACTTTGCAACTTTCCACTACTTCCATTTGACACTTTTTCCATCAACTAAAAATTGGACACCATGGGAAAACCACTACGAGATAAAGAAAACTGAGAGAGGCTATTGTAGAGGGGCCCAACATAATCCCATTGGATTAGACAAGAATTTTTTAAGCATCACGGTGTTGAGTAACCTCATGCTGAAGTTTGCAGCTATTTTTCCCTTTAGACCCTTGAGGGATCGATCCGGTTGAACATAGCTTAGAGTGATTCTGCATGTTTGGGTGCGAAAGAGGACCATTCCTAGTGTAAAAATTACTATTCAAACATTTTTGAATAGTCTGTTTGGTCACACGAGTTGCAGAATGAAAGTTGAACCACTTTGCAACTTTCCACTACTTCCATTTGGCACTTTTTTTATCAACTAAAAACTGGACACCACGAGAAAACCACTCCAAGATAATGAAAACCAAGAGAGGTTATTGTAGAGGGGTCTGAAATGATCCCATCAAACTAGATGAGAAGTTTCTAAGCATCACGGTGTCTGAGTAATCTCATGTTGAAGTTTACAGCCATTTTTTCCTTTGGACCCTTAAGGGATCGATTCGGTTAAACATAGCTTAGAGCGATTCCACGTATTTAGGTGTGAAAGAGGACCATGCCTAGTATAAAGAAAGAGGACCATGCCTAGCATAAATATTCCTATTCAAATGCATTGGAATAGTCTTTTTGGTCACATGAGTTGTAGAACGAAAGTTGCACCACCTTGCAACTTTCAACTGCTTCTATTTGACACTTTTTCCATCAACTAAAAATTGGACACCACGGTAAAACCACTCTGCAATAACGAAAACTAAGAGAGGTTATTGTATAGGGGCCCAACATGATCTAATGGGATTAAACAAGAAGTTTCTAAGCATCATGGTGTCCGAGTAACCTCATGCTGAAGTTTGCAACCATTTTTCCCTTTAGACCCTTCAGGGATCGATCTGGTTGAACGTAGCTCAGAGTGATTCTGTGTGTTTGGGTGTGAAAGAGGACCATTCCTAGCGTAAAAATTCCTATTCAAATGTGTTGGAACAGTTCATTTGGTCACACAAGTTGCAGAACAAAAGTTACACCACCTTGCAACTTTTCACTTCATCCATTTGACACTTTTTCCATCAACTAAAAACTAGACACCACGGGAAAACCACTCTGAGATAACAAAAACTGAGAGAGGTTATTGTATAGGGGCCAAACTTGATCCCATAGGATTAGACAAGAATTTTCTAAGCATCATGGTGTCTAAGTAATCTCATGTTGAAGTTTGCAGCCATTTTTCCCTTTGGACCCTTGAGGGATCAACCCGGTTGAACAAAGGGTCTATACTCTAAACTTATCCAAACCTTACAAACTCTTGGGGCAGTAATTCTAAAGTTTCAAAACTTCAAAATCCACAATCAGATCTCAATTATACCACTGTACAATGGGTAAACCAAAAAACCCTCTATTGTAGCCTAAACCTTAGGGGTTTATTGAAAATGATACTTCCAAAGCTAACCAAAACATAGAAATTACTCAAACAAGTTTGTGATACCCTAGAAAAGATCAAACAATCACAAAATAATTCTTCCCTACACAAAAACACAATTTGACTCTTCAAAACCACCATTTTTGTTAAAGAAAACTCACTTTTACACACATGGGTTTCACACCCATCTCACTTTTAGACCTCCGCAGCACTAACACATCATTGCCACACCTTAATAATTTTAGTGCAGACCCATTTCTCAAGTTGTAGAGGCTACAGAAAGAGGAATGGGTCAAAAATCCATTTTTATTGACTCAAAACCTTCAAATGTACAAGTTCAGGCCAGTTTTAGTAAATTGATGATATTCTACTCCTTATTTGCCTTGATGAAAAAAACCTACTGAATGGTGCTCCTACACCAATCATACATTGACCT
The DNA here is from genome assembly GCA_007258455.2 of Sequoia sempervirens. Lineage (NCBI taxonomy): Eukaryota > Viridiplantae > Streptophyta > Pinopsida > Cupressales > Cupressaceae > Sequoia > Sequoia sempervirens. Next base: position 253,724,274 of record VDFB02379711.1, on the reverse strand, counting down.
TCTTGTCCCTCCTAAATTTTGGACCACATCCATTACCTCCACATAAAACTCGACATCCTTGGTCTTCTTGGTTCCCATGCCTTGATATGGTTATGCAAATGAAAATGAAGCAAAGTAAATGTCTCCTTCTCCACTAGCTAGAAGGATGCATGCTTAATGTTTTGATACATGATATCAGCTCTCTCATCTACTCTCACAGTTGAATACCAAAATCTAGTATGGTGGGCCTCTAGAGTTCTAGTCATCTTTCTTCATCTTCCACCCCAATCCACATGTTTGCCAGCCTAATTGACTTTCTTTTTGAAAGCTGAAGTTTCTTTTGAGTCACCAGTGTTGCTCTGTCTTCCTTTTCAGACTCTTCATTGCTATAGATCATCTTTTGGATTTAATCATTTGTACCACATGTAGTTGATGTGCTTGAATCCTAACATCTAAAGTAAATTTCCTCAACATAAATACTCTCTCAAGGTTAACAATCATACATTGAACTTCTTACCCCTCTTAAAGTTTGGACCACATCCACTACCTCCACATAAAACTTGACATCCTTCATCTTCTTGGTTCCCACACCTTGATATGGTTATGCAAATGAAAATGAAGCAAAGTAATCACCTCCTTCTCTGTTGGCTAGAAGAATGCATGCTTAATGTTTTGATACATTGATATCAACTCTCTCTTCTTCTCTCATGGTTGAATATCATCAGTAATAGTCTTCAAAATTGGATACTAGTACAAGTTCATTATGCTTTCATAATACTTTATAACCATGGAGTTTAGCCATTCCTTGATGCCATCAAGTGAAGATTGAGGAATGGCATCAATTCAGAGTACAACCTGCTTGAAGTATTTGAAAGAAATAGCCATATCAAATTCCTTTTTCCCAAGTCCTACTCTCTCAAGGTTAACAATCTCAATCTCACTAATAGCAATTACTAAGAAAGGTAATTCCACCAACTCTACCAAACAGTTTACCATAAGAATAATAACAATAGAGGCTTTGAAAGGAACTCCATGAAAACCAAGCTCTCTAAATAATACATATCAAAGTCTAGTTCAAAATCATTTAGATGAGGCTGCTCCCATAGCCCTCTTACTCACTTGACAAATCCTTGAAAGTCTATTGATTTTATTTTTCATGTCCCTCTCTTGTTGTTCTTCCTCAATTTCATCAAGATCATACATTCACCTTCTTGACCCTCCTAAATTTTTGACCACATCCATTACCTCCACATAAAACTGGACATCCTTGGTCTTCTTGGTTCCCATGCCTTGATATGCTTATGCAAGTGAAAATGAAGCAAAGTAATCATCCCCTTCTCTGTTGGTTGGAAGAATGCATGCTTAATGTTTTGATACATGATATCAACTCTCTCTTCTACTCTCATGGTTCAATACCAAAATCTAGTATGGTGGGCCTCTAGAGTTCCATTCATCTTTCTTCCTCTTCCACCAAATGCTAGCCTGATCCAGACGTTTTCCATCCTAATTAACTTTGTTTTTGAAAGCTGAATTAGTAGGTTAGGGTGGATAAATGTGCAAAATCACTCTTAAATTAAATAATCGTTGATATTTCCATAAAGGAAAATTATGTAAAAAGTAGGTGGGATTATAGAGAAAGAGTCTAAAATACATTTTATATGGGTTTCTAAGTGGTCTGAGGCCTTTAGAATAATAAATTTGCATCATAAAGCTTATTAAGCAAAACCATTGTTAAATACTAGTATTTGTAGGCTTAATAAGGGTTTGGTGGTTCAAAGGTAGTTATGGGAATTTAATGGAGATTATTATCATTTTAAATGTATTAAAAACATCATTCAAGCTTGAATGGGGGTTCAATCAATTTTTTTTTGAAGATTGGTGCTCTTCACAACGCCTAAAACTGTGGAATTTCAACATTTTTCTAAGTTTTTAAGTTTCTTTTCTCTGTGTATGGCCTAGTACAGGCCTCTTATGAATATAAATTCATGAAAAATTGTGGTGGAATGTCTTAACCTATATTTCAATCTATTTTGATACACCTTTGGTTTTTTTAGTGAAAGGAAAATCCATTTTTCTTTATTCAGCCTGGACAAACCAGCAGGGTTTGAGTTTACTTTAATTTTTGTGATGGAGCCCTCCCTCCTACTATCATGAATTATGACAGAGAGGAAAGGTTTAAAATGTGTTTTTCTCAAGTTTCCTTAACTCTTTTAATAATGATAAGGCATTTATAGGGCTAGTGATGTTGTTTTAGGTTGAGAATGTGAGATTTTGGCTTGAAATGGAGGAACCAAAGTGATGTTTTTGAGATCTACTAAGTCTAAAGGCTAGGTGAAGGTTTATTATGTGTGTGAAGACCCTAAATTTTTTTTTTGATGCTTTCATGAGGTTTGGAAGGCCTCGGAGTTAGGTATGTGTAATCATGAAAAAAATAGGCCCTTAAGTGGCAAAAAAAATCAGAAAAATCAGAGTAGGCAACTTGACTTAAAAACTTGAATAAGTTATCTATATTATTTCAAAAATATGTAAGAATATAAGCTGTAGAAAATTGAATGTAGTTTCTAAACTATTAGGTTTTTTTAAAAAATAAATAAAATTATTTGGTGAAAATTTTAAATTTCAATGCAATAGTACTTAAATTTTAGGGAAAAAATAAGAAGTAGGTGTCTGTCTGACCACCCTAACCACAATAAAATGATAATATTTTTTTATAATATTTTAGATATAATTAGATGACTCATGTCCGGATGTGATATATATTTTTTTGTAATTTTTTTCCAAGTAAATAATTAATTATGAATTTTTTATTACAACTTTTAAAAAATATAAAAAACTCATATGTGTGACCACCTTAACTTGGTCAAAACTTCATGAAATTCAATTTTTATTTTTTTAATCCTATAGTACATGAAGCATAGAATGTGATGTGTGTTTTGGATTCAAGAAATGTGATACTATTTGAAAGATATAGATGTTTTTCAATCAATCTATTGATCAGGACTTTAGTCATAATTTGAATAGAAAATGAATCATAATTAAGTAATAAATTCAAAGTAAAGCATAATTTATATTGTTGGAAAGTTGAGAATCTCCTTTAAAAACCCTCTTTTTTTTCATCAATTTTGGGTAAAAAAAAGGTCGTTAGCCACATACCCATCATATTGCCACTTTTTGGCCCATCATGATCCTGCACATACCCGGTTGTGAGATGATAAAAACCCTAGGTATTTGTTAGGAAATTGAGGGTCTTAAGAAATTATGGCTTAGAGGTTGAGTGCTTTTCTAAAACCTATGGAATTGGGAGTTTTGTGACCTATTTGATGACTGTACAAGAGCTTTTGGGGTTAGAAGAACTTTAGAGATAAGTTTTTTTGTAAAACATGGCTAATTTTGTAGCCTTTTTGTAGGGCAGTTTGAAGGATCTCCAAGAAATTGCAAAGGAACCTTGTATGTCTGGCTTAGGAATGGTGTTGGGGGTTTGAGTAGATTCTATATTGATGATGAGATGGTCTTTGAGAGGCATTCTCTAAAATTTAAGCCAAATTGTTGAGTTTGGAAGCCTTTTTGTTGGTAGTTGTTCTAAGATGGCCAAATGAAATAACAAAGGTTGTTGATTTATTGAAATCTGATTTGTTTGAGTCTTCCCCCCCTTGACTCTGCATCACTAAAGTTTCTCCTGAGTCACCAGTGTAGCTCTCTCTTCCTTTTTAGACTCTTTCATTGCTACAAATCATCTTGGGATTTAATCATTTGTACCACATGGTTGATGTGCTTTGAATCCTTGCATCTAAAGGAAATGCCATCAACATAAATATTGCTACTCTTTGAAGGTTAACAATCTCAATCTCACTAATAGTACATTTACAACCATATTCAAATATTTTCCTTCAAAAGGCTACAAATTCAGATATTGACTTAAATAGCCTTCAAGAGGCTTTAAATAGCCTTTACAAATGATTCTACATCTTTCCAATCATGCCTAACTATTCTTTTTGTAACTAAAATTACTTATCACATTATAAATTAATTGTGGATGTGTTATGACCTTATTCAATTGACAAAACTCAAAACAAAAAACTAACTTAAAATATTTCTGTGAACCAAATTTGCTCAATAACCTTGGTGCCCCTACACCAAATTTCATTATTTCAGTAAATTCCATTACATGTAAATCTCATTACAATGCCTTAGGTACTTTGTTCTCATAGATATTTTACAATGTCACTCATACATTCAAGATTCTCTTATAATGTCTACATCATAGGTTATCATTTAGAGGTTAACTTTAAATGAGAAACTTGAGATTCCCTCACAAAGCTTCACACACTTTTTTATAATGGCTTGAAATCAAAATTGAGATTTGTCAAGATCATCAAAATAAGGATGTTGCATTGCTTTTTTGACTGAGATTCTCTTCGATGCCTCCAAAATCAACATTTTCTACAAGGAGAGACCAATCAATTTTTACTAGTTTAGTTACAAATAGGAAAAGTAAAAGAATAAAAAGAAACAACTAATGTCCAAAATGGAAATGAAATGAAAATAGATGGAAGGAACTTATAGATAGGTATGGAAATCTCTCAACTTAGTCAATCCTGCCCATACATCTTCACTGTGAGTTCCAAGATACCTATTGCACACAACACCTCTCATGAATCTAGAATAGCTTGAAATTCGAGATGCTCCTCTAATGTCTACATCATAGGTGTTGATGATAAGGTTAAATTCAAATTAATAACTTGAAATTCCCTCACCAAGCTTCACACACACTTTTGTAATGGCTGAAAATCATAATTGAGATTTGTGAATATCATCAAAATAAGGATGTTGCATTGCTTTTATGCCTGAGATGCTCTTGGATGGGTCGTAAATCTGCATTTTCTGCAAGGGGAGACCATTCAATGTTTACTAGGTTACTTACAAATATGCAAAGTAAAATAAGACATGATAGCATTGGCATCAAACAAATTAATGTGGACACAAGTATAAATTAATAAGAACCATTGTGCATATACTTAAAAATTAATCCAATGAACCATCCAGATCTTCTCTACTCTTTATTGTGTCAAGTATTACCTCATGGTCAGACTCACGGACCTTCCACAAGGTCTTGTTCAAAGGTCTACCCCCATATTTTCTCAAACAAACATTGGATGCCACAACAAGGTTTGAGTAATGAAGAATCTTACCATGTGTGTCAAAGTCCTCAAACAACCAATGTTTAACACTATTATGTGGGTACCTTCTAAGCCACGTCCTAGTAACAACAACTAAGCATGTAGGGTATTCAATGTTTTCTCCATCTATAACTGAGGCTTCCAATTTCTTTTTGGCCTCAACACAACGACACAAGTAATAGTTTGTTCCCTCTTCATTTTATTCATTTGCAATAACTACATAAACATGCCCTGCATTGATATGTGCATAAAATCACTTGATATTAGTCAACATTACGAATATAGTATAAAGTAAGATAACAATATGGAATTTCAAAAACTAAGCAAGTAGATATATTACCTAGTTGAACTAGATCTGATACATGGTCAAAGTTGACCGATGATTCCATCTGTGTTAGTTCCAATGTTTTCGGAGGGAAATATGTGTGAAGTGGGCTAAGATAACTTGTAAACCATTTTTCAACCCACTCCCCTGACTCACAATCATTCCAAGCTTGCATTGTACATGAACAAAAGCATGCCATCTTACATGTATTGATACTCCATGAACCTACATTTGAGCTAAGGAAAGAGGATAGCTCACTTGATCTTGTTAGTGTACAACAATCCTCATATGGTGCAATATTAGTATCATCCATCAACCAAAAAAATCTATGAACTAAAGACATACCTTCATTACTTGGACCCATCGAAGCATTACACCACTCGATGATTGAACTTGCATCTGTCAACTTTGCACTATCTTTATATTTTAACTTTTCTTGTGCTAATGCTCTTTTCATGCATGCTCCTACACCATCATGCTCCCCTTTTCCATGTCCAACCTCACAAAATTTCCACATATACTGAACACCTATAGTGAGATGCATCCTACACAACCAGTAGAACATGCGTGCATTCTTCAAGTATGTTGCACAGTTATATGAACATATTATATGTCGAGTGTATGTTATGCCCCTCCGAGCCAAATCACTATAGAACATCTAGAAGTAACCTTGCATGAACTCTAGAGAATGTGTGCAATAATCACTAACATAAAAGTGATACTCCCTCAATACCTTCCTTTGGTCCTTTGTACTATCAGCTACATGAATGAATGCTATGTGCACAACTATCAAAACCTATGTGGAGTTGTAATACTATGACTGCACCTCACATTGTGGCTGTATAGTGTAGTTCTCTACAAAGTTAACCAATAATACTATTCTACCAACTGGAAAGGTGTCCTTGCATAGCTTGAATTGTGTGTCCAACCATCAGGCTCTATGGGTATGCCTTGCATACTCATACACTAGATTCTCACAAAACATGGACATAAACTGATACATTGGAATCTTCTCAATAACAAAATCACATCGTTTTTCTTGAGACCCATCTTTTGTAGTGTATGCCACTGTTTTATACTTCCTGAAATCTAATAGTTTATGTTCCACCTCATCTGTGCTTTCCATATGTTGACATACTGGCATTCGTTGCAAGCCACCGCAATGCTCGCATGAACCATCCAAGCATGTTGTCTTGTAGAATATTTGGCAATCCTCTATTTAACATAATTTTTTTGATAAGAACTCTCTTGAATATTTTGGTGGGGCTTATATGCCACAATCCTACAAAACATCGTTAGTATGCAAATCTAAACATATAGAACGATAAACATCATAATGGTTAGCGAATTCAATATGTAGTCTACAACAACAAGTAGTGCAAGTGTGATTTATCTTGACATAAAAATGTTTAAGCATTTCAAAAAATCTTTGAGAAATAGTAATTTTAGGATAAGCATTTTGAAATTTATGAAAAAATTGGGTTTGAGTCATCCAAAAAATGCTTTGGATGTGGCTCACAGTTCTGACAACCGATTCTCCTTCTTACGACATCCCTTTGATTTGGAAATGGCCTTGTATTATTCTTCCAATAATCTTCAATTAGTGTTCTCAATGCTTCAACAACTTTTTTATCTTTATGTGGCAGTCTTCCCGAGAATGCCCATAATTCATTTCAATTGGTGCCCTCAATTCTTTGCCGCCTTTGAATAACTTTTGATAAATTTTTTCTATTAATTCCCATTTGTTCACTTGTCTTTTTAATGAGACGAGATCTATTTGTTTAATAGCTTACCAAAGTCGATGTAATGACACATCGGGTGACATTACTATCCTTTGAGTGTGAGGTCTTACCCACACTCTCATAAGCATCCATTAGATTCTTCACAATAGTATTTTCACTTGATGCATTCAATGTTCTCAAACCAAGAGTCTTCATGATGTTTTTGTACTTTAAACCGCACATCATTTGAACAAATAGTTGACATCTTCTGGTCTCATTTATCCTTTCAAAGAACATTTTCCAAATCTTATCAGCATATCTTCTACAAGTGCATTCTAGAATCTTACCTTCCATGTGATGCAAAATATCCTCATCAATATTAATCAAAAACTTTGGCTTTCTATGCAAAATTCTAGGTGGTGTTCTCTTAGGTACATACATCTCAACATTAGCAATTTCATCAATATTTAATTGAGGTGGGCTAGATTGCATACCTTCGACTAAGGGTGGAATAGAATACATACCTTGAGGTTCACATGGGGATGATGGCATATCTTGTTCATCAAATCCAAGTGATGATGTACTCTCAACTTCAAATGTGGTGGATGGTGTCCAACCGTACTCACTTGTGGTAGATGGTGTCCCTCCATATTCGCTTGTGCTTAATGGTGTCCCTTCGTATTCACTTCTAGTAGAGGGTGTGTCTCCAACTATGGTATCTACATCTCCCCTAGCACGACTCTTTCGCATCCATTCCCTTTGTGCTACCAATTTCTTTTCTCTTTTTGACGGTTGAGGTTCCTATTCAACTGGCTTGTTTTCATCAATCATTCCCAATTTCTACTTTTCACGATATTCCCTCATTCATTTTTTCTCTTTATCTCTGAAGGCTTGGAGCTGATCATCTGTTAGTTTTTTCCTTTTAATAGTTCATTTCTTCGACATGACGAATAATTTTACCTGTGAAAAAAGTGCTAAGTCAAGTCAAATTAACTAATAGTGAAGGGTTATAAAAGTCTATTAAAGAGGGAGACCAATAGTCACCTCTTTCAAATGTTAGTTTTCCTTATCAAAATTGAGCTTTTGGTGACTGAAATTGAGTTTTTGAGTTGGGCAGCATTATTTTATGTTAGATTGAGCATGAGCATGGTATATTAGGCTTGTTTCAACATTTTTCAAGTTTTGGAGTGTTTGGCAAGTGCTACTTTCAATAAAACATACGGTTTCTAAGCCTAAGGAGAGGGTTTTATAGTTTGGGTGGTAAATGATTGAATCTCTACAATATAATCCTATAATTTGAAGTTTTGATAGATATAAAGTGCTGCCCCAAGGTTTGAGGAGATTTGGACAAGTTTTGAAGGTGGTCCCTTTCTAAAAGTGGGCTAATTTGGGCCCTTAAAAGCATAGCAAATTTTTATAATTTGTGCAGTTTGGTACAAAAAAAGTATTGGTGATTGTTGGATATGTTGAAGGCTCTGTAATGGCTAAAATAGAGGTGTCTAAATGGTCCTAGGTCTGTAGAACAACAAATTTGCATAATGAAGCTTATTAAGCAAACCATTACTAATACTAGTACTTTTAGGCTTAATGAAGGTTTGGTGGTTCAAGGATGGTTATGGGCATTGAAGGAAGTTGGGACTCCTAATTTGAAAATGTATAAGAAAATCACACAAGCCTGAATAAAGGGTTCAATGAATTGCTTTTGAGGATTTTTTGCTCTACTCAACACACTGTGGAGTTTCAAGTATTTTTTCTATGTTTTCAGTTTCTTTTTCCTGTGTACAGACCAGTACAAGCTTCTCATGATTAGAAATTTGTAAATCACTATGGTGGCAAGTCTTAACTTGGACGTAAATCTATTTTGAGACTCCTTAGGCCATTTCAGTGAACGAAAAACTCCATTCTTCATGATTAGCCTGTACAAACCAGTAGGGTATGAGTTTTACTTTAATTTAAAGATGGAGCCTTTTCTCCTACTGTGGTGACCTGTGATTTGGAGGAAAGGCCTGTAATATGTTGTTTTCAAGTTTCATGTTACATTTAATAGTGGTAAGGAATCTATAGGGCTGGTGATGTTATCTTATGCTGAGAATGTGAACTTTTAGCATGAAAAGGAGGAACCAAAGTGGTTTTTGAGATCTAATGAGGCTAAAGGCCTAGTGAAGGTTTATTTTGTTTGATGCTTTCGTGAGGCTTGGAAGGCCTTGGTGTTGTGAAATATAGAAAACCCAAGATATTTATGAGAAAATTGAGGGTGTTTGTACTAGAAACCTATTTGAGCATGCAAGGTCCTAAAACCTGGAAAAGTTTTTTTTTTTGAGACCTAAGTAAAGACTGTTTTTGGATTTGGGGGTCTATTGAGAAGTGAGAAGGTTTTGTGAGGAATTATACCTGATTGAGTGACTTTGATATGTTACAACCTAAACAATGTGAATTTTTTGAAAGAAGAGGTCCTGATGAAATTGTAAATTGTAAATTTGTTTGTAGATTGGAGTTGTGTGTTTGTATGTTGTAGGCCTCCCCCTACTACATTAGGAGTATATTCCAATTTTTAAGAGACATGTATGGAAAATTTGGTAGCATAGACAAGGCAATCAACTATTTTGTATAACTGTTTGACAAAATACCTCAATGAAAGCTTTGGAAGAATACACAAAGAAAGTCAATTGTTAAATTTAACAAAATGCCTCAAAGAGATGTGGTTTAAAAATGTAATATGAAAGTGTATAGAATTGTGTAATTTAAAATGTCCATTGAAAACCTAAGGTTGTAACATGACAAACAAACAATTTGATCAACATGGAATAAGAAAAACAACAAAAAAGAAAGCAAGACATAATAGAATGAAAGAAAATGTACAAAGACTTCACATACCTAAAAAACCAAAGTTTCAAATGGAGGAGTTCTACCCAATTATGTAGCCTTTGCTTCTTCTTTCCTCAAACTCCTCAAAAATTTGACTTTTTCAAAAGATTGTTCCCCTCCAAACATCAATTGTATATCAGTTATCACTATAATTCAAACTTGAATTCATATTATATTCCTTTCAACATGAAAATTCTGCTATTTCATGCAAAGGTGGTGGAATCTAAAAATCATGCATGCACACTTCACTCAATCACCAAAAAGCTACTTTTTTGTCAAAACACGTGCAAAACCAGGAGAATATGCAGAATGTGGGCCGACATCATGGGTATATTATGTTTTTTAACCATTTTTTAGTGCAATAAAAACCATGCCCGCATTATAACACGCTCGCATTATAACATGAGCACATTATTTTGTGCTAAACGACCATGTCTCTACTTATTCATAACACGATCGCATTATAATAAAGTTGGTTTTTTAAAGATTTATAGGGTAGACGATTAAGGGTAGAGGGTCAAGAGATAAAGGGAGTGAGTGAGAGAGAGAGAGATACCTAATAGAGAGAGAGAGGAAGGGAGTGGGAGAGAGATAGAGGGGGAAGGGCCAAGGGTAGAGGGTAGAGGATTTAAGGATTAAGAGTTTAAGGTTTACAATTAAAGGTAGAGGGGAGAGAGAAAGAGGGAGAAACTGAGAGAGAGAGAGAGACCTAAGAGAGGGAGAGGGGGTAGGAGGGAGAGGGTTGAGACAGAGAGGGAGGGAGTGGGAGACAGATAAAGGGAGAGAGGGTTAAGGGTAGAGGGGAGAGATATATGAGGGAGGGATTGAGTGAGAGAGACCTGAACCCACCCTCTCCCATGCTCTTTGACTCTCTCCTACCCTCTCTCCCACCCTCTCTCCCATTCTCCTAGTCTCTCCAACTCTCTCCCACCCTCTCCCATGGTCATTGAATCTCTCTGAATCTCTCCCACACTAACCCACCCTCTCCCACCCTCTCCCATGCTATCCCACCCTATCCCAACCTCTCCTAACCTCTCACACCCTCTCCCACTCTCTCCCACTCTCTCCCACCATCTCCCACCCTCTCTCCCACTCTCCCACTCTCTCCAACCCTCTCTCCCACTCTCCCTCTCTCTCCAACTCTCTCCCACCCTCTCCCACACTCTCTGAATCTCTCTAAATCTCTCCCACACTCTCCCACTCTCCCCTAAACTCTCCCACCCTCTCTCCCAGTATCCCACCCTCTCTCCCTCTCTCTCCCACACTCCCCAACCCACTCCCAACATCTCCCACTATCTCCCACTATCACCCACCTTCTCCCACACTCTTCAACTCTCTTCCACTCTCTCCCACTCTCTCTCACCCTCTCCCACCCTCTCCCACCCTCTCTCCGACCCTTTCCCACACTCTCCCACCTCTCCCACCCCCTCCCACTCTCAAATAACTCTATTCCACCCTCTTCCACTCTCTCACACCATCTCCCACACTCCCACACTCTCCCACCCTCTCCCACCCTCTC